>WHUY01000071.1:0-233677 GCA_015179035.1 Tirmania nivea | reverse complement strand
GGTGTCATGACGCCCTGTAGAGGCATCCTGACGCCATCCCATTTGTCCTTCCCCTAATGGCGTTTAGGGATACCTGCACCTACTTTGTAACCTCGTTCCTCCCATGGCACCCTCTACATACAGTTCCGATCACCTGCCTCCAAGCGCTAGGGTCGACATGTTCTGACTCCTGAATGCCACGGATATATGCAGCATCAGCGTGCCTCAGGTAGATTGCCTAGATCGCTAACGATAACTACTTACTTTTCTATCCAAAAGGGATGGGTCTTAAACTTCTATACAAGCTAATACTGCTATGTAGAATTATCACATGAGATTATACCTGCATGCAACCAAACTGAGGGCCTATTCTATTGCAAGTTGTTATATAATAAACTATACTATGAGAGACCGTAATTCATTAAATGTACCTGTCCCACTCCCACTGCCCTCCGAATTGGCTAGTCAAACTCGGCCGAATAGCCAGCACCTCATATCCACCACATTGATTGCAAGACTTAGCCGTAGATCCTGACAATTACACAGTAATACTAAGTATCCCGGTACATTGCAGGCAGGACCATAGTGAAATGGGAGGTAGGCAGTATCGGCGACAGATGCAGGGTACTGTCGGTAGCAATGTCAGTAGTGGAGGAGGAGCACTGTCAGCAAGCCGAGGCAGGGGACTATTGGTACGGAGGCAGGGCACTGTCGACAGCGGAGAAGGAGCACTATCGGCAACCGAGGCAAGGTACTATCAGTACGGAGGCAGGGCACTATCGGCAGCGGAGGTAAGTACTATGGGGAGTGGAGGTATGGCAGCATAGCCTGTAGCGCCTGTCAATATTCTCACCTATATGGACTGAATTTCGCCCTTGTTGGTGAGCTAAACCTCCGCCATTACTGCTGAGCTATATCAGCTATTCGTATACACATTAGAGGCCTAGTGATATTCTCACCTATATCATCTGTAACTATTTTAGTTTGCCTTTGCGGCAGTCGGACGCCTCCAATGACCTAAAGACAAACTGACAGTTAACGGCGGCCTGTAAACCCTAATCGCCGCCCTAGCGAACTCCCCCTGGGGGTCCGCGCCGTGACGTCATTACCCACAATGTGTGTTGCGGCTGCGACCGACAAGGGTCGTCCGCCATGAGGCTGTCCTTTCCGAGTCCGCGCCATGGCTCTGCTTGTGGACAGTCGGCGTCTGCCTCTGCAGCATCCGTACCAGGATGCCAACTCTCCCTGGGGGGTATTATAATGTCACCCTGTTCTTATTATGTTCTGCTACCTATTTCTTTATGTCATCCTGGCACTCACCTACAAAGGCCTCTAGGTATGCGTCACGGAGCGACCAGGCCGTCTCATCCGCCATAATGCCTTCCAACGCACCTACTACACTTCTTGGCATCCCGGCACCACTGGACAAGATCCCTGCCGTCCTGGCGAACCTTGTTAGGTTCGCACGTTAGTCTGCTTGGGGCCTAGTGGCTTGTTTCATTCGACTACGTGGTTTGCCTATTACCTGACTCAGCACTGACCTGCTTCGGCCGTTGCTGGCCTCCTGGCACCCACGCACTCCCCATGCACACGGCTACTGTTTCATACTCACATGTCCCTAGTACGTTTCCCCTGGTCCTGACTCAAATACCTGTGCTTACTATCTAAATCCCTATATAACCCCTATTTTTCTCATTACCATCCTGTTGCGACTTCCATCTCCTAACTAATAATACCTTTAATACCCCCTCTAATGATAAATACACTCTTTACATCCGACCAAACAAAATATAATGCGCACCGCCATCCCTATACTCCGACAAACATTCATTTCGAATCCTGACCTTCTGTGTCCCACAAATTACCCTGCTCGTTCCCACATTCCCTCCCAAAAATATATGAAGCCCTATAAACTCTAACTTCCAAACAAACTATTCCTTCCAACCCTCCACCATCCGTATCCTACAACCCATTCTCTGAATCCCCGTCTTCCGACTCATCGTCATTGTTCTCCTCGTCCTCCAAATCGGCATCCTCCCCAATATGATCCTCGGACTCATTCCTTCATCTTCATCCTCATCTTCGACGGCTACACTACCAGTACTATCCGTGTCACCACTATCCCTTTCCGCATCTTCTACATCCTCCCTTGAGAAGTCATATCTCTTACTTACCGGACTGTGTACCGCATTCTTGGCATGCATGGTTGGCATATCATCCACCTCACCCTCTGTGTCTGGCACCGTTGGGGATCCTTCCTCGAAATACCCATATGGTATTAAATGTATTTGTTCTGCCCTTTTCAGATCTTCCACTAGCTCTTTAGCATATTCGTCCAGTTCATCATTGTCAATACTATAAGATTCGGCTTCTTCCCATCGAAGTACTTTTCCATGCACCTAGCAGTGCCCAAGAATCCCTAACCGAATTACCTTCAACAGACTTTGCTCCAGCAGTTGTCGGAAGACCCTCCCACTGCTTTAACATTCGATTAAAGGCTACTGCGAGACTTTTAGCGTTTCACTCGTTACTCCCATGGTCCTTGTACTTACTAGAGGAATTCGTATAGTTGAAATAGTCCCCATCTTTGAATACCCCTACTCTTATACGTGAGTAGTGCGTATCGCAGTGTCGCAAAAATCAGGCAGATAATGGACTACTAATTTGGCTTATGAATGTCGAGTCTTAGTTTCCCAGTTTCTTTACTCCATCAAAGAAATTCAGATGAATGAATCGTGCTCCTTCAGGTCGCTTTGAACCTATGACCCCACCCCTGGAAACATCCCCGAGTTGTCAGTGTCCGAGTCACACTGGTTTGCCTATCAATTCACTTACTGCCCATTTTTCATATTGGCATGTCAAACGATCCTTATCCAACAACCAACTGACCCTCTTCCGAATGTACTCCGAACTGCAGTTTTGGTCAAATTCGTATAGTTTCGCAATATGACGCTTGGCTTCATACACGAGATGCGATCTGGTACGAGATTGAATACTCCGCAGCTGGATAATGATTATCAGCGTCATCCCTCACAATTACTACGACCTCACTCACATATGCATCAATCTTACTTGTCCGCTCTTCATCCACTCTGCACTCGATTTCGGCTTCCTTCCATACCTGTGCCAGAAGATATTCTGTACGATCAGCGTCTAGCAATGGCTCCTCAAAAAAGGTGATCCTCTCAATGCAATTGGCGGCGTTATACACAACGGCCTTTGTTATACTCTCAAACTATGTGAAACTCCAATTTCTCCGTAATTTGCTTTGGCCCCTGTTAGTCGCTTCTTGGGTCTGTTCACTCTATTGTCGATATCGTGGACATCTAGTTCGATGCTAAGTGGTAGTGATGATCGTGCTTGGTTTATGTCCGAACTGCCCCACTCGCAGCTCAACTGAGAGGAGCCTTGCGTTTGCACAATAGTGGAGCTCGAATTGCCTTGACTTCCCGTGCCTCTGTGTCGACCCCCAGCTGACCCAGATGATTCATTGCTGGATAGGTAATTCCTGTCCCAGTACTATGTAAGTACTGCTATTCTCAATCTTGCACAAATTCCTACCTCTGGAAAATTGATTGTGGCCTGAAAAGCTGACGAAACCTATATAACCTGCTCAATCAATTAGCTACAATTGACGCAATTATTGAACACTTCCACTTACGGGACTACTTATGCTTGCTTGCCCCTTGCCGTTCGACTTTAACTGTCTGCTAGAAGACTTTTTGGTATTGACCGTTTGGCGCTTGATTGTGTCGTCTCTGAGGTCGCAGCTTGCACCCCGCTTGCGGCTGATTTCCTTACCTTTCCTCTTGGCCTCTGGCTTAGTCATTGACTTTCGTGTGACTACCATCGTGAGCTGCTATTCTGCAAGAACTTGAAGCCTCCTACGACCCTCAGTGGATATTGTGGTCGTCTTAAAGCATCTGATGTTTAACAATATTTCTCTTCTCTGAGCACGATATTATGAATACCAGCTTTGATTCTAACAGTCCGACCCAATGGTACACAACAGAAAAACAAACCAGTCTCCTGAAACATGACTTACAAGTCCCAACACTCACTATCTGTCACATACCAATAATAATCTCCGAACTAGATCGGAGAAAAAAAAAGCGCTTCTGAAACATTACCATCACACTCACAATCCCTCCCTGTCAAACCCATAAAAATCCCCGACCACATTGATGTCTCATATTCCCCCTACCATCCAAAAAAAAAAAACCCAAATAACTGCTCATGTGAAACAGGTCCTCCAATGCATCATATCCTACAATCCTTCCTTGTCAAACACATCAAAGTCCATGACTAACAATATTCCAGGCACTATATGAAAATCCAAACTCACGAACAAAAATCCCTCAATGATCCATCCTCTATGAGCAGCTCTAGCTATACCCTTTTTGCTCCCTTCACTGGTCCTTGCACGACCTTCCCCAGTCCCTTGCCTCCACCGCCCCCAACAGTTCTCTTCACAGTTGGTGCACCCTATTCCACCTCATTCAGTGCTTTCAACGAGCTCACCAGGCGCTACTCGTGTCCTCCTCGACCTCCGCCTCCTCCTGACCCTCCTCCTCCGCCGCCTCCTCCTCCTCCTCCTCGTCCTCCTTCTCCTGCTGAACCCTTGTGATCTGGACCCCACTCATTTTGACCATCCCCTTCGATTTACCTGACCCTGAACCCCCCACTATCCCCTTAGCACCCCCTACATACCCTTTCCTGCTTTTGGTCTTGATGTATGCGGGTACCTCATCCTCCTCCTCCTCTTCCTCCTCCTCCTCTTCATCGTCCACTTCAAAGTTCACAACCTTCTTGGATGTTCGTGTCGCTTGAAGGCCTCACAATCCCCTTACCTCCCCCCACACTCACTATTCCCGGTTCTGGTCTTATTTTTTTTCAGGAGCCTCCTCTTCCTCCTCATCATCGTCTTTAGCGTTCACAACCTTTTTGGATGTTCGTATCCATTTAGGTCTCACAATCCCCTTACCTGACCCCTACACTCCCCGTCCCGCTTTTGGTCTTCGTGTATGTGTATGTGGGAGCCTCCTCTTCCTCCTCATCATCGTCTTCAACGTTCATAACCTTTTTGGATGTTCGTATCCCTTTAGGTCTCACAATCCCCTTACCTGCCCCTACACTCCCCGTCCCGCTTTTGGTCTTCGTGTATGTGTATGTGGGAGCCTCCTCTTCCTCCTTATCGTCCACAACCTTCTTTGATGTTCGTGTCCCAGGAGGTCTCACACTCCCCTTACCTCCCCCCACCTTCACCTTCCCACTTTTTGTCTTGATATTTTTGGGTACCTCCTCTTCCTCGTCCTCTTCGTCCTCTTCAATGTTCACAACCTTCTTGGATGTTCATGTTCCTTGAGGTCTGACCATTCCAGTACCCCCCCCTACACTCCCGGTCCCGCTTCTGGTCCTGATATTTTTTGGAGCTTCCTCTTCCTCCTCCTCATCGTATCCTCTTCAATATTCACAACCTTCTTGGATGATCGTGTCCCTTGAGGTCTCACAATCCCCTTAGTACCTACCCCCACTATCCGTTTACCCCCTCTTCAATACCGGTTTTAGATATCCCATATCCCTTACCCGCCCCCACAATGCGCTTAGGCCCCCTCAATGTCTTTCCCGATTCCTCTGCGTCCGCTTCCTCACCCTCGTCCTCATCTTCATCCCGGTTATATTCCTTGCTTCCCTTTCACACTCTTTCGTTGTAGACCCTTAATAGTCTCTGGCGTCCTAATTCTCTTAGGTTGCGAGTTCCTAGTCGAAGTATCTAACATCACGGTGCTAGTGTCTTGCGGTGCTGTAGGAAGGGGTAGCAGTAGCTGACCGAGTGTTGGAGGGCTGGGATCGTCTGGATATTTTGCCGCATGTCCCTTACGTATAGCTTTCACTGCCTTATCCCTAATAACAGCCCCACTACGCACTTTCTTAGCAATGTCTTGAGCCAAGATATTGACCGCCTGGCTAACGGACTTATCGGTCAGGTAGTTGATTTGACCGATAGGGGCCATTGTTGGGAGAGCTGCAGCATGCTTGAGAAATGTAGTCCATGCGTCCGTTCCAGCCCTTTGGGGTCGTAGATACCACTTTGTTTCATTAGGATACGCTACATCTCGCCTCCAGAGCCCATACAGGTTTTCTGGAACCTCGTCCTCGAAAAATCCAACCAGTTTTGCATGTGAATGGTTGGATCGTATTACGTGATGGTCATCCTGTGAATCTTCATTGGCGTCTAGGTTGTTTCCTTTTTGGGGACATTTTGCCTAGTGCTGGCTAGCTAGCTGGACTGGGTAGATCGTTAGCCTTGGGAGTGGGTGCACGTCCCCTCTGAGTCTGCTTACAATGGAATAGAGAACTAAATGAACTTGGTATTTGCCGTTTCGTAAACTTCTGTTAGGATATCTCAAATATGGTATGACAGTGGGTTGTTACGGCTATTCAAGAAGTTTAGGGATGTTCAGAGACTATGAAGGGGGAAGGCAGCACCGTCATAAATAGGATACGGAATTGATCATGGCCACCATTTCGTTTACGAGTTTGACCTACCAAACAGCTTCAATGGACGGAGGATTATGGCCAAAGTTTGATCAATGTAACGGAGCGAATGTAATAAAGCAAACATAAAAATGGTCAAGACTAGCCTGGTTGGGGAATGGACATTATCACAGATTACTTGATTTGGTATAACTTATACCCATGGCCACATGTCATTGGTTGGTCCTTCACGACACTAGTCCTTCAGGTTACCCTAATGGCCCATTTTATTTCTTTATGCAGTTGACCGATACCATGATGCGGGATGAATGGCACAAAGTGACTATAAGGAACCCTTGTTGGGACTTGCGAGCCCGACTACAAATAGGACATTATAGGCAATTGCTTGATATAGTCTAGCATATGCGCTTGGCCCTTGACGTTCGCTTCGCATCACAGGGACTGTAAACGTAAGGGATAGGCTAGTGCAAGCCAGACTAAGCAAGGGATTAGTTGGGGAATGGGTGGGGAATGGACGTTGTCCTGACGCGCTACATGACATGGAATAGGCGTTGGCAACCAGACTAGGGCAGTCTCGCTACAGACGTTTTGTCAGCATCTTAAACCTTCGCCAAGCTTCGGATTGAGAGTGCAAGCCAGACTACGGATTGTAGCCAGAGGTGGGTCGTGCAACCAGACTAGATTGTAGTCTGCTACGGATTGAGGGCATTGTGCAAGCACAACACCCTCATACCTATATGGTACCTACGAGACTGGCCACATATTAGTTTGATCGGCACTGCCACATATGCAGTTCCAGGTTAGTGCCTAACCATTTTCGGCATGACATCAGCCTACAAGTACCTAGTCTGGTTGGCACAACACCCTCGTGCAGGTTAGCGGGTAGCTTGTGACTGCCCGACAGGTGTGCCCACGCACAAACACTTGCTAAGGCACTTGGGAGGCCTGAAGACAAGTGCCCGTATGAGAATTTTCCCTTGTTTCACCTCACATTGTAAACTTCTGTAAGCTAGAAACCTTTATTTCTTTTGCAAACGTACTGTCAGAAACCATATCCGGGCTTGAAATTGCTACACATTCTAATTTAAACAGCTTTGATATCATTCCCTTAGACCATTTTACACCCCCTTTTATGTCAATGTCTTTCCTCAGACCACTTTGCAATATGTGGCCACGACTTTCGGTCTGATATACAATTTTGCTTGGTACCACGATAAGCCGTCTTGGCATCATTCAAAGACTGTGGTCGTTCCTTTCTTCTCCCCTTTTGATTTCTTTCGTTATATCAAAACAACTCTGAGAGTCTCGTACTAAGACTGTCGGAACAAGATGGATACCAAACCACCACCGGGCTATATAGCACGCCTCACCTACAGTCGTTACGGCACATGTGCCGTGGATTACGTACCCACTAATACTGTACAACCTGGAACCACATACCTAGTGCGGTGGGACTTCAATTATTGCGGAACTATCAAGCCAGACTACGGAACTATAGGGTCTAGTTCTAGACCACTATCGCGCCCCAAGGATTCAAGCTACAGTGTCCCCGCTGGTCACAGAGAGTTCCCACCAAGCCTCTAGATCTCTGGCAATCGTTGTATGTGTGCCACTCCGCTCCTAATTTTTGCGGAACTTAGATTGTTGGTGGCAGAGTACGGGGTGTTAATTTTACAAGCAGTTACTATAGGGTCTAGTTACATACCAATATCATCGAGTTAGCACCGAACACTTGGAAGAGGGCAGTATCGCCACATACAGCGAGAGTCTCTATCGAGACCTACCTATTCGGTTGATTGTTGTATGTGAAAGCTACTCTGTATTTAATCTTTGTGGAAGTTAGATTGTTGGTGGCAGAGTATCGGGGTGTTAATTTTACCAGCAGTTACTATAGGGTTCAGTTACATACCAATATCATCAAGTTAGCACCGAACACTTGGAAGAAGGCAGTATCGCTATATATAGTGAGAGTCCCTATTGAGACCCTACCTATTCGGCCGATCGTTGTATGTAAAAGCCACTCCGCATTCAATTTTTGCGGAAGTTAGATTGTTGGTGGCAGAGTACGGAGTGTTAATTTTGCCAGCAGTTACTATAGGGTCCAGTTACATACCAATATCATCGAGTTAGCACCGAACACTTGGAAGAAGGCAGTATCGCCGAATACCGAGAGAGTCCCTATCGAGACTATCTATTCAGCCAATCATTGTATGTAAAAGCCACTCCGCATTCAATTCAATTTTACGGAACTTGGATTATTGGTGACAGAGTACGGGGTGTTAATTTTATCAGCAGTTACTATAGCGTCCAGTTACATACCAATATTATCGAGTCTCTACCAAAGACATCGAACAAGGCAGTATCGCTAAATACCAAGGGAGTCCCTATCAAGACTCTACCTCGGCTAATCGGGTATGTGAAAGCCACTCTGCATGCAATGTTTACGGAACTTACATAGCTGATAGGAGAGTATGCGGTGTCAATTTTGCAACTATCAGTTCACTGTGGCCAGCCACTATGGCCGACATCTGCTAAAAAAAACACCCAGGGAAGGAACTGCAACTCCCCAAGAAACCAGTGACGCCAGATCCTCACAGGCTGTCGGGTACGCTGAAGCGACGCCGGAAGTACAGTGTCGACACTGTACTTAGAGTGACTAATGGAGTGACAGAACACGGTTCGGAAGCTAGCCCAACAGTACTTGGGAACATTAGATTACCAAGCTTTGCGCAGCCATCATCGGACACCCTGATTCCTCATCAGTGTACTGAGGAGTATCTTCCACAGTCACTCCAAGTCGGACAAGTCATACGGCAGTCATTGTTCACGCCGATTCGGAACCCATCATGGAATCCTCTATTACCATTTACCAGTGCTTATGAATATAAGCTTGCACGATTCTTCCATCAGAGCAAGACTTCGATGAAGCAAATTGACCAATTTTTCAAAGACGAGTTGCTGCCTCTAGGATACCTCTCGGACAATAGGGGTTGGCTATAGGTCTGGTCATACCTGGCGAAATAAAATGCGAGCCCTAATAGACTAACCAGCATGGCAACATGGTACTGTGGATTTCCACTTGCAAAGAGGGGTCACATTTTTCTATAGGGACGTTGAACAGTGTATTTATTATCTTCTCCACCAGAAAGCGTACGCTCAGTATTTGGTTTTCAAATCTCAGAGGGATTATGATCGGCAGGATAACCGGGTGTATACAGAGATGAATATGGGAGATTGGTGGTGGGACAGGCAGGTAGGTTTTTATCAGGTCCCTTATGAAATAAACAGCCACTAACAGCCTGTTAGATGACCCTTCCAGTTGGCTTGAGCCTAGTACCTATTCTAATAACCTCCGATCAGACGTGCTTGACTAACTTTTCCGGCGATAAGAAGTTGTGGCTAATTTTCATGAGCGTGGGGAATATCCCATCAGCTATCCGAAATAAGCCATTAAGCCAAGCGTGGATCCTAATAGGCCTGTTACCTGTTGGCCCGAAACGAACAAAGTCCCTCATCGGATTCTTGGTTCGGAACCAAGAGCATGATTCCCTTGAGACTCAACACCGACTGATTGAAAGGATCTTGGCACCCCTTGTCCATATGTTCGAGGTAATGTGACAAACTAAAAACATGCTCTATTGGACAATGACTAACTTTGCGAAGGCGGGTGGGTCAGAGATAGTATGCGGAGATGAGAACGTCCGGCGTTGTATACCTATCATATCAACGTGGCTTGCTGATCACATGGACAATGTAAATATCCATTGCATAAAAGTCAACCGGTGTCCAATATGTATAGCGAGTCGAGATCAGCTTAAGTTATTACCTAAACGACCCTACGCTCAGCGTGACCATACTGGCTATGAGCGCCTGTGGGCGGTTAATGATAACGATGGGTCCGTCAACCCCCTTGCTACACATGAAGGAAATTAATTGTGAATGATAGGTTAGCCACTCTGGATGTAAAGCCGATCCAGAATGCGCTATAGAGTCTCCCCACAGTCCACCCACCGAGCATTGTACATGAAGACATACTACATAATATCCACCTTGGTGTCTTGAAAAATTTGATAGAGTGGATACAGGGGTTCTTGGGAAAATACAAAAGGCTTGCAGTTTTTGATGAAATATGGAGTACATTGCCAGGATACTCAGGGTTCACTCCACTACGGAAGCAGTATCGTCAAATCACCATGTGGAGTGGTACCGAAATGCGAGGTGTAGGACGGGTTATTCTTGGTTGTTTCACAGCCACCATGCGTCGTGAGAAGGAAACCAGCCGTCTGAGGCCAGCTGCTCAGGCTGATGTGAAAATTGCCATACGTGCAGTTCGTGCGCTGTCGGACTTCTGTTTAATTGCACAATATCGAAGTCATACGGCGGAGACAATCCAATATATGACTAAGTACCTACAGGAATTTCACAAGTATCGTCAGGTATTTGGGGAATTCCGTGCAAGTAAGGCTGACCAGAATAAGGCAAAAGGGGCTTCTAAGGATCTGGCATTGACGCAGGCTTGTCAGGCAACGATTTCGAGTTACTTTCCGACCACAACCACGCAAAAGGCAAATGAAGCATCGGCAAATCGTCTAGAACGAGAACACTTGGTGACCGACATGCTGGGTCAGTCTACATTCAACTACCCCAAGCTACACCTTCTCACGCATTACGCGGAACAGATCATTCAATTTGGAACCCTCCTACAGTATTCGACAGAAATTACCGAGTCCCTCTACAAGCCATTGAAGGATGCTTATAAACGGTCGAATAAGGTGGACGCAACAATCCAAATTCTTGACACGCATATAAGAGACCATGCCTTTAAAATGCTGGAGTTGAATTTATGTGCGTGGGATAAGGAGGTGACGTTCGACACTGAGATGAAGGCTCTAGTTATGATGATGCGAAAAGATGCAGAAGGTACTAGTTCGACTAGGGAGGATCCGAGATTGTCTGGGCAGCCGCAGTCAAGGAACGCGATAGTACAACCACTGTCAGTGCTTGCACAGACCCTCCGAATCCCGAACCTAATTGGCAAGTTTCGGGATTACCTCCGCGTCAATGGTTATTTGGGGGTTGCTACAGGAGATAGGGAGGGGATGGAGGGGTACCGAGGACAGCATGTTAGTAGTCTTAGGGTGGCTGTGCCACAATTTCAAGGAGATGGTGTGGAAACCCACCATGTTCGGTGGACAGGGGATAGGGACTTTAGAAGGCATGGAAATGTTAGGGCAGATTGGATTTGGGTAAGAAGGAGGCCGCGGTCCCAGGAGTGCAGTGGGCAACTTGATAGTCGTATTGTCGCTAGGCTGGAGGGGCTTTTTAGGATCTGGAATGGGATGGGAACGAATGGGATAGGGACAGTGCATGAGGTGGCATACAGTGAGATTTCTGAGAGTGAAGGGTTCTAGCAGACCGCATGGTGAGGAGGGGATGATAAGGATGGAAAAAAGAGAGGACGAAGGGGCACTGTATGTTATCAAGGTTTCCGACATAGAGGGGATGGCACATCTGATACCAGTGGAGACGGGTAGGGTCTGGTTGGTTAATAATAGGATTGATTTTAATACGTGGAACGAGTTGTATGATTAGACGAGTTAGGATATGAATAAATAGTATTAGTGAATTGGAATAGCTTACAGCGAGGGATTGAAATGATAATACAATTGCGGAGAGATATTGGGAGAGTAGGGTGGGTCAGGATACCGATGCTAACGAGGTAAGGGTAGGGGAGTTCCGGAGCCACAAATGTACTACGAATATAGGATGGTGAGGGTCTGGTGGAGTAAGATGGCGGGGGAGAGTCGGGGGTAGCTATCAGGACGGTAGGGGGGGATAGGCATCAGGACGGTCGGAGGTAGCGAGACGGTAGGAGGTAGGCATTAGGACGGTCGGGGGTAGCGGGACAGTGGGGGGTAGCCATCAGGATGGTAGGGGGTAGGCATCAGGATGGTCGGGGGTAGGCATCAGGATGGTCGGGGGTAGCGGGACGGTGGGGGGTAGGCATTAGGACGGTAGGGGGGTAGGCATCAGGACAGTGAAGGGTAGGCATCAGGGCGTATGATGGAGGTTAATTGGCAGGAAGGGTATGATGCTGGCGCATACCGGATGGACATTAGGGCGCAGTTCACGGACTTATGACGGGATATATCAGACAGTAGGCGTTGCGACGCCTACGACGACCAGGCATCCGAGAAGTTTTTGGAGTGCGTCAGGAGGCCCTAAGGGGCGTTGGGGCGAGGAAAAATCTTTCGTGATGAAGATAAATTAAGATTCTATAATCTTTTACGCATTGACAATTATCTAATGATGATTTATTCATAACCCACTAGTCTTTATTAATAGAGTTATAAGCAATTGAAAATTATTTTCAATAGATACTAGATACTATTAAGAAAATACTGTCGGAAGCTCAAATAGATGACTCAATAATACTGCCGAGTAATAATTTAATAGTATTGGAAAATAGTATTCTATCAGAAATAGAAATTAATTATCTTGGCTAAGTATTCTTTAATAGAATAAGATAACTTAAGCAAAGTATATGAAACATATAGGCATAGGAATCTTCTCTACATTTGGGCTAGTAATCTGTGATAATAAAGGTAGATTATGACTATGTTAACAAAGGTATAGATAGTATAACACTTAAGAAGAAATTCTAAAGACGTGATAAGTAGGTGCACGTCCCCTAAAATATTTTATCAAGAAATATCTACCATCACTACGTATTATAAATAGTAAGAGTAGTTCCCAATTGAATTTAATTCTACTATCAAGAATATTTGAAAGCAAGAATACCTCAAGTTCATGAAGCCTACAAAGTTCTAAGTCAAGTTTACTTTATTCTCAATCGACGAAAGATTTATTTTATGTTACAAAATAAGATCTGTCGGAAAGGATTAAAGTAAATTAAACTTTCTACTATAAGATTTTATTCTGAGTTATAGAATAAATATTATTGTAGTATTATAAGTATGGCCGTCCTATTCTTTAGTTGCTAGAGTACTATAAAGGTAAATAGAGCCCCCGTGATAGCAATAAATAAAGATATATACTAGTTCAGTACATGATATTACTGTCTTCTATAGCTTAATTTCTTATATACCTAAACAATCAGAAATATGATAAACATTAGCTATGCCTATTTACTGGTACTCCCTAAACTATTGGCATATATTATATTATAGAGAATATATCCCTATTGTATTATTGAAAGGTAGAAAAGGTATATAGTAGAACTGTTTAATTAGAATTATTTCCAGCATTTAATATAGAGAGGCTAGACGTAATTATAGACCTCTGGAAGGTATGTAGTAAGTCCTGCATAGTAGGAGGAATAAGACCTGTAATGTTTACTAGGATACAGACAGCTAGGAAGAGGAAATAGAAGTAAAATACCAGAAGGAGTGCATTGGGAGACTAGAATAGAGTGTAGTTACTTAGAGACTAGAGTGCATCAGGAAAAAAAAATTGGTATCCGGACGCCACCTATAAGCGTCCTGACGCGCACGCACGTCCAAGGCGTCAGGGTCGTCCTGATGTAGAATAATAATCAACTTTATCTGGACGGAGCTTATTTATACTACCTTCATCTTGACTACTGTAGTTGGTACAACATCCTCCATATCGTAGTATACTAATTAGATTACATCATAATGTATTTTCATTATATATACTTTGTCATGATCTAATTTTATTATATAATCTCTATCTTGATGTCGCTCGTCCTCCAAATAGTATCCGACTCAAGTTTTGTCTTTAAACACGCGGGCTTGGCATTCTGCCCCTTCCTTTTTAATACTCCTATTGTCAATCACTTATACCCACTAGCAACCTATTCTGCTACTACTCTCTCGCCCATTACCTAGGTATGCCACCCCCTCACTGTCTTCTACACTTGATAGTAGGACTACGACTGCTCGTACCATTCAATTCCTGTTCAGCTCGCCTACTGTTCAGCTTGCCTGTTGCTGAGCTTACCTGCTGTTCACCCATCGAGCTCGCCTGCTATCAAACCCCCTTCCTATTCAGCTGTTCAGTTCGCTGCCTGTGAAACTTCAGCTCGCCAGCTGTTTAGCTCACTTCCCTGCTGTCAGTCAAACTCTCTTCCTGTTAAGCTGTTGAACTCGCCGGCTAACGAACTCCCTTACTATGCTGCCCTTCGGCTCGCTTAGTGTTCATCTATTCAGTTCGCCTGCTGTCAAACTCGCTTGCTATTCTGCTGTTGAACTCGCTGGCTAACAAACCCCTTTCTGTTCACCTCTGCAGCTCGTCAACTGTCAAACTCCCTTACTATGCAGGCCTTTCGCTCGCTCGCTATTCAGCTATTCAGCTGACCTGCCGTTTAGCTCGCCTGCTATTCACTTATTCAGCTCGCCTGCTATTCAGCTCGCCTGCTGTTCAGCTCGCCTGCTGTTCAGCTCGCCTCCTGTTCAGCTCGCCTGCTGTTCACCTACTCAGCTCTCTTGCTGTCAAACCCCCTTCCTGTTAAGCTGTTGAACTCGCCGGCTAACAAACTCCGTTGCTATACAGTTCTTTCGCTCGCTCGCTATTCACCTATTCAGCTCGCCTGCCGTTCAGCTCGCCTGCTATTCACCTATTCAGCTTGCCTGCTGTTCAGTTCGCCTGCTGTTCAGCTTGCCTGCTGTTCAGCTCGCCTGCTGTTCAGCTCGCCTGCTGTTCAGCTCGCCTGCTGTTCAGCTCGAGTGTTGTTCAGCTTGTCTACTGTTCAGCTCGCCTGCTGTTTAGCTCGCCTCCTGTTCAGCTCGCTTGCTGTTCAGCTCGCCTCCTGTTCAGCTCGCCTGCTGTTCAGCTCGCCTGCTGTTCACCTATTCAGCTCGCCTGCCATTCAGCTCGCCTGCTATTCACCTATTCAGCTCGCCTGCTGTTTAGCTCGCCTCCCTGCTGTCAGTCGAACCCCCTTCCTGTTAAGCTATTGAACTCGCCGGCTAACAAACTCCCTTGCTATGCTGCTCTTTAGCTCACCTGCTGTTCACCTATTCAGCTCGCCTGCTATTTAGGAATCAGCTCGCCTGCTATTCACCGATTTAGTTCGCCTGCTGTTCACCTAGGTATTCAGTTCGCCTGCTGTTTACCTATTCAGCTCGCCTGCTGTCAACCCCCCTTCCTATTGAGGTGTTCAGTTCGCTGGCTGTCAAACTCTGTCCCTGTTAAGGTATTGCACTCCCCGGCTGTCAAACTCCCTTCCTATTCGGCTGTTCAGCACGCTGCCTGTCAAACTCCCTTCCTATTCAGCTGTTCAGTTCGCTGCCTGTCAAACTCTGTCCCTGTTAAGGTATTGCACTCCCCAGCTGTCAAACTCCCTTCCTATTCGGCTGTTCAGCACGCTGCCTGTCAAACTCCCTTCCTATTCAGCTGTTCAGTTCGCTGCCTGTCAAACTCTGTCCCTGTTAAGGTATTGCACTCCCCGGCTGTCAAACTCCCTTTCTATTCGGCTGCTCAGCACGCTGCCTATCAAACTCCCTTCCTATTCAGCTGTTGAGTTCGCTGCCTGTCAAACTATATACCTATTAACCTGTTGCACTAACCGGCTGTCAAACTCCCTCCCTGTTTAGCTGTTTAATTCGTTGCCTGTCAAATTATATTCCTGTTAAGCTGTTGCACTCACCGGCTGTCAAACTCCCTTCCTATTCACCTATTCAGATCACCAGCCATCAAACTCTATTACTATTCTGCTGTTTATCTCGCTTGCTATTCAGGTTTTTGTACTTACCGGCTATCAAACTGCTTTGCTGTTCTGCTATTTGCCCCGCTTGCTATTTAATTCCGCTGCTGTTCAGCCATTCAGCTCGGCTGCCTTTTACTATGTTTGCTGTTCAACTGTCCTGTTATGTATTAGGATTATTATTCCGGTTCTATATTAAGAATGTAAGAATAGTATATACTGAATAATAATATCCATTGCATTTGTATGGAGGCACTATTAATATCTGAAAAATGTATGTGAGACTAGGTATAGTATTATGGACGTTATGTTATTAATCTATAGCGTCCGAAACTTAATTGCATGTATCGCTGACTTCTCTAATATGTAGAATATATGTACTACGTTTGAGTATACAGATGTTATAGGCAATCCATCCGTAAAGGTGCAAGTTAGATATAATATATTTTAATACAAGGGTTGCGTCTGGATGCAAATTTGTTAACCCCCTAGCTTCGTGATCTTCAGTTTGTGTCCAGGGCATCTCGGGTGTCTGAGGCATCAGACGCCAATTGGATTTTTTGCTGATGTGGGAGATAGTTCTCCTGAAGACAAATAATAATATAAAGGGCTTCATGAGACCAGCAAAGAAGAGCCATATGTTGGGCACTCCAGGAGGCATATATAATGCCATGGGATATAAAAAATATAAAGGTAAAATCTAGACAACCATAAATGACAAGTGACACCACTAGAGGTATATAGAAGAGAAGGTTATCTGGATAGGCCCATAGTGGCATTCGAAGACTATAAAAATTAATACTAATACTGTCTGATGCTAATTCTTATTTAAGTTTACTTTAATATCGATTATCACTCTGTAACCTATTAGATTAGATCAACAGATTCGATCTTCAAGTTACTTTTTCATTTTAGCACCTTA
Source organism: Tirmania nivea (assembly GCA_015179035.1). Lineage (NCBI taxonomy): Eukaryota > Fungi > Ascomycota > Pezizomycetes > Pezizales > Pezizaceae > Tirmania > Tirmania nivea. Next base: position 216,590 of record WHUY01000071.1, on the reverse strand, counting down.
TTATTCTGGTTGTATTGTTGAAGAAGATTTGTTGGATATTTGCTTGACTAAGGATAATGTTAGCTCGATTGATGATGATAATAGTACGGCAGCTTAGTAGAGTCTGAATACGTTTTACGGATATGATTCGTCTCCTACTTCTAAGTTGTCTAGTAAGAGTATTTCATTTTCTGATTATAATATTAAAGTAGATGTTGAAGATGTTAAAACTTTTATTAGGATATCTGGGTTTGGTGTTACTTTGAGTGAAGATAATGCTTTCTTTGAAGTGTTGTCTGGTATGGAGGAGGCAGTTCATAAGCTGTAGGATAATAATTGTTTCCTTATTATGCTAATTCTTTCTGGAATCTATAGTATTAAGTTTTCACTTATATACTACATTTTTCGTTTTCAGTATAGTATTAAGGATTGCCAAAAGTGCAAGTGGATTTATCAAAAGTACTGGGAAAAGTATCAGGAATGGGGGTAAGATACTTTTATATAGAGAACCACTACCTATTAGAGCTCTATTTAGCTTACTTCTAGGTCTTGTAGTTATACTATAATTAAAAGTCTGATGTTTCATTAGTTGTTATTATAGCTAGTTGAATTTATGATATCGTTGTTGTATTCGAGATGTATTATACTAAAAAGTGTAAAAAAGTATTGTTAAGGTTGATCAGGCCTTGAAATGAGAGGTTTTGAGTAGTAAAGATTAACTTTTAATATTAAAAAAAATGTAATAAATAATACTAGACAGTAGTTATTCAATACCATTTATATAATCTATATCCACTAGAATAGACGTATATATATACTAGTTCTGCTGAGGGATTACCTTAGAAGAGTAGTTATTGTTAAGTAGGGAGTTCTATTAGGAATATTAATTAACAGGTATAATTGTCATAAAGTGACATTCAACCCTACCATAGGTACTTGAACTCTTATAGAACAACTTTAGATATCTATATAGACTTTAAATATACTCATAGTAGTATAGTATAAGTGTTTCTAATACTTATCTATAAGAGATAAGTATATGAAATAGATATAAACCTTGGAGTAGTTTATAATTATCATAGATAGTTAAGACCCTAATGGCACATCTATAGACCCCTAAGGGAGCTACGGTTTAAGTTTTATAAGTATCCGATTAATGGTTCAATAGTTATACCTAGATCAATATACTAACTATATATATATATACTAGCTATACTAGCTATTACCCTAAAGTCTTGGTATTACCCTGAACTGAAGTTATTACCCTGAACTTTAGGAAAATAACTCGGTAAAAATAAATAAAATAATGAAGCCACGAGAGCGTATTTTAGACTAAAGTCCATTCAGTGATATTATAAGAGAGTGCACTATGAGCCAAGGCCAAAAATACAGTTGAAATATAAAGTTCTCTAAATTTAATATCTTAAAGTTATATCTAGGCCAATTCTTTATCTTGATTCTATTTCTACAATCTATTTTATAAGCAGAGTAATACTCATGCAGTTATAAGACCTTCAGTAAGGTTAATTAAATCTATGAGGAAGATTATCTATTACTAATAATAACTCCATGAATAATATAGGTATCGAAATAAATTAAGATTCTATGATCTTCTACGCATTAATGCCTATTTAATGATAATCTATTTGCGACCCACAAGTCTTTATTAACAGAGTTATGAGTAGTTGAAAATTATTTTAAATAGACACTAGACACTATTAAGAAAATACTACTATAAGCTTAAATAAAATGACTCTATAATATTGTTGGGTATTTATTCAATAGTATTGGGGATTGGTATTATATCGGAAGTAGAAATTAGTTTTCTCAGCTAAGTATTCTTTAATAAAATAAGTTAGCTTAAGTAAAGTATATAAAATATGTAGGCATAGGAATTTTTTCTATATTTGGGTTAATAACCTATAATATTAAGTGCAGATTATGACTGCATTAATAAAAATGTAGATGGTATAACACTTAAGATGAAATTCCGAAGAGTGATGGGTAGGTATACATCCCCCAAAATATTTTATCAAGATATATTTACTATCACTATACAATATAAATAGTGAGAGTAGTTTCCGGTTGAATCTAATTTTACCATCAAAAGTATTCAAAAGTAAGAGTACCTTAAGTATATAAAGCCTACAAAGTTTTAAGTTTAGTGAAACTTTATATCTAATTGACATAGGATTTATTTTGTATTGTAAAATAAGATCTGTCGAAAGAGACTAAAGTGGAATTGAACTTTACTACTATAAGATTATATTCTGTATTGTGGAATGAATATCATTATAGTAGAATAAGTATAGCTATCCTATTTTCTAGTCGCAAGAGTGCTATAAAGGTTAATAAGACCCCTGTGACAGTAATCTCTCCTTAAATTATTTGCTAACTAACTGATCTATTGTAGGTTATTGTTTATCTGAAGTAGTCTAAGGAGGAGATTCTAAAAGGAAATTTGTACTCTTTTTATACTTATTTAATAACGTATCTAACAAATCAGAATATATGAAATATAGCACTTGCTATAGGGCAGTGTTATATAAGTCATAGCAAATATGAGTTATAGAAATTATATGAGTCATAAAAAATATAAGTCATAGGAATATGGGGCTATACTAAGGCTATATAATACTCTCGAAGGTATACACGAGATAGTAAGTTCTGTTAATTAACTAACTACTAGATTTGGCAGTTGTGAAATAATAATAGATATAGAAAATACAAGATAATTAAAATAATAAGAAATAATATCTCTTATTATAGGAATATTTTAGTATTATAGAGATTCGTTGAGGATTGCTAGTCAATAATAGTCTTTATCTTACTAGAATCTATTTGTACTCTATCTAGAGATATAATCATGCCAAGATACTGTACCTTTGTCTTATAGAATTTATATTTCTTTGGTTTGAGGTATAGGCCTAACTTTTATAGTATTTATAGTACTTATTATATATAGTATTTATATTTTTCTAATATATTATTATATATGAGGATATTATTAAGGTAAACTATATAGAAATTGTTGAGGAATGGATAGAGGATATTATTAATGAAGTGGTGAAAGCTAACTGGGGCATTAGTGAGACCGAATAGTATAACTAATATTTCAAATAGTTTATATCGTATTCGAAATATTATTTTCTATTCTTCTCCTTCTACTATTTGAATAAGATTATAAGTAGTTTGGATATCTAAAGTTATATAATATCATACTTTAGATAATCTTGTGAGAGTCTCTCAAATCAGAAGTAGTAGATATTAATTTTTAATAGTACTATTATTCAATCTTCGATAATTAATGTATAAATATAAAGATCTATCTTTCTTCTTAATAAATAATATTAGTACTCTTGCTAGGGAGGATAAGGTTTAGATAAATCCTTTAAAGAGGTTTTCATTTATCTAGTCTTTAAGTACTTCTAATTCCAGTTTTGACAAGAAATATAGAGGTTCGAATAGTAGTATAAATCCTTCTTTTAATAGGATTTTATAGTCATAAAGCTAGTAAGGTAGGAGTACTTCTACTATTGCTTTTCTAAAGAGTAGTAGAAATTCATAATATTCATTGAGTAGAAGTTTTTTAATCTTATTATCTTCAGTTTAAAGTTTTTCTTTTAGTAGCTTAAGAGCCTAATTAAGCTTATAGATAGTAAACTGAAAAGGTTTTTCTATTACTTTTTCTTTCCTAATTAGGTACTTAAAAATAAAGCCAGCAATCATGGTAATTTGAGGTCATTGTAGAATTAGTATAGAAATTCCAATAATAGATAAAAGTTTGTGATAATAATAGTATATATAATATTCACAATCAAAGGTAACTATATTTCATGCAAATTGTACATCTACATTATAGTGGCAAAGCCAAAGAATTCCTAATATAAGAGGGTAGTACCCCAATTTAGTAACAAATTAGAATAGTTGTTCTTAATATTGTCCGATGGTCATCTATATCTTTATTATATGTATAATAATTTTTAATTCTATGAGTTATCTATTAATTACTTCTAATATTTAAGTTTCTTTGAGTTTGTATAGCAGGAGTTAGTGATAGCTTATAAAGTCTTTGTCTATGAATGTATATCTAGTGACCCTATAGTTTATAAGAGTATAAGTTAAGATATTATTATTATCATCTTTTAATTCACAAGTAACTACAAGATAATTCTCTTCTAACTCTTTCTCTAATATAGGCTACAATAATAAACTAGAAATACATAGAAAAGATTTCAGTGGCCTTATATCAGTATTATCATACTAAAGTGAGGCTATTTTTTTAGCATTGGTAATATAGTATTGTCTACTAATATACTTTCTGCTACTTGAAGAGGATGATGTTAGGTTTGAGGACAAGCTTTTACCCTATGACCTAATGTACTGCAATAGTAATAACAACTCTTGGCTATTCACTTAGCTCACTCTTCTAGAGATACTTTCCTTCATCGAGCTAAGAGATCTATTGGTCCTATATGCATTTCTGTGGCTGTTAATAGGGTAGCAATGGAAGTTACAGCTAGAGCATTAGTATGTAGATAGAGAGTTAGCATGAGGTCTAAACATATAGGGCGATTGCTAAATTGCGACTGTAGAGCTTGTCATCATGTATTAAGATATTAATAAATAGTAATCAATTTATCAAAAGTAGCTGGTTCAGAATGTACTCCCAGAAAGTCTTATTGAGGTTGAAAGGATAGACCTCTTTTAAGAGAAGCTAGCTTAGCTATATGGTTCTAAGTAGTCTCAGCTGAATATTACTAGAATTTAGTAAAATAGGCTACAAAGTTACACATTCCTTATATAATAGTATAGAACATGTATTTAGTATTTGCTACTCTATTGGGATCTCTAAATGGATTTTTAAAGATCATGATAAGAGTATCTAAGTTAGTCAAATTTATATTATTATTTTGAATATATAGTATAACCTGATTAAGAGCTTCGTCTAAGAGAGAGTTAACCACCAAGCACAGTTTGACTTATTCATCAATATATATAGCTGCTTTTAAATATAGTTAAGTTAAAAAGGGGCATAGCTTACTTCAGTCCCTACTATTAAATTTCTCTGAGTTAAAAATCTTTTCAATTTGATTTCTACCCCCTTATTACTTTCTAACTAAGGTGGTACTAATATCTTGCATAGCTTGTAATTGAGTATGTAATTCATCAATGATTACTTCTTCGAAGTCTACTTATTCTCTAGCCTTTTATAATAATCATTACAAGTCAGTAAGTTGGGTTTATAAGGTAGTAATATCTACACTTCAATTAGGAAAAGTGAGAATTTAATCTAAAAGTGTGATAGTTTCTTATATAATAGTAGTATAGTCATTGTTAGTATTAGTAGAGTATACTTTTGCTTACAACGGTATAAGCAGATCTGTGACTTCTAGTAATAATTTAATAATAGGTTGGATTAGTCGAGATATAATAATTATAAGGTAAAGTTGTATTCAGTAGAATATAGGGATATAATGGAATATTACGATATAGACTATAACATAGACTATGGATATAACTCTAGAAAGTGCATATAGACTTTTAAGGACAATAGCTTAGTCATAGATAATAGCATAAATATAGACTATAATATAGACTATAGATAATAGTATAGACATGGGTAATAGTATAGATATGGACAATAGCGTAGATATAGACAATAGTATAGATATGGACAATAGTATAAACGTGAAGCAGCTTATATTATGAGCTAGAATATATAAGATATTATATAAAGAGTAAAAACAAAGAATAGCAGTAACATCCTCTTATATATACAATTATCCTTATCTATGATAATTACTTTGATAAAAGCTTTTCTTATCATATGTATAAGTAAGCTTCCATATATAATACTTAATATGATGTCACCTATAATATAGATGATAGTTTATAGCATATGTATATCATCTGCAATCACAGATAATAGTCTATAATAATTTATAATAGTTCATAACAGTCCATAATAGTCTATAATAGTTAGTAATAGAAGGTTATAGAAGTTATAAGTAATTGCTACCTAAGATTTAGACTTTTATTATAATTGTTTTCTCTCTTTTTCTCTTTCTCTCTTTCTTTCTCTCTCTTTTTCTTCTTATTTTCTATATAATATTTTGTATTATAAACTTTAGTAATATAGACTCTGTCTTTTATCTTTATTAATTATATCTTCTAGTACTCTTACTTATAGTCTTTGCTATAGTCTTATGTACTCCTTGGAGACATATCTATAGTTATAATTATCAATCTTCACTATAATACTAATCTGATATGGATCTTATAGATAATGAAGTTTTTATTATCTACTAATTAAGTATACTTAGTAAGATATTATTAGTCAAATAGTAGCTTTTAAAAGTCTTTAAACTTTCACTTATGAGTCTGAATCTAATAAAATAGTTTCTCTACTAATTTTTTATTAGTTTTCAAAATCTAATATGATCTTTTAGTTCTTACTTGATTACCTTTTATACTTATTTATTTAACCTAATAATATTAACTTTTATAGTATCAAACTTAATTTTTACTATATTGATAATAGCTCCTATATTATATATGAACTTATTAGTCAATACTTTCTATTACTTTTTCAATACTTCACTTATTGATATAGTAAATCACTAAACTATATTTTGTTATTTTTTCATTTATCTTTTGAAAGCTACTACTTCTTTAGTTATTTACTATTATAGTAACTTTAAATCTTTATATATAGCTTTTATACCTTCAAAGACAACTTTATTAGCTTCTTAAGTAGCCTTATAGGCTTTTTGGACTGCCTTTTGAGCCTTTTGAACCTTTCTAAGAATATATACTTAAATATTTAGTTTTTTAGGGAGGTCTATAATTTTGGCTTACTATTAATTAAACTTAGTAGCTCTATCTTAAATTATTTGGACTAATAAATCATTATATTATTGTTGGCTCAAAAAGAAATATATGGATCATATTGGTAGTATTGAATAATATAAAGATAAATTACTAGCTAGTTTATAATAAGAGATAGTATTTTTTATTATTTTTTATCTCGTATTTTCTATATTTACTATTATCTCATAAACTGCTAAATCTAGTAGTTAGTTATACCCAATGAAACTTACTATCTTATGGGTACTTATATAGCCCTAGTATAGCCCTCTATAGTATAACTCATATATTTCTTATAACTTACATATTTCTTATAACTTATATATTTCCATAACTTATATTTTCTATAATTTATATTTCCTATAACTTATATAGTACTACTCTATAGCAAATACTATACATCATATATTCTAATTGTTAGTTATATTATTAAACAAGTATAAAAGGACTATAGATTCCTTCTAGAATCTCCTCCTTAGACTACTTCAGATACAAATAATAATCTATTATAGATTACTTAGTTAGTAAAAAATTTAAATAGAAATTATATCTATTAATTAATATTCCTAAGAGAACTCTCTACTTAATAATAACTACCCTTCTAAGGTAATCTTTTAGTAGAACTGATATATACAAATATCTATTCTAAATGGATATAAGTTGTATAAATAGTACCTAATAACTACTATCTAGTATTTATTCATTATATTTTTTTTAATATCAAAAGTTAATTTTTATTACTAATAACCTTTATCTTAAGGCTTGATTAATCTTAGTAATACTTTTTTATACTTCTTAGTATAACGTATCTCAAATATAATAACGATATTATAAATTTAGCTTAGCTATAATAACAACTAATGAAATATCAGACTCTCAAACTATAGTATAATAATAAAAGCTTAGAAGTAAGTTAAGTAGAGCTTTAATGGGTAGTAGTTCCCTATATAAAAGTATCCCACCCTTGTTTCAAATACTTTTCCCAGTATCCTCAACAAATAAACTTGTACTCCTAGTAATCCTTAATTCCATACTGAAATTGGAAAATATAGTACATAAATAAAAAACTAGCACTATAGAGTCTAGGAATAATTAGCATAATAAGGAAATAATTTTTATTCTATAGTTCATAAACTACCTTCTCTATACTAAATAATATATCAAAGAAAGGACTATCATTCCCTAAGGTAATACTAGATCTAAATATTCTAATAAAAGTTATAATACTATCAATATCTACTTCAATATTATAATTAACAAAAAAAATACTCTTACCAAATGACTTAAAAGTAGATTTTCTAATAGTAGATATAGAAGAATCAAGTCTATAGAACAAATTTAGACTTTACTAAATCGCTATTACGATATTACTATCATCATCAACAATTAAACTAATAGTACCCTCTGTTAAGTAGATATCTAATAAATCTTCTTCAATAATACTACTAGAATAATAATATACTAAAGCAGAAAAGTAACTTAAAGATCAAATTTGTCGATCTAATCTAATAGGTTATAGAATAATAATCGATATTGAAGTAAACCTAAACAAGAATTAGTATCAGACAGAATAATAACTGTAGCTAGAAGATAGACTAAAAAGTCAAGGCGTTAGACTATAATACTAGAAAAAATTTAAAAGTTAGTTAAATATACTTTAAAGAAAGCCAAAATTATAGATCCTATAATATTAGAAGAAAGAGATATTGAAGAAAATAATAGAATAATTATAGAAAGTAGCTTCTTTACTTGAAGTTCACCTTATGAAGCTACTATTGATCTTATTCTCCTATAAGTATTGAAGGCATTTTGGGATAAATATATAGATAAGATAATTGAAATCCTGAGGTATACTCAGATTTTAAGAAAGATATAAGAATATCATCTAGTAGATATTATACTTCTAATAGAAGCAGTTATAAAATATTATCTATAACTTACTATATATCCATTCTAAGATAAAGAATTATAAATAAATACCTATCTTAAGAAAGAACTAAGAAAACTAATACTTAGATTTCTGAAAGAAAGGAAATGACTTATAGAAGAATGGGATAATATAATGGCTTTTATATTATGTAGTACTCACCTAAGTAAAACTAAAACCTTTCTAGAAGACTAGTTTATACCTATACTAGGGATATCTAAAATATTTGTTCGACCTCTAACAAAAGATAAAAATAAAGGTTAAGAATCTATCCAAGAAGATACTACATTAGTATAAGAAGCAAGAAGCTCCAGTCCTTCTCTACTACTACTAAAAGAAATATAGAAATCATATAATAATGAAGAAGATAAAAATAATAATAATACTGGAAGAAATAAAAATATTGGCTAATAGTAATAATAATCTGGAGCCTAAAGTAAACTAAAAGATAGTGAGCTAAGTGATAGCTCTAACTTAGATGATAGTATTATATTAGTAGCTAGTCTACCTAAAATCAAAAGAACTCAACAAAAGAAATCTATAGAATACTAATAATAGAAATCTACTATTAGAATGATTTTAGCTAATAATCTTACCTTACTAAAGAAAATTAAAGGAATCAAAATTAATTTACTAGAAAAACTTAATAGTACTAATAAGAAGTGGAGAGACTTATAATATTTTGATTCTTAAGCTATAATAGTCTAACATTAGTTAAAGATAAAAGGAATTAATTTAGAAAGAATTAAAGTATTAGAAATCTTAGAATTTTTGCTTAAGAGAAGTACGCTCACAATCTATAATTAATATCTAAGAGATAAAGAGAAGAAAGCGAAATTTTTTAGCTTTATAATCGTACTTAGAGATTTTCTAATACTATCTACTAGCAAAGATATTTTATAGAAGTAATAAAAGACTGCTAAACTATACAAAAATAGACAACATATAGGTATTAAATAATTTGCCAACTTGCTTACTAAAATGTAGATTAAATTGATTAATACTAAAGGTAATTAATTAATTTCAAAAGAGGTTAAAAGAAAAAAGTTTTTTAATTATTTACTTACATATATATCAGTAATATTAATTCCCTTAATTAAAGACTAATAGATATATAACTAACTTATGCATTAAATAGAGTTATATAAAGTATCAAAAAAGGATATTACTCTACTATATATACTAAGTAGATCCTACTGACAAAATACTAAACTATTCAATCAAGATCAAAATCAATAAAGAGACTATAATTAATATAGGTCAAATTATAATAATAGTAATAAACCTACTCCTAAGATCAATTATAACAAACAGAAAGAATTTGATTGGGATACTATTATAAAAAAACTAGATAATAAAATAAGCATACAATTAATAAGAGATAAAAAATATCTATAGTATTAAAACTCTAAATATTCTTATAGAAATTATAAGAAGTAATAGAATAAGGTATCCTTATGAACTATAATATAGGATCTCACTATAACTATTACATCGAAAATCAATAAGGATAAAAGTAAGGAATGACTCCTATCAATATAACCAATTAACTATAATAAAGTTTATATTAAAGTAAATAACTAATCTACTTTAGTATTGATAGATCTTCAAATAAAAGGAGAAGACTTAATTAATTCTACTTTTATATACTTATATAAAATACTAACAAAAAGTATTGAGAAAATATCTTTAGGTACTACTTTAAAAGGATCTAAGGTGATAATTGATAAAATGTATATAATTAAATTAGATTGAATAGAATATATAAAAGAATAAATCTTCTATATAATATACTTAAACAGCTAGAACATAATTTTCGAATAACCCATACTTACTAAAGTTTATATAATTATCCTTATAGGTCAGGAAACAGTTACTATTCAGCTAGAAAGTATGACTTACTTTGCCTTAAAAATATGGAAAGGACCTAGAACCTTGGAAAGTGGTATAAAGTCTATATACTTATAAGTAATATATGAGTTAGTTACAGACTATAGTAAACTAGATATTTAGAGTACTATTAGTAAAATAGAAGATACTGATATAGAAGCAGATATTACAGTCACTACCTTATCTATACAAAAGCAATTTAACCCAATAATAGAATTTCCCCAATTATTTTTAAAAGAAATTCTATAAGACTTACTACTACTAAAAATAGTCAATTACTATATTATACTAAAACCCAAAGTAAAATAGATATCATAATAAAGACCTTCAGGTTATTAATTTAGATAACAAATACAAAACAAAATTACTAGAGATAAAAAGATAGAATGAATCTATTAAGCAGAAAATAATAGTAATATAGTTATTATATTTACTATCTTTAAATAAAATAAACTAGAAGAAGCTAGATTTATTAATAACTATCAAGACTACAATTTTGTAGTTAAACTAGATTATACACCACTACCTAATATTAATAAATTAATTAAACTAGTAGTGATAAATTCCATTTAGTTAAATCTAGACCTAGTAGATAGTTTTCATAATATTAGAATTGATTCTAAGTTAGAAAAATACTTAATATTCTTAATATACTTAGGATATTATAGAAGTAAAGTTATATAATAAGGAGACTGTAATATACTAGCTACTATTGTTCAAGTAATATACAAAATATTCAAGGATATAGTCTATAAGAATTTAATAATCTATATTAATAATATTATTATCTTTACTAAGACCTATAAATAGTATATCGCTATTCTTAGAATAGTACTACAATACTTATAGGATGAAAAGTTCTTTTTCAAAAGAAATAAATATTAATTTTTTAAAGATAGACTAGAAATTTTAGGTTATATTTTGACTATAGATGGACTCCATATTGATCCTATAAAAAGAAGGATAGTATTAACTTTTCTCACTCCTAAGAAGAAGAAAGACCTTAGAGGTTTTCTTAGAATTATTAATTACCTTAGTCATTTTATTCTTAGCTTAGTATCTTATACAAGCATACTATCAAAATTATAAAAAGAACTTAAAAAATAAGAATGAACAAATATATATAATATAGCATTTGAAAAATTGAAAGAACTCATAAATTCTCCTTATATTTTAAAACCTTAGAATAATATATCTACTGAATCTAAATACTTAATTTATGATACTAGTAATATAGGTTTAAGATTTTGAATTAGCTAAGGCCCTTTTACTCATATTATACTATTATACTTTTACTCTAAAAAATTCAATCCAGCTTGATTAAACTATTTAACCTTTCAAAAGAAATTATTAGTAATTATTAACTTATTAAAATTTTTTGAAGTACAACTTAGAGGTCATAAATTTACTATTTTTATAGATTATAAACTCTTGATTACCTTTTGTACTTAAGTACCTATAAGCTAGAAACTCAAATATTAGTAAGACCTCTTCATACAATTTGATTATAAAATTCAGTATATAGTAGGAAAGGAGAATTTGATAGTAGATATCTTATCAAGAAAGTATAAATACTTTAATATTCCTATTACCAAGAATAATTATATTCTTACTAGTATCAACCTTTCTCCTCACTTTTATACTAATACTTTAACTTTATCTCTTTTTTTTTATCTCTTCCTTAAGTAAAATAGTTTCTTATAAAGTTATCAACTTCCAGTATATCAATTATAACTATAACAAGTATAATAGAAAAATTGTAGAGCTTGGACACTATTTCTCTTGCCTTTACTATAAAGCTAAAGCTAAAGCAGAAGATGACTATAAATACAAAGTACTTAGCTATACATTAGAAGTCTCTGACAAAGAATCTCTAACTTCTATCTATACTAAACTATTTAATAAGTACTAACCTACTAATACTAAAAAACTCAAGATAGACTTTCCTCCACAAGCAACAACTAAGGATGAAGAAAAGGAGCCCTTGACTCCTCTATTAATACCAACCCTAATTAATATTATCCTCATTTATATTAATTATCAATAATATAAGCATATATATTGGTTTATATACCAAGCTTTTTATTGTTCTACATATAGTAGCTCTCATATAATATATAATTACATATTTGTAGTTGAGATCTATACTATTTACAACATCCTGAGATATAATAGCCTCAATTGTACTCTCATAGATTTAGTTCTTTAAAAAGAGAAAGAATTCCTTAAGAACCATTTAGATAACCTTAATATAGTCTAAAATTCTTATGAAGAATTAGCTAAATCAGTTTCCTTTCCTTCTTCTACTAACTCTCATAAAGAAGTACTTAACAATTATATAAGAGAAATCTGCCAAAATATACTAATCGCACCTTACCAACTATAGAACCTTATATCAGTCCCTTCTAGAAGTAGTATCGATAATATCTTTTAGACTACTATAGTTACTACTTATTTTTAGAAGAGAGTAGCAGTCGATAAAACTCCCACTTTCATTCCTACCAAATTATCTCAATCCTTCAAATGACGTTGTGATTCCTACAAGTAACTAGGATATAATGCCACTACCTATAAAAAAAGAAACTTACAATTGTTGATTTTAATTAATAAATCGAACTAACCCTTAATAGGCTTATTAATAATAAATATATTACTGATGGATGAGAAGACAATAAGGACTTTTTTATCAAACAATGGTTAAATCTAAGAGATAGAATAAAAGCAGTATATTAAGTATATGTGAAAGTATACCTTATTTAGAAGAATTACTATGATACCTACAAATAGCATGAGGATCATAAGATCAGAGATAGATTCTTATATATTAGAAACATATATAGACAATAGAAATTAGTCTTACCTAGTACTTTCAATATTAAAAGTAAGAATTATTTCGAGCTAGTAATTAATAAAGTACATAAAGCAATAGCTTATAATAGAATTAAAAAAACTATGAAATATTTTACTGACTAATATTAATACTAATCTTTCTCTAAAATAGTTAAGGAGTATATTAAAAGTTATAATATTTATTAATAGATAAAGTATTTTAACAAACTACTTCTCGAGCTTGTCATTCTTTTGCATATACTAGAAAAATCTTAGTTAGATGTTTTAATAGATTTCCTTAAGTTAGCTCCTCTTTTTATTAAATATTCTCTGTTATATATAAATATTCCTACTAATAAAGAATATATTATTTACATTTCACACTTTTGGACAATCGTTGATAGATAATCAGGATTTAAGTTTCTTTTCCCTATTTCTAACAATTTCATAGTAGAATAATATACTACTACTTTTGATATTTATGTAGTCCCAATTATAGAATATCCCTTATATAATATTTTTGATCATAATACTTTTTTTATGTCATTGTATTTCTAAGACTGGGTTAGGAAGAATGGAATTAAATTAGAACTATCTACTATGTATTACCCTTGTATAAATAAAAAATTTGAAATTATGAATAAAGAAATCTTATAAGTAGTAAAAGCATGTAAAGTTGAAGAATTTGACTAGCTATATAAATTACTTGAGATTTAATTAAAGCTAAACTTTAGATTTAATAGTACTAGAAAAAGTAGTCCTTTCACTATTTTATTAGAATTTTGTATATCTTAAGGAGCTTTCTTACTACTATATTATGTTAATATATTTATACTAGTAAAAGAATATTATAATAATATATCACTAGTATTTTATAATACTAAGAAAATATAAGTAACACAAGTAAATAAATATTATAATATAATCAAGTTCTCAATTGGATAATAAGTCATACTATCCTTGAAAAATATAAATATATTAAATATTTTACTTAAGTCAAAACCTCGATAGTTAGGCTCTTTCTCAATTATATCTGCTAATTATACTTAAAATAATTATAGTCTAGATTTATCCCTTTAACTTAACCTTAATCTTATATATAATACCTTTTATATTTCAAAACTCAAATTATATTATTAAAATAATCATACTTAGTTCTCTAATAGATGATCTCTAGAACCAGGACCAATTAATGAGGATCAATATGAAGTTGAAAAGGTATTAGAATTCAAAATAATACTATAATCTAGTAAACATTAGTATAAGGTTAGATAGTTAAAATATACTCTAGAATACAATTCTTGAGTAAATACCAAAGATACTACAACTGAAATCTTTCAAGATTTCTAAGTTAGAGGAAGTTTAGAAGATACTTTCAAGAGATGATATACTAGGAGAGAAAAATAAGGATCTCGAATAAAAGATGAAACCCAAACTCTTATTTAATAAGAATAGAATCATATTATAAATAAAGCTTCTAATAATAAATATATCAATACTAATATACTTTAACTATTCCTTAAGATAAGATTTGTAAAAGCTAAGATTGCAAAACAGAATTACTAATATAGTAAAATCCATTCTAATTAGGAAAGTATAATAAGAAATATTGTTTTTTATTATTTTTTATCTTATATTTTCTATATTTATTACTATCTTAAAAAATACTGAATCTGGTAGTTAGTTATACCTAGTGAAACTTGCTATCTCAAGAGTATTTATGTAGCTCTAGTATAGCCCCACATGATATAACTTATATATTTCTTATAACTTATATATTTCCTATGAAGTTCTAATAGTTAATATATTTTGCTATATTCTGTATTAAGCTTACTATATAATAACTAATTAGAGATAAAATCCTATAGAAGCTAGTTAGTAATAAAATATTATAAAAGCTATAAATTGTAATTACTTAAGATTTAGGCTTATTATAATTATATAATCTTTCTCTTTTTTTCTTTTCTTCTTTTTTATATAATATCTTAAATCTACCTTGAAATATAAGTACTACCTTTTACTCTTAGTCTTTATTATATATACTTCTTAGAGTTATACTTATAATTATAGCTATTATATAAAGTAATATTAAATTTTTATAAAGAAAATATTAGAATATAAGATAATTGACTATAAATACTTATTTGTTTATAAAATAAAATTATTAAATTAGTTTAAATATAATTTTTATAAATAATTATTAAAAAAAAAAAATATTAAAAATAAATTTAAATTAATAGTAAATAATATAATAAAAAAAAAGTTTATAATTATAATAAATTAAAAAGAAAAATAAATACTAAAACTTCTAATATTATTAAATAAAAACTATATTATTAAGATTTAAATTAGTAATATAAATTAAATAATAATTTATAAAAATAGTTTTTATTTAAAAAATAAAGAAAAGAAATTATATAATAAAAGTATAAATAAAGATAAAAAATAAAAAACTTCTATTATATAGAAATTTTAATATATATTATAAAAACTAGAATAAAAAAAAAATTATAAATATTAAAGAAAAAAAATTAATAGATTTTATAAAAATTAAAAATTTAAAAAAACTAATAATATTATTAATTATCCTCTTGCCTTATCTTTTAACCTCTCCTAATTCTAATACTATACTAACAACTTATATACTTAATAGTATATATTTATATATGACTCTTAATTTTAATTTCGTATAATTTTACTATACTAATTCTAGTTTTCTAATTATTACTCTTAACTTTGAATCCTAACCTATTAGATTACTAACTATATATAAGAGATCTTAGCTAGATACTTACTCATAAGAACCTATTTAAAGGTTCTATTAGATCTGAACCTTATCTTTATATTTATTACTTATTATTATTCTCTTCTAGAATATTTTTATATCTTTCTACTTACTTCTTTTATTTTCTTCTTTATATCTCCTCATACTTTCTCTTATCTTCTTTTTAGTTCTTCTATATTACTAATCCTCTATATATATAGGTATCTCTAACTTTTTTATTTTTTTTTCTCCTTATATAATAACTTATTTATTTTTCTATACTTAATTATTATAATAAATATATACTCCTTCAAGTATAGATTAGACTTTCTTATTTATATTTCTTTTTCTAATATATATATAAATATACTTATATATATGTTACCTATCATCTATAATATAGGTAATTCTCCAACTCTTTATAATACTTTATTATATACTTAATTATCTCTACTATATATAATATTTACCTTAACTACTCAACTACCTACTATACTAGAATTATAGTATATACTTATTGGAGCTTTATTAGCTAATACTCTTTCTATACTTTCATCTTTCCTTAACTTCTATACTACTATACCTATACTATTCTATGCTCCTATTTATGAAGTATATTTTACTAGAGTTTACTCTAGTTGAAGTATATATATAATATTCTAAATACTTAAGTTTAGAACAACTGCCACTACCTAAATACTTTAAGTCTACTTTAACTGAAGTTATAAACATAGCTTTATAACTATATCTTTATCTTAAGATATCTCTATAGTATAATTATCCTCTTATATACTAAAAGTTTATACCCTTGAAAATTTTGATAGTACTCAATTAAAATTTATATAGTTTATAACTAAGCTATCCCTAATTTTTTTTTCTAATCTATTCCAATACTCTAATAATACTACTAAGATTGTTTTTATAGCCTTCTACTTGATAGACTCTACTATTAATTAGTTTGAGCCTTACCTCAATAAAACTAATAGAATTATTAGTTTTGATACTTATAAAAACTTTACTATAGTATTAAAAAATATATATGATAACTCCAATATTTATATTATTATAGAGTATAAGGTCTATAATCTTTACCAAAAAGACAAACACTATTTTACCTACTATACTAAATTCATAATATATATAACTATTATAAATTATAATAACTATACTAAAATTTTATTTTTTATTAATAGTACTAATACTAGTCTTAAGACTGCTTTCTCCTACTAGACTTCTCTCTCTAAAATATTCAATAATTTTGTCTAACTATATATTAAGTTAGATAACTAAGCTAAAATACTCTACTTTAACTTACCTAGGGCCTTAGGCTCTACTTAATAAACCTAAGCTCTTACTCTCTACTAAGTTAACTCTCCTATAACTATAACCAAAACTACTCTCAATCCAATAAATCTCTCTACTATATTTTACTAGTATGGTTCTCTTACTACTAAAATTCATAAATACTAATACGATAACAAACTCTATATATATTGTAGAAGTTCTAGACATTGGGTTATTGACTACTCTATCTTATTTAAATTTAAATAACTAGCTATAGTTAGTATTACTCCTTTTACCCTATCTCTTAATACTCTAACTCCCAACCCTTAAATTCTTTTTGAGGTAACAAAAAAATAGTATCCTCTTTAACTAATAATACTTGATTAAAAGGTATCAAAATACATCCTAATACCATCTCTCCTGACTTTGTTTCTTTTATTAGTTCTAATTTATTTTTTGTTTTAGAAAAAGTTTACTTAGTAGATATTAATTATATTTTATCTATTATTTCTCAAAAGTCTTATCAATAACTAGCCTATTGATATCATTGTATATATTCCTTTCAGAGTTCTACTGCTACTATTCTTTTTTCTTTATCCTCCTCCTTTCTTTCCTCTATTTTTTCTTCTTCTTCTTCTTCTTTTTCTTTTTTTTTTTCTTTATCTTTCATCTTCTCTACTTATAACTTAGGATTTAAAGATCTACTTATCTTATCTTGTCTAGTTTATAAAAACTACTCTACTACTTATATAAGAGATTCAAGAGTAAGCTCTTAGTTTATTAATCTTGATTTTACTTTAAATATGAACTTGCCTTTAGTCTTGAAGTTAAAACTTAAGGATCTTATACTTACTAATAATAAACACTTCTAGGTAGAGTAAATTACCTATACCTATATCCTATAACTTATAATCGACTAGTATTTAAAGGTCTTAACCTTTTATATTACTAAACTAGTTAGTTAAAATCTAATTATTAGAAAACTATAGCTCTGACGTTATAATTTCTTAATCAACTGGACCTATAATATTATTACCTTTACCTCAAGGTATTATTATACTTATTGTTTGCCTATTTGAATATTAAAAATCTATCTAGAACTTCCTGAAAACCTCCTGAATCTCCTTTCAATCTCAGTCATCTCATAAACTATCTTTTAAATGGCTATTAAAAACTCTAAAACACACTTTTATATTACTATAATATATGCCTCCTCTAAAAATAATAATAATAATCCTAAATCTACTACTAAGCTTATTTTACCTAAATATTAAGATTACTTACTTATTTTTTCAGAAAAGGAAACCTAAATCCTATCTCCTTACTGATATATTAACTATATGATTTTCCTTTAAAAAGAAGCTAAACCTCTTTTTAGCTATATATATTCCATATCTAATACTAAAGTTAAAGAAGTTGAAAAATAGATTAATAAAAATCTTTCTAAATTCTTTATTTGAACTAGTTTCTTTTTAGCTACTTTCCTGATCCTTTTTATCAAAAAAAAAAATAGATCTCTCTATTTCTATATTGACTACTATATACTTAATGATATTATAATTAAAGACTAAAACTCCTTACTATAGATTAAAGAAACTCTCAACTAAATCTATAGATATAAATACTTCACCTATATTGATCTATTTGTCTTTTTTAACTAGATCTAAATTAAATAAGGTAATAAATAGACAACTATCTTTAGAACTTATTATAGATTCTTTAAATTTCTTATTTTATCTTTTAGATTAACTAATACTCTAGCAACTACCTAAAGGTTTATAAATAATACTTTTTATAAATACTTTAATATATTTTATATTTGCTATATAGATAATATCTTGATCTATTTAAAATTCTTGAAAGAATATTAAAAACAGGTACGAAAAGTCTTATAAAAGCTGAAAAAGGCTAAACTATTTATTAAACTCAAAAAATATGAATTTTTAGTTAATAAAACTATATTCCTTAGTTTTATTATTTTTAAATATAGTCTTAAAATAGATCTTAAAAAGGTTAATACTATCTTTAATTAGAAAACTCCTAAATTAGTCAAAGATATCTAATTTTTCCTTGGATTTACTAACTTCTATTAATAATTTATTAATAAATATTTATAACTCTAGTAATCTCTATTTAACTTATTTCAGAAAAATATCTCTTTTACTTAGAATTTTGCCTATAAGAAGGTATTTAAACTACTTAAAGAAGCTTTTACTTTTATTTTAATTCTTTAATACTTTAATCCTAACTTTAAAACCCTTATATAAACTAATACTTTAGACTATGTTACTTCCAAGATACTCTTCTAAAAGTATTTAGAAAATAAAAAACTTATACTTTACTCTATTACCTTTATTTCTAAGAAAATATCCCTAACTAAATGTAATTATAGAATTAGTAATAAAAAACTCCTTACTATCATTTTAGCTTTTAAGAAATAGTATATCTACCTATATTAGTTTCCCTAATCCTTTATAATCCTAACTAATTACTACAACTTCTAGACCTTTATATCTAAGGCCCTCCTTTTATACTATTAAGTATACTAGATCCAAGAACTAGCTTATTATAACTTTAAGATTATCTTTTACTCTGACAGCTAAAATACTAAAATAGATACAGTAACTAGATAATTTAAAAATCTCCCTAAAGAAAAAGATAAATATATTTGCCTAATATAATCCTTGATACTTTCTGAGAAATTTTTCTTTTTTACTATCTCTATTACTCATAATAAGGATATTTTTGCTATACTTTAAACTAATAAACTCGCCCTTGAGATCATTTATATACTCTAAACTAATATTAAAAAATACTCTATAGTCCTTCTATTAGAGTATAAAATCTTTAATAAACTATTCTTTATTAATAACCTTATTTATATTTTATCTAACTCTAAAATTCACCTTCAAATCCTTTACAATTACTATAACTACTCTCCTACTCAATATTCAAGCTAGACTACTACATATGAACTTATATTATAAGATTATTAGTAATTAAAAATATACTAGATAATTGCCTAATATAGCTATAACTATAATATCTATAATCAAATCAAACATACTCAATATATTTCTTATAGCCTCCTTAAGCCCTTACAAATTCTATTTTGCAAATAGTCTTTCTTTTCTATTAACTTTATTATAAGACTTTATTATTCTAATAGATTTAATATATTATTAGTTATAGTTAATAGATTATTAAAGATAGTATACTATATCCTAATGACTACTAATGTTAATTCTAAACAAATTGTCAAACTCTTCTTTAATAATATCTTCTACTTGTATAGGATTCCAAACTTTATTATATCTAACTAGAGTAGCAAGTTTCTCTTATAATTTATCTAATTTTTAACCTTACTTATTAATATTTAGTAGAAAGTTTCTACTGCCTTTCATTCCTAGACTAATGACTAGACTAAAAAAATCAATACAATTGCAGAACAGTACTTATATACTTACTACAACTACTAGTATAATAATTAGTTTAAGTTTCTTATTATAGTTAAATTCTTATATAATAATACTCTGTTCTCAACTCTTAGTATTACTCTATTCTAGACTATATATAGTAAATATCCTTTTTACTAGATTAACTAGAATTCTAAAACAAAACCTCTAGCACCTTTAATAATTAAAGAATATATAAACTATCTTATAAAACTTAATATTAATCTTAGATCTAAAATAATCTGAGTTTAAGCAACTTATTTAGAATAAGCTAATAAGTTTTGAATTTCCCTATCTAAGTTAGATATTAGTAATGAAGTATAGCTCCTCTACTAGTATATTAAGATAACTTACCCCTTAACTAAGGTAGATTTCAAGAAACTTAGTAAGTTTTAAATTATCTAGATAATCTTATCTTATATTTATAAGTTTAATCTTTCTACTTTGATAAAAATCTACTCTATTTTTTATATTTTACTCTTTGAACTTAGCTCTATAGATCTCCTATCTAGCTAAATTTAGCTACCACTACCTTTTATTATCATCAAAGATGAACTTAAGTAGAAAGTTGATAAAATTATTAACTTATACTTCTAAGGTTAAATTCTTGAATATCCTATCTATTGGATAAGTTTTAATAAACTTACTTGGAAGCCTACTATTTTGTTTTGAATACTTCAAATACTATAAAAAAATTCTATACTTTCTATTTACTTAAGTCTTGACTATGTATTCTATCTAAATAAATAAATTATAAATCTATTTTAGATTTGTAGAAGATTATCTTCAAAAAAAGAGCTACTATTAAAGATTATCCTCTTACCTTGTTTTTTGATCCTTTCTGGCTCTAGTATTATACTAGCAATTTATATACTTACTAGTATATATTTATATATGGCTTTTAATTTTAATCTAGTATAACTTTACTATACTAATCCTAGTCTTTTAGTTATTATTTCTAATTCTAAACTTTGACCTACTAGATTACTAATCATATCTTAGCTATTTTAGCTAGGTATTCATCTACTAAAACTCATTTAAAGGTTCTACTAAATTATAATCTTATCTTTATATTCATTACTTATTATTATTATCTTCAAAAACCTTTTTATATCTTTCTACTTACTTTTTTTATTAACTTTTTTATACTTTTATATACTTTCTTTTGCCTTCTCTCTAGTTTTTCTGTATTACTAAACCTCTATATATATAGGTATCTCTACTTCTCTTATTCTCTTCTCTTTTTATATAATAACTTATTCACTTTTCTATAGTTATTTATAATAATAAATATATTGCCTTTTAAAGGTAGTTTAGACTTTCTTATCTATATCCTCTTTTCTAATATATATATAAGTATACTTATATATATATTATCTATTATCTATAATATAGGTAATTTTCTAACTATTTATAATAAATAATTCAAATAGTTATTACCAATAAATTTATAGATAAAAAATAAATAAAATATATAATGATTAATCTAATTTTTATTAAAAAAGTATTTTTTTTAGATTTAAATAAATATTTAAATAAAAAAAACTTTAGATTTAATTATTTTTATATTTTTTAAAAATAAAAGATAGATAGAAAAAAAAAAAAAAAAAAAGTAAAAAATTAATTAAACTTTATTAGTAGTTAAAATTAAAAAAAATTTAAAAAAAATAATTATAATATATAATAAACTTAAAAGTTTAAAAGATTAATATTTAAAAAAATATTTTATAGTATAAAGATTTAAATAGTAATATTATAAAATAATATAATATAAAAGTAATTTAAATCATTATAATATAAAAAATAAAAGAAAGTAATTATAAATATATATTTAAAATAAAGAAAAAAAAGTAAAATATTAGAAATATAAATAAAATAAATTAAAGAAAATAATATAAAAAAATAAAATAATAGTATTAAAAAAAGTTTTATTAAAAGAAAAGTAAAAAAAAAATTTTAAAAAATTTTTTAATAAATTAAAAATTTATATTAGTTAAAAAAAACTAATAAAAATTTATAAAACTTAAATAATATAAATTTATAGAGTAATAAAAAATAATAAAAAATACTAATAAAAGATTATTTTAACTAATAAAAGAAAAAAAGAAAAGTTAAATAATATATTTAAAGATTTAATAATATAAATAAGAATAACTAAGTTATACTAAAAAAAAAGAAATTAATTTTATAAAATAAGAGTTTAAAAATATTAAAAAAGATAAAAAATAAGTTAATATTAGATCTTAATATTATAGTTTGATACTAACAAGGATTTATAATAATAATATAAGTAGATGGTCTTACTAATAAGTAAGTAGCAAGTAACTAGCAAGTAACAGTATCTACTAGTATAAACAAATACTAATATTCAAATGATGAAATAGTCATATAGTTTTCTATAATAAGTAGAGTAATAGCTAATAAGGGTAGTTATTATAAACTATCATAGACTGTTATAGATTATTATGAACTATTACTTATAATCATAAGTAATATATATATACTATAAACTATTACCTATATTATAGGTAATATTATATTAAGTATTATATATGGAAGCTTATTTATATATATAATAAGAAGAGCTTATATTAAAGTAAGTATTAGAGGGCAAAGATAATTGTATATATATGAGAATATTACTACTATTCTTTATTCTTACTTTTTATATAATGTTTTATATATTCTAACTCCCAATAAAAGTTGCCTTATATTTATACTATTATTTATATCTATTCTATTATCTACATCTATATTATTACCTATATCTATACTATTACTCATATTTATACTATTATCTATAGTCTATATTATAGTCTATATCTATACTATTATCTATAACTAAGCTATTATCTTCAGAAGTTTATATATACTTCTTATAGTTATATCTATAGTATATATTATAGTCTATACTATAATATTATGTTATATTCCTATACTCTACTAAGTATAACTTTGCCTTATAATTACTATATCTTAACTAATCTAACCTATTATTGAATTACTACTAGAAGTCACAGATCTACTTATGTAGTTGTAATTAGAAGTATACTCTACTAATAATAATAATAACTATACTACTATTATGCAAAAAATTATGACTTTTCTAGATTGAATTCTTACCTTTCTTAATCAAAGTATAGATATTACTACTCTACAAACTTAACTTACTAACTTGCAATAATTATTACAAGAGGCTAGAAAATAAGTATATCTCTATAAAGCAGTCATCGATAAATTATATACTTAATTATAAGTTATATAAGATATTAGTACTACTCTAGCTAGAAACTATTAAGGGGAAGGAAATCAAGTTAAAAAGATTTCTAACTCAGAGAAATTTAATAATAAGGACTGAAGTAAGCTATACCCCTTCTTGACTCAAATATATTTAAAGGTAGCTATATATATCAATAAATAAGCTAAATCATACTTAGTAGTTAATTTTTTCTTAAATAAAGTACTTGATTAGGTCATACTATATGTTTAGAATAATCATATGAATTTAACTAACCTAGATACCCTTATCATGATCCTTAAAAATATATTTAGAGATCTCAATAGAGTAGTAAATACTAAATATAAGCTTCATACTATTACTCAAGGAATATATAACTTTATAGCTTATTTTATCAAATTCTAGTGATATGCAATTGAGACTACCTAGAATAATATAGTTAAGCTAGCTACTCTTAAAAGAAGTCTATTCTTTTAACTTCAATAAGACTTTTTAGAAGTATATCCTGAACTAGTTACTTTTAATAAATTTAATATTATTTGTCAATATCTTAATATATAATAATGAACCTTATAGTCATAATTCAGTAATCACTCTATACATTTAGATTTCATATCAACTTCCTATCTATTAACTAATACCCTAGCTGTAATCTCTACTACTATTCTATTAATAGTAATAGGAATATTTAAAAGATTAATGAATCTCTCAGCCAGATAAAAGAAACTATTTCCAAAAGAAAGAGCTAAGTGAATAGATGAAGGTTATTATTACTATTATAGTAGACTAGGTTATAGAGTAAAAGCTTATCCTCAAACCCAATACCACCTTCTTTAAATAGTAAAAAGTACATTACAAGATAATACTATATTACTAATACTAAAAGAATAGCCTTATCTCAGTATAATAGTACTGATATAAGTTTACTGAAATCTTCTCTATATATTTCTAATTTATTATTGCAGCCTATATTAAAGGAAGAGTTAGAAGGGAATTATTTTATAGTTATTTACAAATTAAAAAATAATAATAATAAAATCCAAACTTATGCTCTTATAGATTATGAGACTACTAGATATATATTTATAAACAAAGACTTTGTAAGCTATTACTAACTTCTACTATATAAACTTAAAGAACTTTGAATATTAGAAGTAATTGATAGATGACCTATAGAATTAGGAATTATTATACACATAATAAAGCTATAAATAACTATTAAATAATATCAAGAATAACTATTCTTATTTATTACTAAATTAGGATACTACCCTCTTATATTAGAAATTCTTTAGCTTTATTACTATAATATAAATATGTAATTTGTATGAAATATAGTTACTTTTGACTCCGAATATTATATATAGCATTATTATTATAAACCTTTACCTATTATTAGAATTTCTATACTAATTTTATAATAATTTTAAATTACTATAATTGCTAGCTCTACCTTCAGCTATCTAATTAGGAATAGAAAAGGGGTAGAAAAACCTTTTTGGCTTACTATTTATGAGCTTAATCAAGCTCTTAAGCTATTAAAAGAAGAACCTTAAACTAAAGATAATAAAATTAAAAAACTTCTATCTAATAAATATTATAAATTTCTACTACTCTTTAGGAAAGTAATAGTAGAGGTACTCCTACCTTACTAGCCTTATGACTATAAAATCCCATTAAAAGAAGGATTTATACTATTATTCAAATGTTTATATTTTTTATCAAGACTAGAATTAGAAGTACTTAAAGACTAAATAGATAAAAACCTCTCTAAAGGATATATTTAAGCTTTATTGTCCCCAGTAGGAGCACTAATATTATTTGTTAAGAAGAAAGATAGATCATTATGTCTATGTATTAATTATTAAGGATTAAATGATAGTACCATTAAAAATCAATATCTACTACCCTTGATTCAAAAGACTCTTACAAGATTATCTAAAGTATAATACTATATAACCTTAGATATCTGAACTACTTATAATTTTATTCAAATAATAGAAAGAGAAGAATAGAAAACAGTATTTTGAACATGATATGGACTATTTGAAATATTAGTTATGCTATTTGATCTTACTAATACTTTAGCTAGCTTTCAACACTTTATCAATAATATCTTCTATCTATTTTTCAATAATTTCTATATAGCTTATTTTAATAATATCTTTATATATAATAATATATTAAAAAAATACAAATACTATATATTACAAGTACTATAAGTACTATAAAAGATAGGCCTATATCTTAAACTAGAGAAATGCGAATTTTATAAGATAAAAGTATAGTATCTTAGTATAATTATATCCCCAGATAGAGTACAAATAGATCCCAGTAAGATAAAGGCTATTATTGACTGACAATCCTCAATAAATCTCTATGATGTTAAAGTATTCCTAAGATTTACTAATTTCTATTGATAATTTATAAAAGATTTCTCTACTATAGTAGCTTCTATAGTAAAGCTTACTAAAAAGGATATATATTGGGAATAAGATACTAAATATAGATTCATATTCTAATATCTTAAATAAGTATATACTATAGTTCCTATACTTCACTACTTTGATTCTGATAATAAGATATTAATAAAAACTGATGTATCTGATTATGTCTCTACTAGCATACTTTTGTAATATAATAAATATAGAATACTATACCCTATAGCATACTTTTTAAAAAAATATACTTCAGCTAAATACAACTATGAAATTTATGACAAAAAAGTTATAACAATTATATAATACTTCGAGGAATAGTAACTAGAACTAGAATCGACTACTCATCTAATAAAAGTACTCTTTAACTATAAGAATCTAGAATATTTCATATCTATAAAGCTACTTAACTACTGCTAAGTATGATAGTCAGAATACCTATCTCAGTTCAACTTCAAAATTATCTACCAATTAGAAAAAGCTATTAGTAAACTAGATGCCCTTACTGATAAGTCAGGAGATATTCCTAAGGAGGGAGATAAATATACTAAATTCAAATATTAAATAGTATTAAAACTTTATAATCTAGTATATAATTTAATAATAAATATGATAGTAAATAATAACTAATTAATTAAGAACCTATTTTAATAAGGATTTGCTATTAATCTATTACTATAAAAAATATTACAAAAGTTATAACAAAAACAAAAACCATTAAAGGATATTTCTTTAGTAGAATATTAAGAAGATAATAGTAAGTTAATATTTTAGAGAAAAATTTATATACTAAACTATAATCCTCTGAAGGCATAACTAATCAAAGAATATTATACAACCCTAATAGTAAGACATTTTGAATGTTTTAAGATGTTTGAACTATTATTACAATAATATTACTAGCCTCAAATATATAAAGAAGTAGATTACTATATATAAAACTATCATTATTGTTAATATTCTAAATTATTATGGTATGCTTCTTTCAGAATTTTATGACTAATGCTACTAAAGTAAGGGGTTTGGTAAGATATTTTAATAGACTTCATTATTGGATTACCTTAGTCAAATAGCTATAATATAGTCTTAGTAGTTATATATTGATTAATAAAAATATACCATTTTATTCCTTATTGAGATACTATTATAGCTGAGAAGTTAGTAGATCTCTTTGTATAATATATCTTTCAGCTCTATAGCCTACTAAAAACTATTATTTTAGATTGAGGAACTCAATTTATTATAATATTCTAGAAGGTACTATATTAAATTCTTTAAATGAAGTTTTTGTTTTCAAGCCTATTCTATTTGCAAACTAATGGCTAAATAAAATGAATTAATGCCATACTAGAATAATACCTATATATATATATAAACTATCTTTAAAATAATTAGGAAAAGTAGCTTTATTTAGCTAAATTTATCATGAATAACTAAATATTAGAAACAATAAGTATATCTCTATTCTTCACTAATTATAGTAGAAATCTATTTTAGTAATTCGATTTCTTACTTATACTAAAAGAATCAGGAGAATAAAGTATCATATAAGTAGTTACAAAGATAAAAGAACTAACAGAATACTTATAAAATAAAATAGTAAAAGCTTAAGCAAGATAATAGAAGTAAGTAAATAAACTATGAAGTCTAGTACTAGTACTAAAGGAAGGAGACCTTATATGATTTAATACTTAATATGTTACTATTTGACATCTAAGCAAAAAGTTGGATTATAAATGTATTAGACTTTATAAGATTTCCAAAGTAATATTACTATATACCTATAAATTTGACTTTCTACTAATAGTTCATTACTATTGAGTCTAATATATATTACTCTTGGATCTTATAGATAACTATCTACTACCTAGCCAAAACAACTCACTACTTTTACTAGTCATAGTCAACAATAAAGAAAAATGGTATATAGAAGAAGTTCTTAATTTATGCATTTGATAGAAGAAACTTTAATATTTAATTAAATAAGTAGGCTATAATAATCTAGATTAGGAACTAGCTATTAATGTAAATAAATTGAAAGCTATTAATAAGTTCTATACTTAATATCTAGACAAACCAAGACCTTTGCTAGAAGATACTTAAGCCTCAAAAAACTTTGACCCTTAGAAGGAGATATTATTATAGACTGTTACAGACTGTTATAGACTGTTATAGATTATCACAGACTATTACTTATAATCATAGGTGATATATACATACTATAAACTATTATTTGTATTATAGGTAAAATTATATTCAGTATCATATATAGAAGCTTACTTATATATATGATGAGAAGAGTTTATATCAAAGTGAGTATCATAAGTAAAAATAATTATATATATATAAGGACATTATTACTATTCTTTGTTTTTACTCTTTATGCAATATTTTGTATATTCTAGCTTGTAATACAAGCTACCTCACATCTATGCTATTATCCATATCTATATTCATCAGCAAAAAATCCAATTGGCGTCTGATGCCTCAGACGCCCGAGATGCCCTGG
The DNA here is from genome assembly GCA_015179035.1 of Tirmania nivea. Taxonomy (NCBI): domain Eukaryota; kingdom Fungi; phylum Ascomycota; class Pezizomycetes; order Pezizales; family Pezizaceae; genus Tirmania; species Tirmania nivea. The sequence continues at coordinate 187,407 of WHUY01000071.1, read as the reverse complement.
ACACAAACTGAAGATCACGAAGCTAGGGGGTTAACAAATTTGCATCCAGACGCAACCCTTGTATTAAAATGTATTATATCTAACTTGCACCTTTACGGACGGATTGCCTATAACATCTGTATACTCAAACGTAGTACATATATTCTACATATTAGAGAAGTCAGCGATACATGCAATTAAGTCTCGGACGCTATAGATTAATAACATAACGTCCATAATACTACACCTAGTCTCACATACATTTTTCAGATATTAATAGCGCCTCCATACAAATGCAATGGATATTATTATTCAGTATATACTATTCTTACATTCTTAATATAGAACCGGAATAATAATCCTAATACATAACAGGACAGTTGAACAGCAAACATAGTAAAAGGCAGCCGAGCTGAACGGCTGAACAGCAGCGGAATTAAATAGCAAGCGGGGCAAATAGCAGAACAGCAAAGCAGTTTGATAGCCGGTAAGTACAAAAACCTGAATAGCAAGCGAGATAAACAGCAGAACAGTAACGGAGTTTGATGGCTGGCGATCTGAATAGGTGAATAGGAAGGGAGTTTGACAGCCGGCGAGTGCAACAGCTTAACAGGAATATAATTTGACAGGCAACGAATTAAACAGCTGAACAGGGAGGGAGTTTGACAGCCGGTTAGTGCAACAGGTTAATAGGTATATAGTTTGACAGGCAGCGAACTCAACAGCTGAATAGGAAGGGAGTTTGACAGGCAGCGTGCTGAGCAGCCGAATAGGAAGGGAGTTTGACAGCCGGGGAGTACAATACCTTAACAGGGACAGAGTTTGACAGGCAGTGAACTGAACAGCTGAATAGGAAGGGAGTTTGACAGGCAGCGTGCTGAACAGCCGAATAGGAAGGGAGTTTGACAGCCGGGGAGTGCAATACCTTAACAGGGACAGAGTTTGACAGGCAGCGAACTGAACAGCTGAATAGGAAGGGAGTTTGACAGGCAGCGTGCTGAACAGCCGAATAGGAAGGGAGTTTGACAGCCGGGGAGTGCAATACCTTAACAGGGACAGAGTTTGACAGGCAGCGAACTGAACAGCTGAATAGGAAGGGAGTTTGACAGGCAGCGTGCTGAACAGCCGAATAGGAAGGGAGTTTGACAGCCGGGGAGTGCAATACCTTAACAGGGACAGAGTTTGACAGCCAGCGAACTGAACACCTCAATAGGAAGGGGGGTTGACAGCAGGCGAGCTGAATAGGTAAACAGCAGGCGAACTGAATACCTAGGTGAACAGCAGGCGAACTGAATCGGTGAATAGCAGGCGAGCTGATTCCTAAATAGCAGGCGAGCTGAATAGGTGAACAGCAGGTGAGCTAAAGAGCAGCATAGCAAGGGAGTTTGTTAGCCGGCGAGTTCAATAGCTTAACAGGAAGGGGGTTCGACTGACAGCAGGGAGGCGAGCTAAACAGCAGGCGAGCTGAATAGGTGAATAGCAGGCGAGCTGAATGGCAGGCGAGCTGAATAGGTGAACAGCAGGCGAGCTGAACAGCAGGCGAGCTGAACAGGAGGCGAGCTGAACAGCAAGCGAGCTGAACAGGAGGCGAGCTGAACAGCAGGCGAGCTGAACAGCAGGCGAGCTGAACAACACCCGAGCTGAACAGCAGGCGAGCTGAACAGCAGGCGAGCTGAACAGCAGGCGAGCTGAACAGCAGGCGAACTGAACAGCAGGCGAGCTGAATAGGTGAATAGCAGGCGAGCTGAACGGCAGGCGAGCTGAATAGGTGAATAGCGAGCGAGCGAAAGAACTGTATAGCAACGGAGTTTGTTAGCCGGCGAGTTCAACAGCTTAACAGGAAGGGGGTTTGACAGCAAGGGAGCTGAGTAGGTGAACAGCAGGCGAGCTGAACAGGAGGCGAGCTGAACAGCAGGCGAGCTGAACAGCAGGCGAGCTGAATAGCAGGCGAGCTGAATAAGTGAATAGCAGGCGAGCTGAACGGCAGGTCAGCTGAATAGCTGAATAGCGAGCGAGCGAAAGGCCTGCATAGTAAGGGAGTTTGACAGTTGGCGAGCTGCAGAGGTGAACAGAAAGGGGTTTGTTAGCCAGCGAGTTCAACAGCAGAATAGCAAGCGAGTTTGACAGCAGGCGAACTGAATAGATGAACACTAAGCGAGCCGAAGGGCAGCATAGTAAGGGAGTTCGTTAGCCGGCGAGTTCAACAGCTTAACAGGAAGAGAGTTTGACTGACAGCAGGGAGGCGAGCTAAACAGCTGGCGAGCTGAAGTTTCACAGGCAGCGAACTGAACAGCTGAATAGGAAGGGGGTTTGATAGCAGGCGAGCTCGATGGGTGAACAGCAGGTGAGCTCAGCAACAGGCAAGCTGAACAGTAGGCGAGCTGAACAGGAATTGAATGGTACGAGCAGTCGTAGTCCTACTATCAAGTGTAGAAGACAGTGAGGGGGTGGCATACCTAGGTAATGGGCGAGAGAGTAGTGGCAGAATAGGTTGCTAGTGGGTATAAGTGATTGACAATAGGAGTATTAAAAAGGAAGGGGCAGAATGCCAAGCCCGCGCGTTTAAAGACAAAACTTGAGTCGGATACTATTTGGAGGACGAGCGACATCGAGATAGAGATTATATAATAAAATTAGATCATGACGAAGTATATATAATGAAAATACGTTATGATGTAATCTAATTAGTATACTACGATATGGAGGATGTTGTACCAACTACAGTAGTCAAGATGAAGGTAGTATAAATAAGCTCCGTCCAGATAAAGTTGATTATTATTCTACATCAGGACGACCCTGACGCCTTGGACGTGCGTGCGCGTCAGGACGCTTATAGGTGGCGTCCGGATACCAATTTTTTTTTCCTGATGTTATTATCTATGTCTATACTATTACCCACATCTATGTTATTGCCCATATCTATACTATTATCTATAGTTCATATCATAGTCTATATCTATGCTATTATCTACAACTAAGCTATTATCTTCAAAAGTCTATATGCACTCTCTAGAGTCATGTCTATAATCCATATTATAATCTATACTATAATAGTAGAACTTTAATTAGTTTCTATTATTATTATCATATTGAGATTAGAATATATATAATAGTATACAGTTGGTATCTATAAAAGACTCTTTAATTCTTTCTTTTATTTTTCTCTTCCTTTCTTATATAATAACTTGTATTTTAGCTTTACTAATATAATTCTTTATATTTATATTCTATTTGCACTCTAGTAGTAGTTGTAAAGCCAATATAGGTTATGCTCTTTTATCCCTATTTTATATCTTCTATAATACTTTATATCTCTAATAGTCAATACTAATATTGCCTATTATTCCTAGTCTTTATCCTTAGCTATATATATATCTAAGAGTACATATTAATAATCTATATCTTTACAATACCTTATATCTTTATCTAGTTATTGATAACTATCTCAGCAACTACTACAAGTATTGCTTATTATCTTTAGTCTTTGTCTTTAACTACATATATATTCAAGAGTATATATTGGTAATCTATATTCCCTATATAATACTTTATATCCTTATTCAGCTATTAATGAATATTTCAGTAGCTATTATGAGTATTACCTATTATTCTTAATCTTTATTATTCTCTATATATACATATAAAAGTATACAGTTTTTATCTATATTCCTATAGTATATTATATTTATAGCTATTAATATATATTATGGTAGCTAATACTAGTATTATATAATATCTATAGTTTTATCTATAGTTTATATCTTTATAATATCTTATATTTTAGTAGTTAATATAAGCATTACCTCTTAGCTATATTCTTATAACTATGTCATCTATGGTATACTACTGAGTAGTATATACTATAGTTATATTCATATCTATATGTACTCTTTAGAGTTATATCTATAGTCTATACTATATTTATATCATTATACTTAATAGAATAAACTATAAACTAATTAAACTTATTTTAAATATTTAATTAGAAGTAAGTCTAGTAAATACTCTAGTAAATAACTTAATATTTAAAAAAATTTTAAAAAAATAATAATTTATAAAAATAGTTATAATTCTAAAGCTAAGAAAATATTATTAAAATATAAAAAATTAGTATTTTATTAATTTTATTAACTACTTAGAGAAACTTAATAAAATAATAATAATAAAAAGATTCTAATAGATAAATTTATTTTATAATAAATAATTTAAAAAAGTTAAAAAAAAATTAGTAATAAAGATAATATAAAAAGTTATAATAAAAGTATAAAAATACTTAATAATTAAAAAAAATATAAAGTTAAAGTTTTATAATATCAAAAATAGTTTTTAAAATATAAAGAAAAATAAAAATAGTTTAAAAGAGATTAAATAAATTAAATAATATTTTAAAATAAAAAAGTTTAAAATTAAGTAAAATAATAATAAAAAATATTTAAAATAAAATAAATATAAAGTATCTATACTAGAAATTATTCTATTATTAATAATCTTTTGAAATTATATAGTTTTAATTATTATTAAAATAAAAAAAAAAGTTTATAAAAAAGTTTATAAATCTATAAAATTTTTATCTTTTATAAATAATATTAATAAAAAAATCTTTATTAATAAAAAAAATATTCTAAAAAGAAAAAATATAAGTTATTTAGTTTTAAAAATAGAAAAAATTTATTAAAAATTTATTAAAAATTAAAGTTTTCTTTTAAAAGATTTTAAATAAGAAAAGTTAATCTTTTAAAATAAAAATAGAAAAAAAAAAGAATATAAAATAAATTAAATAATTAAGTATTATTTTAAATAAAAATCTTATATTTGAAAAGTATAAAAATTTTAAAATAATAAATATAATATATTATCTAAAATATCTTTTAGTATAAAAAGCTTAAAGCTACTATAATAGTTTTTTAAATATTTATAATCTAATATATTATAAAATAAAATACTATTTAAATTATTTAAATATAAATAGTATAATAATATTATTTAATAACTAAATAATAGTTTAAAAATAGGAACTTCTTTAAATTATAATATAATAAATAATATAGCTAAATTATAAATAGCTAAAATAAATAACAAATAATAATTAAAAATACTAACTAAGATATCTATATTTAAAGAAAGTTTTTTAATAAAGATTTTAATATTTTGAAATAAATATTTAAATATATTTATAAAAAAAAATTTTTTATTTTTATAGATATTATATTAAAATAATAGAAATAATAGTTTAATATTATTTTATTCTTATAAATAATACTTTATTATATTTATTTTATAATTATAATAGTATTCTTATTATAAATATTTATAGTTAACTATAATAGAATTAGAAACTTTTAATAGAAAATATTTTTAATAAGCTAAAAATAGTTATTAACTACCTTAATAAGAGCTATTACTAAATAAAGTATAGAATTAAGATAGAAAAAATAAATAAATTAAGAGTAAAAGTTTAATAGTCTTTACTATTAAGTATTATAAAAGTATATAGGAATAGTAAAGGAGATAAAGATCAAAACTGTATTTAAAGTAATAAGTATTAAGTCTTTAAGAATAATTTTAAATATATATTAAGTTAGACTAATTGCTAAAATAATAGTAAACTCAGATTTATTAAAGAATCTTATACTAGATAAAAGTTGTAGAAAAACTAAATTATTAGCTAACATTCTGATTAAAAGAGCTGCAATAATAGTAAAGAGTAAGAAATAGGCCCTGTCCTATAGAGAAAGGACCTCTATCTGCCTAGTCTCTATTTTAGACTTAGTCTGTAGAGGAGAGAATAAGGTGGATAGGTAGGAAGAGGAGATCAGATATCGAAGTGTAGGGAGGCAGGTCTAGTATAGTAATGGAAGTCAGAGTGAGGAAGGCGAAGTAGGAAGTGGGAGCTGTAGTGGAAATGTTGAAGGGAGTGTGGGCTTTGGACGTGCAGTGACAGTTTGGGACGGGGAGATTTCTGGCACCTAAGGAGCTCTTGAGAAAATGAAAGGGGATCAGGAGGTCTTGATCCTCTCGGACTCTGAAGCAGCCATCAAGTTGCTAGTAAAGGCTAGGAAAAGGGGCATGGCGAGGACCTACGAGATGGCCCGGGTGATGAGGATATTGGGGGAGTCAAACACTAAGATCCATTTCGGGTGGGTAAAGGCGCATGCTGGGATTGAGGGGAACGAAAGAGCGGATCGCCTGGCAAAGTTCGGGGCTCAGAGGAGGAGGGATCATATAATCACAGAAGCAGGAGTGCGGCATTGGTACAAGGAAAAGTCCCACCAGGAGAGACACGTGGCAGGGTTCGGGCTGGGTAGAGTAGTCAGGTGGAATAGGAGGGCAGTGGTGAATTATTCTCGGTGCCACAGTGGCAAGGGTGACTTTGCCGTCTGGAGGCGGAAGCTGGGAGAGGAGGATTTGAATATGACTTGCAGATCATGCGGGAAATATGAGGAGACGGGGAGTCATGTTGCGCTGGTGTGCACTGAAGGGGAGTGGTTGGGCCGGAGGTTTGGCTCTTGAGAGGACGTTGACCGGTTGAAGTCTGTCGTGAAGAAGGAGATGTTAGACGGGAAGGAAGTCTCGGTTGACTTGGCAGAGGGCTTTTTCTCTCGCTTGCGATCGTGCTGATCACAGCTGAGGAGGAGCAAGGAGTGGGGGGAGATCGTACGGGTGTTTAATCACGTCACGGATAGTTAATTTGTTGTAGTTAGTCTTGCCCTGGGAACAGGGGGCACAGGGCATTAGGCCTACCTGAACCTCGCCATGGTCATGCCGCATGCGAGTATTGATTTAAAAAAAAAAAAAAAAAAGACCAAGTGGGCTCGTCCTGCACGGTGTTGTCGGTGCCGGGTCGGGATTGGTTACCTAGTCAGGCATGACTCTTAGTAATAACAATAACAATAGCAACAAGAACATCATCATCGCTATCACTCACGTAGAGGCCTACGTGAGTGTCAAAACCACAGACAAGGTAGGAGACCTTCGGTCGTGACAGTCAATTACATTGTATTATCAGTAATCTACTAACCTCAAATCAAACAGTCTAGACATCCCAACTCGTCCAGCCAATTCTCCTCAAATCTTTAGCTATCTCTGCATACTAATCCTGGGAGAAAACTCAATATCGATCAACACTCGTGCCTTCACCCTCCTCTCCCTCAAAGTCACCTCCCTCATACTCCTCCTGGTCGGCAACCTCATCTTCGCTAGCCACTTTAGAGGAGAGGTGTCTTTTCGACCGCCCCGTATTTTAGCGCCTGTTCGAAAGCAATATCTGCAAAATTTGCATACTTATCATCATCATCCTCTGAAGACACTGCAGGAGGCTCCCGCGGTCTAAGCAACCTGTGAAACCCTGCTCTAGTGCGGGTGGCAATGCCCTTCTGAGGGGGGAGAGCAGATTCAGAACAAGCCACCTGTTCGTCCTCTTTCAATGAGGCGTACATCCTAGCGAGGTTTTCACCTTCCCCAGCCCGAGAGACCGTTGTCTGCAGTTGCAAGTGACTTTCTCGGGCACTGGTCTTGTAGGTCGGTTCAGGGTTCGCTCGTGCACCGCTCCATTCAGATGTATCTGAGCTGGATTGGTGGGTGGCTTCCAGCACTGTGGGGAGGATTGGCCGCTTCCAGCAGTGATTCTCAGGCCCCTTTCTCCGTGCTTCAGAGTTCTGAGGCTTTGGTTTGTAAGGTGTTATTGAAGGTAAAATATCTGGCCTGTCAGTGGGTCTTGGTACCCTCCCCCACCGGAAGAGCCGCGCTAGGAAATCCGTGAAGTAGATAAAGCTCAACATTTCTAATAAGTATTCGTTGTTGGGAATATTGTAGAAATCCGGGCTTCGATGTCGAATTCGTGGGCTCAAATGTTCTTGGACGTGTACCTATTAGTAGAACAGGGGACTCGGTGGTGTGATAGGTAGTAGACAAAATATGAGTTTGCGGACGTAACTTATAATATACTGGTAGTTGGGCCAAAGGTAACTGGCTATGTGTATTGGGGCTATGAGATGGCCGTATTGGATTTCTTATTTTCAACACTCGCCGAAAGGCTAAGCACTAGTTAGTGTCCCTAGGTACAGATAAGATAGATACAAATTCCGCCTGTAAACCGTGCATGACAATGAATAATTATCTTATGAAGGATCCTACTTTATACAGAAGGACGAATGCCGTGAACCTGCCAATTGTACTATAGGTAACTCTAGGAGGAGGAAATGGGAAATGCTCCTTAAGCAACTAAATTGTTTCCTATATTTACAGGGTCCCTATTCAAGAGCACTTTTGCCTGTCTAGGTAATACTCCCTACTTTCTGAATTACACAATTTCAACTTGTAATTACCTAGTGACCTCGATCCATCTTACATGTAAAAGTCTAAGGGCAAAGAGGTATTCTGGGGCCCCCACTCTTACCAATTCAAAGAAACTCAGCTTATCGTGCAACAAACTATTTCCCCTCCCTGAAGGTATACGCAATCCACTCCCCACTGCTGCAAGTCTTGAACCCTTCCCCTGCGCTCCTTCAACTCCAGTCCAGAATCAATCTCCCTCTCGAAAGCAACCAGCCACTCCTCGTCGTACTCCTCCTCCTGCAACAGGCTTGACTCTTCTATTACTTTTGCCCCTGGGAGTTCTTCTGGCTCCAGTTCCTCCTCTAGCCCTACCTCGTCACTGGTGATCTCACCTATCTCCCCCTCACACGAGTCCTCAATATTTTCAAGCGACAGCTGAGAATGGTCAGTTAGCCAATCAGCAACATGCGTTCTTCTCAGTGCTAAGTGTTCCTGAAACCCTCTCACAGAGTACATTGCATATGCACTTTCTTCATGATGTTCAGAAGCCTTCGCTGTGCCCTCTTGGACCGACTCGTCCTCCGATATCTCAGAGTTCATGGTCCACATTTGATTCCTGCAAGGACACGCAGCGAAGTGACAGGACGCATCGGACGCAACTGTCGATGGTGTGGGCGAGACCGTGGTTACTACAATAATTGGCAACTTGTGAGGCCAATCTTCAGGCTCTGGAGGGACGGGGGGAATTGGGCCAGCATCAGACTGAGACTCTGGCTCAGGGCGACAAGGCGTGCTGGGGTGCTTAAATTCAGGGACAGTTAAGTGGCCATGGGTGTCGATCAAGATGATGTGTTCAGACTCCACGATTCCAGTCTCCTCCAAAATAGGCATTTTTCAAGATTTAGACCTGCTCCTCTACTACCTGATTGTGGAGTGCTTAACGCTTTGGCTGTTGGTATTGTGCGTTCAGCAAAGTCGATGGATGTTCTTACCTCCTGCGCTACGCTGCGCAGCTGCAACACAGCTGTGTAGGCGCCAGAACAGAGCCTTGTTGTTATATGGAAGGGGAATTATGGCCAAGATATCAATTTTCCCGAATTCTCTTACACAGTGGCCTATGGCCTTATGGCCCAAGGACGTTCGCAGGTATACAACCATGGGCGGCAACTACGACATCACTTCCCTGGCATGCTACAACGAAGGCCGAAATTTTCCAGCTACCGAAGGCAAGGAAGTTGTCTGCACTTACCATACTGCACGGGCTACCGGATCATGACGGGCAACCGGATCAAATGGCGATTTGGTGGTTTGAGTGCAGTCTCCAACCAAATAGGCTCAAATTTTGGGAATGTTTTGTATATATATAGTAGTTTCTTGGATAAATCACACAAGGGCGCATGAGGAGATTTGTCCTAACGATTGATATACCCTTAAGATAAAAATCCTCCTAGCACTTGTTTGTCACATGCATCAATTAATGGATTTGCCTGCTCAGCCCACATGCACTATGTATATCTATCTGCATCCCCACTTGTAAACCTTCCAGAGTCTTTCCTTCCGACTTCACCTAGGTACTTGATGGAAAAAAGACCCCTTGCAAGTAATTCCCTTCTATAATAGATGGAAAATGAATCATGGTCCACATAGGGATCTGAAATTCATGAGAAATCTCCCTTCTCCTGAGCGACCCCCGTTACTCTCAAGGATATCAGTAAGTACATACTAGGCGGCGACCAGGCAATTGTTACTCAACGAAGGCATATCGATATTTAAATCTCGATTCAGGTAGTCTTTTGAGACTCAAATTGGAAAGTAAGCATAGAACAAGCAAGAAGCAACCACTTACATGTACTAATAGGCCTAGGCAATAGGCATAGGGTAAACGATTGCTTTATCAGATTCCCAAGTAACAAAGCAGCAGCATTAATACTCTATTAATACTTCAATAATACTTTTAAAATTGCGCTGGTTTTTTTGAGAATCCAATACTGCTTCTGACGACCTATTGCTATACATATGAGCATGTTAGATGCTCTATAACCCATTCCTGAGGTGAAGTTCCCGATATGTAAAGATACCATGTATCTGAAACAGATTCCAGGGCAGGCTACACCGTAACCTATTCAATAATTGGTTTTCTACTTGAGAGGAGCAATATACGGCTCACAAACACTGAGTTAAAGTTCTTACTTCCATTAGTAATGTCCTCCCATAATGTCAGCTGAATTGCGATTGAAATTTGATCCGGGAGGTTTAGCCATGTTCTAAGAGCAAGCAAGCGGAAAAGTACACTATAATAGGTGGGCATATATACCACAAAGTAGCAACCACTGCTTTATCAAAATCTATGTCCACCACTGCTTTATCAAAATCTATGTCCACCAAAGCAGCAGAAACAATACTAAAATTTTCTCAATAATACTAGCTGTCGAGAGTATCTAATATGGCAGTTTTGCCCTCCTTCACTCGCACACATTACGAAACGTTGAAATCACCGTACAAAATCAGAGTAAGGTGTTAGAATACACCAGTATCTACTTCACACGCACACATATATATATATACATACCAACGGTTCTAGCTCATATACGAACAGAAAAACTCAATTAAAGCAACACTTTTCCTTCAAGCACAATTGAATACATATCTCCATCTCATCTCAAAAAACACCTTTTTCCATTTATAAAGAATTAACCAACATAACACCTAAACTCACAATTTCAATCTCAAAAGTAAGGTATTCAAGAACGATAGACATCCAGATATTAACCTAAGATTCTCGCATGAAAACATGACAAACACAAATAAAACGAGTGCCACCTATCCGTGTAAAAACGTAAACGTAAACGTAAAACGCTTCAAACCCATAAAGATCAATGATATCCATGTATGCAAAGACAGAAACCCAAATAAGACGGAAGACGTGGACAGAAAAATAAAGGGAAAGGGGACATAATGAAATGGTAACTACAACAGTAAAATAATAACCAAAATAAATGAATTCATGAAAGGTGAGACAAGTATCGACAAAGAAAACAAGTGGGAAGGGAAATCTCGTTTCTCATTACAGCAGACTATAACCTTCCACCGGAGCCATGACCAACATGACTTCCTGAACCACTGCCACCACGACCGCTCCAATCCTCCAAATCACCTCTGAGGGTTTCATTACTGGACAAGGACTCTCCTGATGTTGAGCTGATAGAGACTCCGTCCCGGCTCACCCTTGGCCTGGCATCCCCTCCTCTCATACCAACACTTCTCTCCGCATTCCCGTCACCCATGCTTCCCATCTGCCCCGGTACATATCCGGGGAATCCATCTCCCATCCCGATATCAACCTCTGGATACCCTCCTAGCCTATCCTCAAACGGATTCTCTAACCGTGGTGGCGAAGGTGGAGAATGTCCCATCCCTATCCCTCCACGCGTCATACCTCCCGCTTCATTTGGACTAAACCCATCTGCTAATCCCATATCTAGATTCATATCCGGGTCCTCAAATGGATTCATCGCGTCACACACTCTAATGATCGGTGGTGGAGGTCGAACAACCTCCTTCCTATTTCCCTCGCCATCTACGTCTCCCAAGCCCCCAACCCCTACTCCAGATCCACCCATCCCGCCAGCACCAGCTACCCGAGGCCCGTCATCTTCAAATGGATTTGGCGGTGCAAGATGGAAACCGTCTGCCACAGCGACGTGATCACTGTGCATGTTTTCTTCGGCTAGTCGGCCAACTGCGTCTCGATACTCACGCTTAGTGCGCACAACCGTGTCATCAGTGATATTACTTGCAAAAGATCTTGCTGTCCGGGTAGAGTTTGACCTGGTCGTGCCTGAGGCAGCTGAAGAGCCTGGGTATGGTGGTACCGTCAAAGAAGATGCAGTAGATAAAGTCCGACCAAGAATAGTATTATTTGAATTATGATGACGATGACCACTGGTACACGGAGGCAGTATGATTGACAACCTTTGGTGATTCCGTTGCGCCATTTCCGGTGGCATCGATGCTTCAGCCTGCCCAGCAATAGGAGGATTACTCACACTCACCGCACTCGCTTTGTCGGTCGTCCCCCGTTTCTTCCTTTTTTGCCAGAACTTCCTCTTCATTCCCGCTCCACCTTCCACATCGCCACCTATACTCTCTCCACCGTGAACCCCTTTTCTCCTTTTTGCTCTCCTTTTGTATCCCCATATAAAGCCCACTGTCAAAAGAACGCTCACAATCATCGTCAACAAAATCAAAGCGACCAGCTTTCCTGTGTCCTTGAAGAGCTTCTCAATACCCTGTGCATTTTGCATGATATCCTGTTGAATCGCAAGCGGAATGGTTGTTTCAAAATAGCATGTTGTTTGATGTGCGTATACGCTATTGGTCGAACAGTGAGTGATTGTTGTACAGAGCGTAGTTGTCGGAGATACCAATGAGTCCGTGCATGTAGTTATCTGCATCCATGAATCACCTGTCTTTGATTCATGTGCTTCGGTAGGATGCATAGTTGTTGTTTCTTGCGGACGAGATGAAGCTGTGGTTCTCTCATATCGCGGCCTTGTAGTTATCGAGTATCCATTCAGATCAGGGGGGGAAGTTGGAGGTGACGGTGGAGGTGACGGCGTCTCATTTGGCGTCTCGGTGATAGCTGGAGGCTGATTCGGCGGGGGAATATCGACCTCTGAAGCAGTCGGTGGATCGCTGAACGAATTCTCACCCTTGGAATTACTCCAACTATCGTCACTAACTTCTATCTTCTTTGGTTTGTCCTCCTTCCGCAACGGGTCGTGATCGATGTCACTTTCGCCATCGCCATTCAGGTCGGGGTTAAAAGGCGCAGGTGGTGACTTTTTGGGAGTAAACAGTGGTTCTGTTTTCCCGAAAGGCATCGCGGCTGGTGCGTCATCCCCTTCCAGACGTCGAAGTTGAACAGCAGGAGGGTTCGAAACGAGAAGTTCCTCCCAGTCACCCATTTTGACCCTGTTCTTAATACTAATTAATTTGGAGTCGCTCGATTTTGCCGATATGGATAGAACCAACAGGGCTAAACCGAGGACAGCCAACTGTTGGACAGAAATGCTGGTCTATCTTTGCAGGTGAGGTACGTTAATATCATTCTCCATCCGTTCCTCTAAAGTCGCACATGGAGACAATAATTCTTCGTCGCTGAGATTGACAGAAATAACTCCTTTTCCAAGGTATGTTGAAGAGTGAGTTCAGGGCTTGGGGGAATGGCCACTCTAAAGTACCAATGCTGTGACTTACATAAGAAAGCCCAACCAGGCAAAGCCAATGCTATAATAAACAACACCGCTTCAATTGGCGTTCCGTTTTGCAATCCGCTACTCCACTATGCGCCAACGCTTCTCCAGGTATCCAGCCGCGAGCCAAGTACGATTCCGGTGTTGCAATCCCTGCTCTCCGGATCTACCCCTGATCCTTGTATGTATCTTATCCTCAAGCAACTTGTACGTCTAGTTGATCAGATGCAAGACGGCAGGAGGGCAGGTATTTATTCGGTCATGAAGAACTTAAGAACGTCGGTTGATAGAAACCGAGAAATGAGAATAAATATGCAGCCAAGTTAAAGATGAGCAGTGTCAATGTGGTGTACATGTGAATCCAGGGAAAGCTACTTAGGCGAAGAGGGAGGGATTAAAGGAAGAAATAGAAGATCAGGAAGAAGGATGGTGTTGTGGACCTGAATTCGATGCCACATAAAATACCATAAACGAACCCTATTATTAACATACAAATAAAAAAAATAAACCTCCGTGAACCATCACTTATCTTACACAACCACGTCCTTCCTCACCATGCCTCCATGACTCAACGCAAAATAAATACACTCCACCACGACCGAATAACTATCCATCCATCGCTGCTTTGTCTGAGCCCATCGTATCAAATAGTATTAACATTTCTTCACTCATCTGAAATGGCCCACCATCGTATCTAACCATTTGCCAGCTCTTCCCTGTCTTAACAAAACCATATATTATCCTTTATCGCAAGCAAACATTGCTTCATGGCCTGGCCCAAGGAAGATCGCTTGGCCTCCACTATAAGAATAAAGTCTTCTTCTCACTTGAATAAGATCCACAATAACAAATTCCTCTTCTCCACCCGTCTCGCCATCTGTTTCTTTCTCAGACCGTAGCTGTACATTTTCGTGTCCCGTCCTGAGGATAAAAGTTTCGAGTAACGATAGCATAAACCAAGTGACTAATATTAGCCTCTTTGAAACCCGAATCCGCTTCCGTAGGAGGACCTTCAACATACTCTGACTACCAAAATACCTTCAATCCGTAAATAACGCACTACCTCCTTATATACCTCTTCCTTCGTCTCATCCAGGCTCAGCTCACCCTCCTGTTTATTGTTGTTCAACATTGTTTTAACCGGTATCTCTCTAAGGAATCTGAATCGGAACCCGCTTGTGCCGGGGACATGTTACTATACCATGTAATCCATTTCTACTTTCGCTTCTTGTTGCTATTATCGTCCCCCATCGTAACAAGCCCTGCTAACCAATCAGTATTAATTTACACAAACCAAACATAAACTCACCGATTATTTCCTTGAACCTGGGGAGCGTGGGGAGCGTGAGCGGAACGCAGAGGGGTTAGGGTACCGAAGTGTCCTGAAGGGAGCGGAGCGAAGCGTAGTGGACTGAGAGAGCGATGCAAAAGTGGGGCGACAGCCACACCTTAGTCTCGTTGCACTACCCCTCGCAGGCCACACCTATATACTCTTGCACATGACTCATGTGTCGACACGGACAGGGGATTTGTGCTGACACGACCGGGGGCAATGCAGCCAAGATGATTTTGTATGGGGGCTAAACCCATATAGGTAATTGCAGACATGCCTGGCTTTGGTCAAAGGGAATCATGAGGCGGATTCCCGCCACGAGAAACCTCGTGGAGCCAACCAGAATTAATTATCTACACTGTGCCACTTGGAAGAGTAAAAGCAGCTCTAAAGACAGAGGCTAAGCCTCAACACTGAACTATTGCATAACCTCACGCATTAAATTCCCCAGTTACTATACGTCAGGGGGCTGCGCCCACACCCCAATGAAAATGCTGGAGTGGCATGACAAAGTGTTGCACAGCACTCCATCAGTGCCCAAGTATACACTAGGCATGCATATCCAATACCCCAGGCTGACATGGTTTCTAACATCGAGGTGCATATATGTATATAACAGGGGAAAAAGTATATGTTAACTTCTGTGAAACTTTATTCTTGCAAGCGAGCGTGGCGGCTGCAAGCGGTACCCTTGCACTATATTCCCAATACCCTGAACCTTTTAGAATATGTATTCGTTCTCGTACCATTCATATGCTTTAGCATGTAACATCCAAGGCATCCCTCGAGGCGGAGATTTACCGATGTTAGTCTCAAGCTCATAGATCTATGTTGGTTACCTATATTTGCATTTTTTGGCGAGTACGTAAGTTCCCGGCGGCTTAGGCTCGGTTAGCGACCATGATCGAGATCTAAAGTCTTGTTCGTAGTTTCTCGAAGTTACAACCGAACACCTGACGGTGGGTATGCCACCGTTAGCTAGGGGGTCATGATCCAGAGCAAGATATGCATTGATAAAGAATACTTACCTAGGTACATGTTCACTCTGGGCGTTGAGCACATACTAGTATGGTAGATCTTCATAAATGGCTGGATCGTCAGCTCACAGTGATAGCGATTGACCAAAGATGGTGCCGGCTAAATTAAGTAGTAAGATCAGACACCTGGAAACTAATGACAGCTCTACCGCAAATAAACCCGATGCAGTTGAGCACATTTTCGCTACCTCCTCCATGTTTCAAGTTCATTTAACAGAGGAACTTCGTTCTGATGCCATGAAAAACTATATGGTTGCCAACCGGATGTAAATTTCCTTCTGGATACACGATTTCCACTATGGGAACCGGTAGTCTTGCCGGGGATGGGCGGAATGACCTGAAGCATGATGGTCTGTGCCTAGCTCTCCAAGCTATTCTACCGGGACTACCCACTAAATAACCACATGGACTCGATGAAGAGTGAATATGCCGAACGAAGCTGCTCAGTCTTAATGGATATTGATATACCGCGATATTACCTAAGAGCAGGAAATGCAGTATAATCCCGATGTAAACATAATAGTGAAATCTTCCCAAAGAATGACCCTATCTGAGCCTGAATTTGACGGGGTCAGCCTAGATTTTGACCTTCCCACCAGTTCCCCCAGCCGTTCCAGGGGGCCTTCACAACTCATTCTCGCCCAGAGACACATCAACATCAATACAAACTGCAAACACCCATGGAAATCCCTTTCCACGTCCCTTCAGGAGCAGCATTCATCTGTACAATTCCCTAGTCATTAGTTACATGTGCACCCCCATTGTATGCCGAGGGACCCCATTTCCTGAAGGCAACGGTTGAAATTCGCCATCTCGATTCCCACGGTTTCTTCGCTCGCCGCAAGGTCTGACTAGATGGTGGTATGACCAGTTCTCCCTGCCTCCTCTAATTCCCTGCCAACTGACCCCTCATGTACAACCTACATCCAGTATTAAGGCATCCGCTATACCGTCCTCTAGTGCTTCAATTTGTTTCTACCCCTGGTGCTTGAGAAGATGGCTCGAAATCTTCGATCTATACCCGAAGTCGTAATCGTCGATATCAGGTTGATGTCTCTGAAATAAATGAAGCCAGCCTTTATGACAGATTCCACCAAAATTCGAAAATCCCACTGTTGCAAGTATTTAAATATGTGCAGCCTAGTCTCGAAACCGTTTTGGCAATATTCTGTCTAAATTCTCTACGAGAGACGTGCCCGCCAGGCTTTGTCAAAATAGGTCGAAAAATAGTCGGGTTAAAAAATCGCTTATTCCACGTGCTACATACCAGGTTGTCTTACCAAATCATTTTAGCTCATATCACCCCGTATTGGAAAAGATATTACAAGGCTAGATCTCCACACACATGTATACCCTCCAGTGTTACATTCAACTCGCCCGAAGGGTGCCCCAGTCATGATACCATCTCATCTCAAGGAAGCTGGATTCAAGCATTGAAGGCAACAAGATTTCTGAGGACCTCATTGAGGCTGTTGCAGTCACTTTTCGTTGCCACTCCAAGTGTGAGGAATGTAGTTTGACAGGTTGATGGAGACTATTGACTCGGTTGAGTGTTTTGTTCATGATAATTGGGTTTTATATCCGATACAGATACAGATTTTGACAGATGCGTGAACTAAGATGGATCATGTTCTCGTGCCAAGGATGGAGCCTGTAAGATATCAAAGTAGGAGTCGGAGAGAGCTATCACTAAGCCCCTAATTCTCATTTCCCGTTCGATCTGAACTTGAGGTCGTAGGTCTGCATAGTTTCGCATTAGTAGTCGGGCGGGCACCGCTGTAATAGAGGCACATTACTATAACATTTGAACTTTTGGAAAAGTAACAAGTCTCCATATTCTAGGTAGAGCCAGAGGTATAGTAGATCTCTCGGCTGAAGCATGCTTCCCACTAGCTCTGTGCGGAGTATATCTCGGTCAATTTACCACGTAGCGTACGCCTACTACTTGAAACGTACTAGCGCCCCGTGAGACCCGCCAGAAGGAAGAACTTCCCAAAGGAAGGCAAAGTCTTGTCCGCCTTCCTATTTTGAATGTATAGGGCTTGGCGCCAAGCCACACATGGGAGGACTCGGATATTGTGAGTCATCATTTGTAAGGATGCATGTGCATAGATACATACTCGAGTCAGGCATGAATAGTTGCACTGCAGCTCACATTACATTGCAGTAGTCAATCTGTCCAGTACAACCTGTGCAATCCTCTCCTGCAACCTGTATGCAGTGCAATAATTCAATGCTGTACCGAGTATACTGATTGCCTCAGGCTATTTGGGTCAGGAGATCTTGTTATGATTTGTGTTGTAGTACTGCCATGTACTACCGTAAGTTTCCATGTTTATGCATGGCTATGTGCACTTTATATGTTCTCAAATGGGGTATGAAAAACCTGAAGCGGTTGCCAAGTACCTCTCTACAAATTTGTATGGCAACGCCAGGTATTCATGCCCCTCTTAATATTTTGGGGATCCAGCCAATGAAATACCAGTTCAAGAGTTATCTTTTCTAGCTTAATTTGTAGCCTTTCATACTCTACATCAATTTACCAGATATCAGCAGAATTTATAGCGTTGTTGGTTTTTGACACTCCACTTACGACATGTGGATTCCATTACAAGATTCAAGTACTGATTTGCGGTAGTAAGACACAACAGGATGCCAGCGTCAGTGGTTATGCTGTATAAGCATGCCATAATCCAACAAGCATCACTGGAGACCTCAAACTCAATTTGGCTTCTATCACTTTCCCACCGTCGACTTGCAATCACGATATATAGCCATACTAGCCTCGTGAAGAGGCTTACGAGAATTAAAAGTACCAATCTTGCCTATACCAACCCGCTCTATACTTGCAATGAAGTTTGTAGATATCTCACCTAAAACAAGTCATCCATCACTCATTGTAAACTCGGTTCAAATTAGCGTCTGTACACAACCAAGTTCCTTCCCTTTCCCCACAAATTTTGAACTTGATCTTCTAACAGTAGATACTTAGTAGTTTTTCATTACTTTTATCACCCTCCACATAAGGTAGCACACAACTCGAACAATGTCACTTGTACCCTTGTAAGCGGCGGAAATGTAGCTTCTGTTTCCATATTGACGAACACTTAGTTTCTGTCTGAGAAGAATACTAACATTTGAAACGTGTCAAAAGATAACCAGAAGCACCCGCGTCCCTTCATATACAATGTAATGCGTGCAAATGCGCTAAATGCTGCGATGAGTACCTGAGAAGAACATCGACCCTTACGCATTTATAACTATTCATGTAGCCCGTTCAAAGAAGTATTCTCAGCTTCCACACCTATTGCGGCTATATTTAAAGCAGGAATTGACTGTTTTTGAGGCTGACCGCAACATGGCGTAGGAGAATTTCCCTAGTTATGTTACTCTAACTCGCCTTAGCAATTGTTCCACTAAGTATCACACGTTCTTAGGAAATTAAGTAAATGACCCATTTTGAAATATAAGCCATGCACGGGCGATCGCGGCCGTTGTACGAGAGAATTTTCATTGTCAGCTTCCACTGAAAGACTTTAGCACATGCAGAGTGCAACTAACATAAGCCTGTGAGGAGGTCTTCACACTACAAGTGTACATGCAGGCGTCCTCCTACTATTCCCAAGACTAAGGAATATCCAAGCCATCGACCGCCATCACAGCACTCCCAAACTGGTCACATTGCCACTGTAAACTACTTAGTCTCAACTTCTTAGTCTCCGAAAGGTACCTGGCTATACGTGCCCCCAACCCTCAATCTTGGTAAACTAGTCTCCTCGAACCTTGATTTTGCGTTGAGACATTACATAATTTCGAGAGCAAGGATGCTGTATCTAAGAGTTCAGTTTGGGAAAAATTGCTGATCTGGTTTGCTGACTCGATACCGGCGAACCACTACTAGCAAAACTCCTTCAGGCACTCTATCTATCTGACTCTTATGCCAGTTTGTTATTGGCTACTTAATTTTCATGGAATTAAACTTCACTTTTTAGCAAGTTGACCTCTCTACCCTATCCGAGTGGAGTCTGGTCATACACCATAGTCATGGAGTACTTTAGGGAGTACCACCATTCTGTGGCCCCCAGGCAAAGCCAAATAACAGTGTATTGGAAATTCGTAGCAGGATCTTGAGCGAGGCTTCTGTAATTTGACAGTGCATGCCTCGGATATTAGGGCTCATGAGTATTATTCAGGGTAAGGCTCGTCTTATTATGTCATATGATCTAGTAGATAGGGACATTTCACTCACCGAGGCCTGTACTCATATTTTAGAGTTAAGAGGGGTGGATATGGAGTGTTCAAATTAGGACTTCAATGGGATTAAAAGCTTGGAAGATGAGAGAAAATTAAGTAGCTGAACATTCCTAGAAGGAAATTGAGGCGGAGAATTACCTTGCAACTAGAGAGATGCATGGTAGGCATCTAGCTAGCTATCACAAACCACGAGATCAGTAGCATAATGATCCACAATCTACTTGAGACAAGACGAGAAATTACACCCAAAGGGGTATTGTGAGAGAATTCAGAATTCCCTATAAGCTATGAGGAATTTTGGTGTCTTGTCCCTGAATTTCAGGCATATTTTGCGTCCTAGAGAAAAATCCTCGCGTGAGTTTAGCACCTGTCCAGGAGAATCCCAGGACTGATGGCAGGGGAAATTCTGGGCTATCCCAAATATGAGGGCCACGATTCTCATGTGGGTTTAGAGACCTTCCACAGTACGAGTGTGCAAGCTCATTCAATAATGACAATATTTATAGTAGATAAGTGTAAAACATCTATGCTACGTATAATTAAATTGCCTTGCCACGTGAGCCTCGGAGAATTTGCTACCTTATGGTAAGCAGGCACTGGCCTGGTCAAAAGTTAAACTTCTCTTGGGATCCATGAAATAATCAAACGCTAGCGCAGCCTGTCAATCTGCCCACAGATAGTAACTTAATGCGGCTTGAAAGGGCAAGATCGAAAATTTGGACCAGGTATCTCATTCACCAATTCCCGTGGACAACCTACTTAGTATATATGTACAGTACTACTAAAGTAAGCGAGGTAGTACTATGGTGCAGGAAACATATAGCTTTGTAGAAGTTGTAGCATAGAGAATTTACTAGCAATCTTGGCATCGTAAACCACTGAGCCTGTCTGCCTCGTGTTCACTTTCCCTGGCACTCTATTGTGAATTGATCATGTAGCCCTAGCCATTGTTAGGGGAGGGACAGAACGGCAAGATCCATCGTGCCCTCCTAGGGATTGAACGTTCAGTCAAATTCAGAGTATGTGAAACATAAGCAGTGTTTTTAATTCTAATACATAATACTCTTTAATTAAGTACGGAGATTGATGCAGGTACGGTTCAGGGTAATATAGCATTGTCAAAGGTGCCAAATTTAGTCATGTACAGAGTACCCTATGTACTATCATCAGAATTTGGGGATAATTTCAATATATATGTGCAATATCATCAAAGCAAGTAGCCCTATGGAAGTTTAACAACATATTCTATAGCTAATTCACAATACTGCATTTCAGGTAGCAGTAACTTTCATGAGATGTATGGTCCGAAATCTCATCCTAATCGCCCCATAGAATGGTTGCTTACAGGTTTCTGGATTCTTAATATATGACAGGTAACGCCTATGCATAAACACAGACCAGGTGAAAACAATTACTGGTATTTCCATAAATAGACAGCACAGGTGGAATGTATATGAAGGGTCCCTGGCTGCTTGTGGGATGAAACATCTTGAATTCATCACATGAAATGCTTCAAAAAGTAGGTACAACAAAACCTACAGGAAGTACAGTAGACAACAAGTAATCACATTTGGTATGACATCGGAGCTAGCTTCATACTAATATATCTATATTATCCTTTTTAGAAACCATCATATTATGAAGGTCTAACAGCCAGTGCTTAAGTATTGCGCATTCCATTTGAGCCGCGATTATCTAGTATGTACGTACCATGGTGGCGCATATAGTGTCATTAACTTCTTTTACATTTATTCACCTGCGCCCTTTAAGCCTCCAGCTAACCCGATATAATGGGTTATCATCGAAGGGAAGGCTGATTGGTCGTACATTCAGTCCTTGCTTCCTATGCACCAATCCCACATTACGGCCGGCTGACAGGCTCTGCGCCTATATCCTTTGTATCTCCATCGCAGAATTATTTGTAGAAACTAGGAACAGTGGCGATGTCTAATATTTGAAAGCCCAATTACATTCATAGGTTTACCTGTATGTGCCATATATGTATACATTGTCAGCACAAAAAAGTATAGGATTGAAGAGGCGTTTGAATTATGTAGATACGTTCGTTTCAACTCTACTCGTGATTTTATGGGACGGTGGTGAGCCATCAGTCTCAAATGCCAAGGTTTAATTCCTTTTGTAATTTACTCCTGAGGAAATGACCTCCGCTCCTAGCCACCCTTGAGATTTAGATGCCAAATTCTGTTTCGGGTAACTGTATGCTGTGGAGTACCGCACAACGAGATATATTTATCGAATTAACCCTTTAGTTGGTAGAACATTCATAGAATATCCCCATCGACGATCGATCGACCAGCAGTTTATCTTTCTTGGGTTTGCACCGCATATCCCCGAGTTGGCATCCCGCATTATTGGTTGGTCGATGTCTGAGACAGAGATTTGCAGCCCTTAGTGTCATATTTCGAAGGTTTTGCCGGTAATCCCAAATACAACGAGCCACAGAGCCCCTGCGGTCGGGTATACCTAGTAGGTCCTTGAGTACCAGTACTGTACTGATGCGTTGCTGTTACTCCCTTATTGTATGTATAAATGCCTCAGCTGCCGACCCAACATGCGTATTGGCGGAATCTGTAAGGATTCAAGGTTCCGAATCATGATAATATTTGATATATTTGACAAAGGAAAGAGAATTTGTGCTTTTTCGCTATCCTTAAGAGACTATCCGTATAGAAAATTTCTCTGACAACTTGGATACGGAGTACTGTACATGCGAATTTCCTGCACTTTATGTTACGACTTGAGGCCGAAGGTACCTGTCTATAGATATAGCAATGGCTCCAGGATAGCGAAGGCGAGGGCATTCATGGCTAAGTGCAACGGGATTGGGAACTCTCAGTGGGGATCTCTCCGACGAGCTGGAAACAGCTCTTCACTGGTTCAATTAGGGCCATCGCTATGTGGGGCGCCGAATTGGGATGGAGAGGGCAGAAGGATTGGGAGCGGGAGTTCAATAGGCTCCAGTATCAGGCGTTACGGAGGTGCACGGGGGCAGTAAGGGGGGCGAGGATGGAGACCGTCTTCAAGGTGGCAGGCGTCGAGTCTCCGAGGACGGCTTTGGATGCATGTCAGGGCAGGTTGATGGCCAGGATAATGGCGAACCCGGACTCGTTGGGGAACTCATGCCCGACGAGGGCCGCGGGGAAGGTGACTCCTTGGCTGAGATCTTGGTTGGGAGGGCTGCAGCGACGGCAGAAGGCGAAGATTGGGGGTTGTCCTACGGGGGAAGGACCCCGGTGTGCCCAGTCTCGGTCCTAGACCTCGGCCTTGGTGAAGACGATGGGGCGGAGAAGTGGGAGGAGGAAATTAGATTTCGGAGCGTGGGGAGGGAGGTGTGGTTCACTGACGGGAGTAGGGATGAAGAGGGCAGGGTTGGTGGCGGGAGCTGTAGTGGGGACATTGAGAAGAGTGTGGGCTATGGGTGTGTTTCGACGGTGTGGGATGGAGAGATAGCAGGCATCCGGGGGGCTCTAGAGGGGTTGAAAGGGGACAGGGAGGTCTTGGTCCTTACGGATTCCCAGGCAGCCATTAAGTCCCTGGTAAAGGCCGGGAAGAGAGGCAGGGCGAGGACCCACGACATGAAACGGGTTATGGTTAAGCTGGGCGAATCACGTACTAAGATTCATTTCGGTTGGGTAAAGGCTCATGTTGGCATCGAAGGCAATGAGAGGGCAGATAGTCTGGCAAAGGCTGGCGCTCAGAGGAGGGGATTTCATATAATTATGGAGGGAGGGGTAAGGCAATGGATACAAGGAGAAGTGCCAACGGGAAAGGATTGTCCCCGGTTTCGGGTTGGGTAGGGTAGTGAGGTGGAATAGGAGGGCGGTAGTGAATTACTCCCGGTGTCGCAGTGGTAAGGGTGACTTTGCCGTCTGGAAGCGCAAACTGGGGGAGGGGGACTTGGAGGCGACCTGCAGATCGTGCGGGAAGTATGAGGAGTCGGGGAGCCATGTGGCGCTGGTGTGCAGTGAAGGGGAAGTGGATGGGTCGTAGGATTTGGATCTTGGGAAGACATTGACCGGGTGAAGGAATTAGTGAGGAAGGAAATGGTGGACGGGAAACAAGTGCCTGTCGACCTGGCGGAAGTCTTCTTCTCTCGCCTACGGTCGTGTTGATCGTGGTCGGGGGGGTGTAGGGGGAGTTGGGGAGGTGCGTTATCTTGTTTGTAGCTAGCTTCGCTCTGGGGACAGGGAGCGCAGGGCATTAGGCCCGCCTGAACCTCGCCATGGTCACCCCGTACGCGAGTAATGAATTAAAAAAAAAAAAAAAATGGCTACCGCTAGTGCAAGCAAGGTTGCTCGAAGAGCGACTGTCGCAACCACAACGGTACAAGCTTATACAAAGGTTCTAAAGCGTGTCTGGCAGCATGACCTCCAATTGGTACTCGCCATCATCATGCAATTCTCCGCTCTTTGTGTTAGTGGAGCCGCGAAATACATTGAGATCATGCGTAATGCGGACTTCCTGCAAACGGCATTTGACACCCCTATTTAATCAATTAATCAAGTTCATCTTTTCATTTGCATGAGGCTGTAGTTCTCAGCCGGCCAGCCGCGTGTACCCTATCTCCAGTATCTTGCCAATTATTGTTGTTAATATACCGTATCCAGGAACCAGAAACATGATCCAGATATCTCTGGAAATTAGCCGGGAGCCGGGAGCAGCAACCGGTGAGCATATATCCTTGTGCTTCTAGAATATAATGCTTATACCGGGATAGACACCAAACACGCTCAACTCAGCACATACTATAGAATCTAGTACATGTATACTGTACCTATGTGTGTATATTTTCTCATGAGCCTTGTGCATTATTAGTATATCATATTATTAACACCATACAATAGACTTGGATATAATGTTCCATGTCCTACCTAAGTTACAATTATATGTGTACCTTGTCTCATGTTTCATTTCTCCAGGGTCTGTTCATAATGCTTAAAGTATGGACCCTAGCCCTAACCTAGGATGAAAATTTAACCCCTTCCGGTTCGAGGATCATGGAAGGTTCCAAATTTATTTTCCGACAACGCCCAGGACAAGGGCTAATGGTACAGCCTACTTACCCCAATACATACACACACCCAGAAGTAGATCCCATAATAGTATGTGAAGGCATTTTCCGTGGAATTCTTAATCTCCCGATCATCTGAGCTTTACCTAAGTCTACCAGGTTGTATGCCCCAGCCATTCAGGTATTCAGGTGCTTCGAGGGCCGATCTCAGGGATTTTATAGCGCTGTGTTTGCACCCTGCAAGTCTTATGGGTCTCTTGCTTAGAGTTACAGGCTTTGCATAGTTAGGTGACTGGTCGTCGTGTCAGGTACTGCACAAATCTGTAGGAGAGCACCTTCTCTGCCATGTTATTAGCTCGCTGTAATCTGGAATTTTATATAAATTACCAGAGCGGTAGCTTTTCGGAGCATCCTAGACAAGTATTGATCATCATGTTTCCTTTTCTGAAGAAATAACATTTCAAGACACATTGTTTGACCATAATCAATTGCCTTGCAGTTGGGTCCAAGCGTTCCTAGGCTGTCTGGTATGTATGTAGAATCTCCACTAGAGCCCAGTTAGGGGCAGGAGTTGACATCAAATCATCTGGGGACTGGCGCACTGGCTACAGTAATGCGTAGACCTAAATTACAGTAGATCCGTGTGTAAATACTCTGCAATAAAAGTTCCACTGCCAACTGATGCACCTAGTCGGTACCTACGGTTGCTAAAAAATCTGTCAACTATGTTTGTCGTACTACACAGAGTAATCCTCTTGCCTTCTCTAGAGTGCCCAGCTGCTCTGTATAGAGTATGGTTATCTCTTTGCACTTGGTGCCCGCTCCTCAACCCCACATATGTCAGTGCGTGTGTAGCAGGGTCGGACCGCAGGTCACGCTCGTCATTTAAGTCGAATCGATGACGCTAATTGCACTTTGTATTCCCTAACCTGACGTTGCTCGAGACATCAATATTAAAGTATCGCGAAATTCCGTTGTGGTCTTTGACCAGGGATCAGGATATTAGCACAAACCCTAATTGTTGAGTAGAGAACTATAGAAGACAAGGCTACGGAGTTACAGTTTTTTGGTTTTTTTCGCCTGTAATAACGAGGCGACTTTGTTCACTGGGCAGTACTTGGAAGTGCATGCTGAACTAAAATGAAGGAAAGTTTGTGGCCGCCAAATTATGAGATGGGAAGCACCTTATCAAAAGTTTGCCTCCGCTGCTTTGCGTGCGCGTAACTTACTAGTTGGGGTCCTTGATGATTTAGGAATTACAGATATATTGTAGACAAAAGAGAAACTTTTAATTGTCTCCAGTTCCTACAACAATTTTTTCTCCTTCGAGCGAAGCATCCTTCGGAGCTTTGTCCACCCCTCTGCTATGAACTGATATATCTCTAGAACGGCCACTCTAATTTGCAAGGCTGAGCTCCCAGACTTGTGTAGTCTGTGCGTTCCTGCGTTTCGCAGAAGCAAATGACGTGCATACCATATTTCCTGTGAAACAATGCGGGAATTTGCCCATCTGATCTCATATGAGTATACTAAATCAAGAGTAAGTCATTCCCTCAATTATTGTCTTTCATTCAGGTACTGGCACCCAGTCTGAACACATGGAGCCATACAAATACTCATATTGCCGTACATAAGCACCAGCACATGAATCCTGTTTCCTCGGTCTTAGGACGCCTCTGCGTTTCATCAGTTACCCCTGGATGCAATTGGGCTGGCCATTGCGCCTGCCATGCAACTAGACCGCCTCACTTGATTTTAGTAATTCAATAGCCAGTTGCGAATACTCTCTTTTATCGGTCGAGACACGAAAAGCATATAGTAAAACGGTGTTGGGCAGCTTCGTGTTGGGTAGTATGCACAATGTCAAGGTCGATGAAGAGCTACTGCCGCCATGAGGAATTTGGCCATGCTTCGTATCCATAATCCCTTAGCTCTAGATAAATACCCATGTTATATTCTACCGATGAGTGGCAGAAATATCTCGACTGCAAAAAAGGGAGGTTGGACTCTTCTAAAGCCTTTTTTTCTTTTACCTTTTCTTATATAAGTTCCATCATATATGCAATGAATTGCAAGACAAATATCAGATGGCTAAGCAAATTCTGATCAAGTGTAAGCAGAATCAATTTTGCAAGCTTATCGACGCAGCTCATTACGGTATGCTAATCTCGAAACCGCTATGCCTGAAGGGTTGAAGAAAAAGTGGCTGTCACAATAGGCAACATAAAGAGTGAGGAAATGAAAGAATTAAAACACCCGCAATGTTGGCAAATCTTGGTTAGAGGATGCAACTCATAAATGTTTTCAATTTCCCTCCTCCAGTTCGTCCAGTGGTTTGCGATTGTAAAAAACAAAAACCATAGTGTGGGCAGATGATGCAGAATTAGCTATGGCAAAGACAAGTCTTGTACAGCTATTAATACAGCCAAGTAGCATTGATTAATAAGTGCTTCGAAGCATCGAGTCGCCTAGCAATGACAACGTTGTGAATGTTCACCCCTTTAGCGTTTTTCCGACCGTAAACATAGAACGAAAGCTTTCTGCACAATCATTGTCATGTATCCACTCTCCCCTTAAAGTCCCAGCTACCTTCTCCCAGACTGCAATATCTCGGCTGCTATTTTACCACGAGTGTAGTGATGAAAATCAAATATGCCATTTTTGCCCCTACACTAGCGAAAGCTGTACCTGCGATTGCCAAGAAACATTGAATTTTGATTCAAATCAGGCAATCCCCATAGGAATCTGAGACTGGCAAAATTGTCCTTTCGTTTCCTCAAACTGGGTAATTCAGCTTTAAACTGAGTCGATCCGTGGTCCCAAAACGCGCGTGGAGTACCCGGCATTGCAGGAAAACGCAGTTTTCGTGCTTTGCTGTTTTAGGGCAGCACGAAGATCCACTGAATGAGAGTCTGGCGGTTGCCAAATGCTCTGCGGCTCTGTCATCCACATAGCCAAACAGTCTTGCTAGTCACTGAGGAACGGAACCAAAGTGAAGAGTCTGGTCAAGCTGCAGTAAAAGCAAGGCTGCCTAGCTCAAATTCGTACTCAAAAGCCTGACCCCTCGATTCTTCGACGCTTCTTTCGGCTCAACATCTATCAGTTCTTACGCGCTTGCCAAAAAGTCACTCAATACCCTTCTGATCTCCAAGTCAATCACTGTCCAAATCCTTTTTTTCATTTGCGAGTAATGTCGAACGTACTTGATCAACCGATCCAAAATGTAAGACGATCCCTTGCTCCTAAATATGGTCGTAATATTTATTTTGCCGTCAGGAACGACCGCCAACGCAGGCAGCAACATCTGTGTGGTCCTTAGAAAATAACTCAACCGAAAGTCCAGCGAGTTCCGCTAACAGCAGCAGCACGAGCGTGGACTCCTATATCGCAGGTCAACACCGTGCTGCTGCGGCAGTTCGTGAAAAGTGCACTGTTCATATTGGCTCTGGCCAGCAAACACCACCACCCCCTCAAGATCTGACATATTTGGTGACCTATACAAAACCCATCCAGGCCCCAAAACCTATTACTCCCTATCCACGGCCACAAGGCATGCATTTTGAGCGCCCGGCTCCGGCTCGTTGCCATAACCTAAGTATTCATGGCTCAATTTCCACCATCGACCTTGGTGAATATCACGATAATCCCGATACAAACGTGTGTGGCTT
This sequence comes from Tirmania nivea, assembly GCA_015179035.1. Lineage (NCBI taxonomy): Eukaryota > Fungi > Ascomycota > Pezizomycetes > Pezizales > Pezizaceae > Tirmania > Tirmania nivea. Next base: position 158,575 of record WHUY01000071.1, on the reverse strand, counting down.
TACCGGGCTTAGGTGCACCCACCAGCAAAGCACCGAAGGATTTTGCGGTTCTAGAAATAGTTGTATCGTGCAGGATGCGCCCCATTCCGAAGATAATAGAGAAGCCAAAGCGGAAAAAGGGCCCCACGATTCGGCTCAAGATCCCCCCAAAAAACATTCCTTAGGGACAACCACCGAGAGCAGGATCCCAAATGATCGCTTACCATCTCCCCCCAAGCCTAAATCAACAATAGCAAGCTATGTGCGGAGTATACGCCGCAGTTTGACGCCCAAGAAAAGTCCACTGAACCGAATTTTGTCCTTAATTCCTAGATGGCTCTCCCATCGGCGTCATAAGGGGGAGAGGACCAGTGAACCCGTTGTTATATTTAAGGACGCCGATGACGGTAAAAACCAAGAGCAAATGACGATTAACACGACTATTACAGCCGCAGAAACGCCGCTCTTCATCACGCCAACAAACCACTCCGCTCAAGCAACGGCAGGACAACGTCCTGATCCATCGAGGCCAGGGGGGCTGCCTGAATGTTATCAAAATCAAGACTAGATTCAAGGGCTGACTCGCTGAGGTTCCATTTCATTTGCTGGAACTGGGGACACATTCTTCTGTGAATGCAGGAGGTAGGAAAAAAGGCTTTTGCTTTTATCTTTGCCAACTCGAATTCGAAACATTGTTTATCTAGGTCGTTGAGTGGTGATTTTCTCTACCAGCTTTTCTCCTTTTTTTCCAACTCTCCAACCTCTTCGGAAATACGTTGGAGATTTCCTCGAGCTGAATGAAAATGATACCAAGCAATCCACTGTAAATTTAATTTCATAAATATGAGGCTTCCCTTCATCTTTAAGAGAACTACAACCCTTCTGAAGATCCACAAACGAGAAGTAACTGGGCAAGATACCTTCAACCGGCCGTCTTAAAGTTCACATCATCTCTGCTCCTAGCATTTTGATGAACTAGAGTGTATAGTATCATGTGCCAAACTCAGGTCGAATTTTGGGGGCCAAAGGTTCGAGAGCCTTGAAATTGCAAGCTTAACCATTACGCCTCCCTTCTGCTAGAGCTTTTTTATGAGCACCAGGTGTAGAAATTCGCCATATTAAAGCTCAGGTGATGATGTGTCCTCATAAGAGTAACCAATCAACAAATTGTTGATTCAGGCAGCAATATAGACCACTGGCCGTGGCCCCCCTGACTTCCGAGTAGAAACCTGCCATCGACACCAAGGCACCAGGTAGTTTTCCCACATGCAAGTGTTTATTTACCTGGTGCCCATCATTTTGCGTCTTTCCCATGCTCCCTCCGTCCGACTAATCCCTGAATGAATTGCTGTGCAGATAACCAAATCCACTGCCTCCACAGAAGAGAGAGGGGGGGAGGTTGTCGTGTTTTGTCTACCAACGTTCCTGGCCGTATCACGCTTCCAGCCTCGTTTATTCTGCTGCCCCACATTTTTTTTCTCTCCCAAATCTCCTTTAATAAATACCAGACTCCATAGTGCCAAAGAATAATCGTGTCCTTCTCGAGTTGACCGCAGTGTGTTTATCTTTAAAGCACAACACTACACTTTTGCGGTTATTGGCATCAACCAAGAGAGAAGGTAAGGAGTTGGTTTCTCGCATAAAATTGATGCCCCTGAAGACAAAGCTCCTTTCTGATGTCAATAAAGGCTAACTGAAACCAAAGCTTTTCAATAGAGTAACATCCACTTTGCTGAGCGAACTGCCGCGTTACCTCGTTCCTTTGGAAAAGCTGCTGTGGCCTATTGTCGTCTCCGAAAGTAATCTGCAGTTCAATGAAAAGGCATTCACAAACGACATCGAGAATGGTATCTCAACCTAGTGTCAAACCTTCCAATTTTAGTTGCACTGCTAATCCCACACTAGAACATCAATAGAAACAATCCCACAATGGTCTCCCCCGAGAGCTCCCATAGTATACCCAACGAAAATTTTTATATGGGAACCGCATCCTCTTATATCGACACTCCTTCTAATTCGACTGCAACCGATGGCGATAATGATCATGAGGACAAGGGTGAAGTTGATGTTGAAGATGGTGATGATGAAGATGGAGGTGGTGAGAATGAAGGTGACGATGAAGGTGATGAAGATAATGATGAAGATGATGATGCTGTTGTTGAGGATGATGTTGAAGATGATGAGAATGGAGATGGTGATGAAGATTATGGACAGAATGCTCCCTGCATTGGGGCGTGGATGGATGGAGTGTATACACCAGGATGGCCCCAGCGGGAGGACACTCGCCAATTGCTTGAAGCAATTGATTTGTCGGAGCTCTAAATTGAGATTTCACGGCTGTTATATAACGAGCGAGGAGGTTCATTCCACCTTATTTTATCCCTCCGTCATAATTCTTTCCCTATCAATCCCTCCCACCAGCGTTTTTCCAAACTATTGCATCAGTACCTATTGCATATATATTTCCTTTTGTGACGCACTTGCATGCGATGTAACTATGTTTCTCCTCCAATCAGGCAGCTGTCTCACAACCCAAGCAGTGTTTTCCAGAGCAACTTAACTTCCTTTTTCTTGTATTTGCTGTAGGAGATTGCGCTGATAGAACGTTTACTATGAGCCCTTCGCCACCACGACCTGTTTCTTGAGAACTTGACCTTCGCTGCTAAGGAATAGTTGACGAGGCCACAACCTAGCCTGATTGAAGTAGGCTTTGCAACGGTCAGCCATTGTCGTCAGTATCTTTACTTCCGATAACATTTCCGTTGAATGGCTTGCAAAATGTAAGGGAATATGCTCACTTACAGGATTAGAGTCAGCTGTTCAGTCATTCATCGCCACTTCAACTAGATTTATTCCCCTCCAGAGGATAAGAGAGAAACATATTTTCAGCTAAGGGAAGAGAGATTTCGTGTCTAATTAATACCAACTCAAATACAACTGTCCAAATTTGCAGCGTGTCGGGTTTCGCCACCCCACCAGAAAGAAATCGACCAGGGAGGTTTGTCCTCTTCTTCGGAAGAGTATTTCGAAGAGGCCTTGAGGAATGGTGGCTATTTGAATAACACACAGTCGGTTAGGGCACCAACACCTATGCCATAGTGAGTGGCAAAGTCCCCAAGTGAGTCCCCTAATTAGCTGATGAGAACCCAGTTCAACGGCACCGGGAGATATTCTCGGAAAGCCGTTTATTGGTGGATATCGTTTCCTAGGAGAGGAGGGATCTTTATGGTCGCAAAACTCTGCAAAATAGCATTGCCATTGGGAAATTGAGTCTCAAAGTATCTCGCGGAAAAAGAGGTCCGCGAACGTCATCGTTGGATGATGCTCTCATGGTGCTTAGGATGAGATATGATAAGAGGATACTCACAAATCCGCCTCCTAAGCTTCAACAAATTTGAGGGTATCGATTTTCGAGACTCTTTCTTCTATGAAGCAGCTGCTGTGATCGGAAATTTAGATATCTTGCTCTTTGAGGTGCCTAGGAAAGACGAGGCTAGGAATAGAGTTGAAGTAAGTGACTCAACATAAGGCAACGGGGTAACATACAGGTCGTGAACAAGGCTAACATACATCATACCGGTTGCACTACCCCTCGAGAGGTGAATGGTCGGGATTATAGCATTCGATCTGACGCCAGACTAGCCGTCACAGAACATCGTCAGATGAACTAATTTAGTGTTGTGTTCCCAGAACTCGTACTAGTGTTTAAGTTTGCCCTACCCTCCTCAATACGCCAGCACCACCCTCCTCCACGTATTAAGAGCGAGAAATTACGCCACACCTTGAAAAGACGAAATCTCACTGAGCTGATATACTCTGGTTGGCTGATGCTTCTGCGTGAATGCCAATCAAGAGGCAGGAGCGCTTCCCTCGCCATATAAGCCAGTCTATTATACTTACTAACTTCAGGATGTCTAGGCCTTGCAGCCAATTATGAGTCCGTGCGCGATAAATATACGGCCTTAGGCCAGATCGAACTTGTTAGTTGTTAGGGCCACAGACTACAGATTAGCCTAAGCAGTGATCAGTACTCTGTACATGATAGAGGTATCTGAATCCATATTAACAAGGTCTCTAGCTAGTATAATAGACATTTTTACACATCCCGCAGGGGGAGACGGAATTCTCTGTTACACTCACCTGCAGTACTTCCCCCCAACATCCCGTTATTGAAGTGCAAAAAACCAAATCGGAATGCATTCTGCCGTGTCTTTGATATTACGGAGTAGATACCGTCATAGATCTTCACACTTAGGCTCGCTACATTCGGAGGAGATTGTGCCACCCAACATTCCAGGCGCGTTTATATAGCTCAGGCGCCAGTAGTCTCAGTTTGGCTCGTCTTCAGGGGCACACACGTCTGTGCAATTAGTGACGTAGTGCACATATCATATCCATGGAAAACAGCCATAACCAGACTACTTTTAGTAATTTACAGAGATGTAATTCAATAGAGTATGACTACAGTTTCAGATCTAGATGAGCATCTGATTAGACTAGTTTCAATTCATTCAATTGTAAATGGTCTGTATGTGCATATTCAACAAATTTGTGCCTTCCAATGAAACCCAACTCAATCAAAACATATATCAGATACATTACATGACTGGAATTACTAACGTGTGTATTCTCGCACTTTAGTAGATAGGTGGTGCAGGAGTGACCCCTATTCAATCTAAGATTCAAGCATCCTAGATACATAAATCATAGGATACAATGAACCCCTACATAAATCTAGATAACAATTTGACACTTCATCATCTGCTCCAAACTCAGTTAGTACGTACCCCTAATAGGTACTGACCAAAGCAAATATATAGATGTTGTCTTATATATGCCCAATTAAGCACACAGCAAATGTATTAGAGTGAATCAATTTACCATCTCCCTACTAATAAAAGTACGGTAGGTCGCCTAGATCGCAACTTAACTCCGGATCCAACTTTTGAGCGATATGCATATCCCACACACCCTGCCACAAATTGACATGACGAGATGGCATTATCATCAGAACATTTAGTATAAGTTTTAATTATGTAAAATAATTAAAACTTCCCTCTCTCTCTCTCAAGTCCTCTAGAGAAAAATGAGACTGGTTCAATTGCAATGATGCAGCCCTGGGTTTCAACCCGGGTACCTCTCAATCTGAAAGCTGCAAAGCTGCATTTACTTAGATTGATCCGTTTCACTCCTAGAAACTTCCAACGCCGGTCAATACAGTAGACCTATGTTATACACACAAGGTGTTACCCTCAACCAAACTACCTACTTAGCCTACTGCATCGGGATATGTAGCTGACAAGCGTTGGTAATATTCGTATTTTCTGCAGTTACACTTAGACTTTTTTTGGAGATATCCAGACTTCTTCCTCGGGTCTATATCTACACAGCTCTAAATCCCTGTGCATAGTACCAAATTCCAAATGGTTAAACGTAATCTATGCGTCTGGCTTGCACTAGCCCCTCGCAGAAGTTTCTGAAAACATAACTTTCCTTATAGTGGTTCACTCACCCTTCCGATGTAGGAGCAACAAGGTCCCCTGCGCCATTCTGCTTCTCTCGAAATGAAACATAAACAAGCTAACTAGCCCAGATTAAAAATTGTTGAGGTTGAAAGTGTTCAATACAACGCGTCCACGGTCGTAGGTATTAATATATGCGACATATACTTTTGTGCTGGTAGGTTGTAAAGAAGTTGTTTCAATTTACGGCTTCACTTCCGTGTGGCTCTATTGATAAACAAGGCCTGATTTGAAACTATGAGAGGACAAAATTTGCGATATACATGTGTGAGCCATCTTGATTTGAGCTATTGGTGCTCGGAAATTCATGCCTGAAAATGGACATAAGAAGCAATGCAGAGCACATGTCTCTACCGGGCTTTGCATTTTTTCACAATATGCAACTTCGGCAATAAGGCTCCACGCCACCTATGTGCAACCAGTCCACCACAATAACTTAGAACGTAGTATGCTAATTCCTCAACATTTCCCCTGTCTGACACTTATCAAGTAATATCTTTCCTTATTGAGTAAACAAACGTCTCTGTGTACTCGTCTTCGGTATGGCTACGTCTGCAATAACCGAGAACTACAAGAACGAGATGCGTCTGTGCCACGTGAGTTTATTGCAGGGTAAGGATATATGACTCTCTCTTTACTAGAGGTTGTGCAACCAGACTAATTACACTCAAGATCGGAACTGACTGACGTAACTATGTTTACAGTTCTAGAAGGCACCGGTTTTGGCATGCTTACGTGTACATTAGCCTGATGACGTTCGTCACGTTGAGGGAACTTCATTGGTTCAATATCAATAATGACATGTATATCAATTTCCATGAAACATCTTTAACACGTCGGATAATTCTCTATTCCGCCTCACCGATTTACTCCTTGCGCATAGGTCGAGAGAGAGGCACTGTAGATGTTTTATTCAACAAGCTCCCAGCTCAGTTCACAATTGAACTGCGTATGATTTGAATGCACTTTGCAGCATATAGTTGACGGACATCATGATTCATGACGTAGTACGATTGTAATGGCGGTGCGGGGTTGGGTTGACAGCATAAAATCATGGTGGCTTTGGTAACATTCCCAAATCGTTGTGTGGTACTATTAGGAAGCCTTGGTATCGGGGGTGAATAGAGTAGATGTTCAATATTTGCGAACTTCGAATAAGGGCGCATCCAGCTATGAGGTGGACAATTTCGGGGTTGTACAATCAAATCCTGACAGTTTTCACATGTCGGTAAATGTTAGTCTGGTTGTACAGTATGCTGCCTTCGTTGCGATCCTTGCCCCAAAGAAATACAACACTACATTATTCGGTCCAGCTTTGAACCATGAACTCATCAAGTCTTTCAATTCAATCCATATCTTAAGTGCAGGCATATGATCCCAAATCGACGTAAAACAAATAGCTAACATGCACGAATTAATAGAACATGAAGAATATTTCTTTGATAGTGAGTAACAACGAGAAACGGCAATACAATTTGCTGATTTAACTTTTTCCTTAGACTTTCTCTTCAACAAGACCATGCTTCCAGAAGGTGAGGTAAGGAGTCGTGCCATCCTCGCGGTAGTTGAGAAGAGCAACCCTATTAGGACGTAATGTGTTAAGACATATATGTTAATAGAGGAAGGAGACAGGATAACGAACATTCCATCAGGATTCATGCTAGAACCAGTGTAGAAGTCGAAGTCTTTGAAGTTGGCAACAATCTTCTTTGCGTAAGCCGATGCACCCTTCTCGAAAGCAGTTACCTCATCAGCGGAACTGCCTTTCTCAGTGAGCTTATTCTTGATAGTTTTCATGTATCCTATATAATGGTTACATCAGCAGCTTAATAATCCAGAGTAGTATGCAAACCCATACCCTTGAGGTAGGTGAGGTATGACTTTTTGTCAAAGCTAGTTGATGTGAGCTGGAAGGAATGAACGACGTTGTTGACAGTCGTGACACCATCCTCAAGTTCCTCCTCTCCACCCTCAGCTGAGGCATTGGCACCAATGTCAACATCGACACCACTCCGCGTCTGGATCATCGCACAGTCGACCTCATAGACAATTTCATCCACCAACTTGATGGGGAAGGCATCAGAGAACATCTCATCGCTGGAGATAATGTCCTATAGGATGGCTTAGCACAAATGCACCATGGATAATTTTGATTAGTCGGTTGGGAGAGCATGTTCGAAGGACTTCCTGTGCAATCGAAAGTGAACTGATCTAGGAACCCGCGCAGCCTACTCGACTGTGAGCAGCTGAATACTCCACGTACCTTGTAGATAATCATTTTGAGTTACACCAGAGTGTGAAGAATAACAGGATAGGTGTCAGAGTACCAGAGTGTGAATGGTGGTTGGAGTGAAATCTGGCGGAGATTAAGGGGTGGTAGAGGTGGGGTTAAAGTTGTCTTTTTTCTCCGCCCCACTATCACTTTTTGCTGCGCCAACCACGGCGGGGCTTTGTGGCGCTGGATCGGCGCTAGACTACCATATCGGCACTAGTACAATATCATAAGTGCACGTGGTTAGTGCCAGCCAGGCTAGCCTCGATGCTTCTGATGACTTGGTCTGCTCTCTTTGACTCGGACTTGGCACTCTCTACGAGAGGCTGTGCAACCAGACTAGCACTAACTCGTGAGAAAGAAACTTGCTTTGGTAATAGTCTGGTTGGCACAAGCCCCTCGCACAAGGGGTCTTGTGCCAACCAGACTACTTTGGTAAGAAGTTAGTCTAGTTGGCACAATCCCCATATAGCAGCAGTTGCCAAGACATCTCCTTGAGTCGTCGGCCAGGATGTAGTTTAGGAATGGACAGATATTTGAGGCATAGTGCTGGCAAAGAGAAGACCAAATGTTTTCTTTCTGCAGAAAGGTACCAGTACAAAATTGTAAACATGAGAAGTTGATATCCATCAGTACGGAGGCTCACAACAAAAGCCTTTATTTGGGAAAAGTGGGCTTGGTTGCATATGCATAATGCAGGCACATAAACGGTACGAAGCATTTTATTTTTTTGGGGAAAGCATCGAACTCCTCATTTCTACAACGTGCCAACTCCTCCTATACACTATGTTCGACATTGTGATTCGCGCTCAAGCAGTGATATTGCGGTCCTTAGGGGAGGCTTTAGCTGTTGTTTTATAACAGACTGGAATCCCTCAAGGGTAGATTCGGAATCTACAGAATAATGCAAAAGCTCAGGGGTGGCAGCCTGGCACTCCATTAACTAAAGCACATGTCGCAAAGCGGATTGGGGGCGGGGGGGAAATTTTGTTTTTTATCTTCCCTTCGGGGATCGCTGAGTGGGCGGCCAGTAAAGGTCACACAGCGAGTAGAGCAGGCTGTAGTGGACGCTGTCACAAACGATCGCTATGGGCGTGAAAAGACGCTTATTCAGTTGGGTATCCAATTCCATATCTCAATGAGTCGGAGATGTCCTAAACCTCATGTCAAGGTGGATGGCTCTGGCCTTCACATGTGTTTGCGAGCTTGAATTGAACCCTTGCCCACGCACGTCGTGCTGCAGACCCATGTCGTACTTGCAATTATAACCCGTGATATCGAGTAGATATCGTTGTCTGGAAGATGGCCACTATGGTAGTCCGATTAGCACGGACAGTTACAGTTACAACTTGCTAAACCCGACTGCATAAATCCCTAGAATCCCGTCCGGTTTAGACTAGCGTCCGGTATGACCAAATTTTGCGGGTGGGGCAACAATTTTTTTTTTTTTTTTTTTTTTTTGAACTCAGTACTCGTATGCACAACCTTAAGGGTCGTATGACGAGCCACCCGGAAACCCGGGTGGCTCCAAGGGACGGTCAAGTTAATCTGACGCCCTGCGCAAGCTATGTACAAAATCAAAACAACGCGAGCGAATAACATGAAGCAACGCAGCAAATATCAAGTATGCGCACTCCCCTATCGTCCAGCAAGGGTGCGGTAGAGGTAGGCGAAGTATGCCTCCACCGCATCCCACTCCTTCTCTTCTCCCTCCTCTTTCTTCCATAATGGTGTGTCTAATTCTTCCCAAGTCTTGATGTTCCGGGTGGGGCAACAAGAGCACCTCATCACACCGCAACACGAGCAGATCAAAGGAAAGAAGCATATTGGAAGGCACAGACATAATTCTATAGTTAATAAGTAAGATCTATAACGTTCTGACAGTGTAAGGAGGTCGCTAATAATATTATAGGATGGGTGTTAAGCGGGCATTCTCTCTGAGAGAGAAATATGAGATCTGCCTGGAGCGGGAGAAACAAGTAAAGGCAGGGAAGAAGATGCGATTGGATGAATTCGGGCTTCTATTCCCAGATCGAAGTGGCAAAGGAATCCCAAAGTCTACACTGAGTGATATATTAGCTATGTCAGATAAGGTTTTGAAGAATCCACCGGTGGATGGAACACATAAGAAGAAGAAGAGAGCACTAGTCTATCTAATATTTGAGGCATTGTTGGCAGAGTGGATTGAACGTGCTCATGCAGTTGGAGTTCCAATTAATGATACTATTATACAAGGTAACTGAGGCCGACTTCAATGCCGCCCTGATTTGGCAACGTCCCTAGGGAAAAAAAAAAGGCACAGATAATTCATCCAAGCCCTGACTCGATGAACATTAATCTTAGATTCCTTCAATGGCGTAGGTGGTTCCTAAGCACCATGTTGCCCAGCCTTTCGTATTCGTAAAATTACCATAGGAATCTCCTCAAGTAGTTGGGGAATAATATGGAAAACCTCTGTCAGATCTTGAGGAAAGTTTATCACATGTACCTTTCCACCCTTATATTGGTCATATCCACGGACCTTGTAAATTCGAATAACTGGATGGATTAAGGTGAGAATCATTACTTCCATCGCAGTAGGCTTCCCCAAAATACTCAACTGTACTGGCATCACTCCCAGTGACATATCATTTTGTGCACTGAATCGATATGTCCCACTCCATCCCTGATGTGATCATTCTCGAATATATCACTAAGGCTACAATAGCATCAATATTGTACACCTTTAGGTCTATTCTCACTTCTTCATATATTGTATATTCCGCTATACTTATCTCAGACATAACTTCTGCGAATGAAGTAAGAGTGAGAATGATATGCTGAGACCTCAAACTGCCAAGTACCAGTGATCGTGCTCGTATATTTTGATATTGTGGTTATAAATCTTGATGTTGAGGTAAGAGTTGAAGGGATAGAGGCTGCCGGAGATGAGGTGAAGTTTGAGGAGATAAAGGCCGCTAAAGATGAGGTGAGGGTTGAGGGGATAGAGGCCGCCAGGAATTAACAGGAGATGTTGGGTGGACATTCCCACTATCTTGACGATTGGTTTCTCCTATACGCAACTGCTCTAGTTGCTCCTCACGCTTGGCCTGTATAGCTTACTATTAGTCTATAATTACTATTTGAATAGCTACTCACTGTCAGTTTATTCCCACTATTTTGACCATTGGTTTCTCCTACACGCAACTGCTCTAGTTGCTCTTCACGCCTGACCTGTACAGCTCACTGTTAGTCTATGATTACTATTTGAATAGCTACTCACTGTCAGTTTGACAATACGCTTCGAGCGACAACTATTGCAGGTCATACTTTGACCCTTATGCTGTGTACTTGTCTAGTGATTGGGATCGTACCGGCATAGGCATCGGGAACAGGCGATGGGATTCATTATAGCGGATGGTTGCTGATGACAGTCGCTGTAGTTCTGCGGAATGGATTGTTGTTGATAGTCCTATTCTTAGTAAGGTTAATGATCACGGGACTTCCATCAGGTGACTGCCAAGACGCAAAATGTCTACCCTTACTCAAAATAAATGTCAACTTCGTAACCAATTTAAAAATTGGCAACTTCGTTGCCAACAAACTCAAGCACGCTAAAGTTCAAGCATCGCTTAATGACTTCTGGGTTCCAACTTCCTCTACTCGTGCCTAACAGGGGCTCCCCTGTTAGGCACGAGTACCTCAAATACCCCCGTCCAGTTCTGCTAATCAATTTTCTATGTATATATTTTTTATTCTTGAGATTCCTTGTCCGCTCCGGTTTACTATTTGTCCGGTATAGCCAATAAAATTTGCGCTGTAGTTCCAAAACCGCCAAAGCCCGTCCGTAATAGCAGGTTTTCCGGTTAAAGGCGTTCCGGTTTAGCAAGTTGTAACTGTAGTCTGGTTGCATGACTCCGTACACGACAGTTAGGACTATCGTTATAAGCTTAGCACATAGTTATCGTAACGTAAGAAATCTAAAATCATATCCGTACTGGTAACATGAGTTTCACATGAGTTAATTTAATCCGAAAAGTGGCGACGTGGGATCAAGTTGCTCCGTGTACGCTCCCATTGGCGCCGAGTCCAATAGGAAATCAATTATGAATCACATCCGATATGGAGTTGCAATTGGGAAAAAAAGTTTTATTCGGTTTCGCAGATGCAGCTGTAGCGCGTGCCAAATCCCCATTTTGGCCCTTTAGCCTCGCGTACCTGAGTCACATGTAACTTTGCTCCTGCATCCCCCCTGTACAAGCGATGCGTGCAAAGTTGCGTGTTGCGTGTTGCGTGTTGCGTGTCAGCCTCAGCCTTCGCAGTTGCTTAAGATATCCTCGTATGCAATATATCCTCAGAGGAAGAAGCCTTACGGAAGTACGCGACTTGGAAGTAGAGATATCCTAGTCCGTCGTATGGCGGAGGGTGGTCGATTAGAAGCCCACGGTCATAGTTACAAAAACGTGCGTTTGCGCGCTTCCTGGTGACTCCACATAGAGTAACCTATGCTGATCGTGCTTCGCTAAGTGATAGCTGCTAAGTTCCCGAAGTTGTGTCAGAGTGAACAGACGCGACCTAGGTAAGGGCACTGTAACCAGACTAAGGGCACTGAGCTCAGACTCTGGCTAAAGGAGGTTAGGTATTTGACAGTGAGAATCGCGAGGTAGTCTGGCGGGCGAGGTGAAGAATACCAGGACGGGATTTGTTGGGTTCCGTCCTCCCGAGCGGTCACGGTGTGTCTTGCGACCATCACGCCCAAATCATCCGAGCGATCCTATCTTCCGACTCCGTAATTGCAGCAGCGCAGAGGCGATACTTCGGGTGAGGGGTTAACGTAGTCTGGCGGGCACCGGGGTTAACGTTGCTTGAGAATTCTCTGGGGATTGTCTCCTTACCAAGTACGTAGCTTGATTGCTTTGCAATCCCCACTGCCCCTTATTCTAGTCTGGATTCCTTTATTCAGCGTTCGCTCGAGTCCAAATTTCTTGTTTCCTACGCAAGCATCGCGCTTTGCAGAGCCCTTGTTTTGCAAAGAATATTAATCGTCGAAGCTGCGAGTTCCAGAAGCTTTCGTGGAGCACTGGATCATCCCTTAGTAGCATCTCATCGTCCCTTTTCTGCCGCGGCTTGGCGCATTCTTACCTCTTCCCATTCTCATCTCGGTCTCTCGACATTCTGAACATCCTGGACTGCTCAACCCTCAATCGTTAAAACTGCGACACTTATAAGTACCTATAGCGAGTTGGATAATCAACACTGTCGTAGCAGCAGCTTCGAACCTCTTTTTCTTGGGCGCTTTCTTCACCTAACTTTGCGATGGTCACCAACGCGAGCTCAGTACCGTCGCACTATGGCTCTCCTCTACTTCCCCCACCAGCAGATCAAGTCCTTACCCCTCTCCCGCCATTACTCTCGCATCCGATGCTACCGGACTATATCCTCACCATAATAGGCCCCATCATCGCGTACTGGGCACTGTCAATAACGTTCGAAATTTTCGACTACTTCGATTGGTTTGCCCGGTACCGAATACATACTCCAGTGGAGGTGACGATGCGAAATAGAGTAGGGAAGAAGGAAGTCGCGTGGTGGGTTTTCATCCAGCAGGTGCTGCAGATGGGGTTTGCCTACGTTCTGAGCTACCTGGAAGGCGAGGAAATGACTGGATTCGAGCAGATGGAACAGTATGAGATGTATTTGAGGGTTATCGGTGTGGAGGGATTGCTGGTGAAGGGGCTGACGCTGTTTGGAATCAATGGTGTCGGATTGGAGCAAAAGATTGGGAGGGGAATTGTGGGATTAGGGGGGCTGGTGACGGGGCTGGAAGTTGTTGGGCTAGGTGGAATTGCGGAGGGAATTACCGGGGATTGGAGAATGGACGTGGCTTCAGTGCTATATTGGTATATCGCCCCAGCAATGCGGCTGTGGGTCGCACTCTTCATTCTCGACACCTGGCAGTACTTTTTGCATAGACTGATGCATACAGTCCCTGCTCTCTACAGTACGAATTTCCCCGTATGGACACAATTCTTTCTGATTCCGCTGGCTAACATCAATAGGAGCCATTCACTCGCACCACCACCGTCTCTACTGTCCTTATGCCTTCGGCGCTCTCTACAACCACCCTATTGAAGGATTCCTCATGGACACAATCGGTGCCGGTCTCGCATTCAAGCTCTCTGGTATGGGTCAACAAGGAGGCCTCTTCTTCTTCACGTTCAGTACTCTCAAGACTGTCGATGATCACTGCGGATACAAGCTTCCCTGGGATCCACTTCAGTGGGCATTCTGGAACAACGCCGAGTACCATGACATTCACCACCAGAGCTGGGGTATCAAGGTGAGAAATACACAACGACTCCTCTTTTGTGTCTAGATATAGACTATTCTAACGTTAATGTGATTTTAGACTAATTTTTCTCAACCTTTCTTTATCTGCTGGGACCGCTGGCTCAACACCCAATGGATCGGCAGCCCCAAATCAACTGAAGAGCGCTACCGAAAAAGCCGTGAGGTAGTGAATCGTATGGCTCGCCAGGAGAAGCAGGTTATCGAGAGCGAAGACAGTGGCAGTGGTGAGGATGTGCCAATTACAACCACCATGACCAGTACTGCGAATGGAACAGTTGTGATGAACGGTGGTGTGGAGAAGATACTCATCAACGGTGGCAAAGAACTGAAGGGAATTCTACCAGAGGAGGACAGTGGGTGGGATGATAACAGCTCTGATGGTTCTGGTGAGATCAGTCTTGTCGGTGGAACTAAACAAGAGCAAAGGGAGCTGAGGAGTAGGAGAGCAGCAGCGGCGAGATAATAGTAGTACGATAAGTACCGAAGAAGTGTTTGATTGATTGATTCAAATTTGTGTTTTGTATTTCTTGGTACGGTTTTATATTCCTCTGGATTACTTCTACTTTTGATGGGGCGATGTTTGTGCGTTTCATAGTGATGTTGGGTAATGATATGGGTGGCGGATCTCTGGAAAGAAGTAAGGTAATCAACAGAGAATAAGGACCCTGGGATCTAATGTTGTAGGATGGTTGGGAGGATTTGAACTGGGGAACTGACTGGTTGGTTCTTTCCGGGATGGGGTGGGCTCATGGATGGGTGTTGGGGGGAAGGAGACTCGTATGATACCGATATGGGACTAGTGAGGAACTGGTTTGGGTGCTGTGGAGTTCTTCTCTTACGTTTTTCATCGTTTTCACCTTGTTCAGCATTTTTTTTGTGTTTATGTTTTTACGTTACCCTCTCTCTCGTGTCTCTGACTGTGTATCTCTGCATGTTAAGATGTTTTGTTTGATTTTTTACAAGTTATCCATAGTCATAATATGTACCAATATAAAAGAACCAATCAGCATATAATGCCTCGCTACTACATAATCCATGGGTTCTCATGTTCTATCTTGTCTTTGTATCTTCCTATTAATGTTCGCTAGTTGTGACACTGCAGATATTTAACTAGCTAGTGGATATTATACAGTACCCAAATTAGGAAGCCTTCCTTTGTTGTGAAGGGTGTTGTGCACACTAGAATGTAGTTATTGCAACAAATTCATAGAAAGTTAGGCAACTAGAATAGAAGGTCAGCTAAGGAAGAATTGTGCATGGACAGGGAGTTTTCTTTCAGTAGATGTGTAACACCTTCACCCTTGACTACGAGGTACGAACTCTCATATGTAAATGCGTGAGGTATACGTGAGCCGCAACATGTAAGTTACACATGTAAAGGTTCTCAATCTAGTCCTTGGGAACGTGCTTACTGGAGAAACCCACGCCCGTGCAGCTTCTTTCAATTACGACATACCTATCTACAATATGACAATATGTTGGGTGTGTTACCCTGAAGCTGCTTCGCCCTCCAATGCACCCACACGAAATTGTTGACCATCGGGATTCGGCATGTTCATTAGCTGAGTCGATAAGTATCAGCGGAGAAATATGGATTGCTGTTTCACAGGTTGATGGTTATTTCATGGATAGAGATTATTTTGACAGCCTGTGGATTGGATTAAGGAAGGCCCTGGAGTGAGCGACTCAGGGTACATGTGGGTTATTTTGGCAATTTGTCTTGCTTCGTTAACCAAAACCATACTTGAGCAAACTAAGTACAAGAAGATTTTAGTGAGTTACAAGTTCTACACGCTTGCTGGAATTAGGGTTAAATCCATCAGTTGCAAGAAATACGTAGGCCAATTTGAAGGAAAGCCTGGAGTCTTTGAAAACTCGAAAACTTGCGTTTGTGCATACAAGGCCTGCTGGATTCCGAGGTGTGCATAGGAAACAGTGTTCAGTAAGCTTATATTCGGGTGTAAGATGCCAGGATCCTAACTCGTACCCGTATAGTATAAGAGACTCTGTCTGTTTCGCTAGTCTGCTTGTTGGTTTGCCGATGATAGAGTAACTTCAGGGAACAATCTCGCTTACGTTAGCTAAGAGCTAGTTACCCTGAGCTTCTCTTTGCCAGCTTTCACGCTTGCTTTGAATTGGGACATAGGATAGATATAATCTAATCAGTGATCCAATTGCTACACAAGTTAGGAGGAACAAAGTGTTGTATTTATTTAGATGCACTCCCTATACCTTCCTCTATAAAAGAGTTAGAGTTTATTAAAGCCAATTGGATATAATATAAAATTAATTTTAAAGTAAAGTATATAAATTGCTCTTGTCTTTTATTTCTTCAAAAGTATAACCTTTAGCACTTAGATATATCTCTATTAAAAGAGCTACTATAGTTAGATAGATATATATTTATAAGGTTATTATCTTTAGAATATTAAAATAAAAGATTATATATAATTTTCTCTAAATTTTATTATTTAAATATAATAATCTTTATGTTTTTTTTTTTTAAGTAGCTTATAGTATTAAGTAATTTTTATTTAAAATATTAACTTACTATCTTTATAAATATTTAATATACTATATTAAAAAAAAAAGTATTATTATATTATTATAATAAATTTTATAAAATCTAAAATATTTACTATTATATTATTAAAAATATTATTATAATATAAATTATTAAATAAAATAGTATATTAAATAATTTAATACTATATAATATATAATATTATTTCTATAATAATTAAAAATAATTATTTAAAATTATATATTAAATAATATTACTATTATATTAAAAATCTTTAAATAAATTTATTTATAAAATATAAATATAATTTTTAATTATATTAAATATATATATAATAAAAATATTTATTAATTATTATATATATAAAAGTATTTATTTCTAAATTTATTTCTAAATTTATTATAATATTTATTTTAATATTTATTTTAATACTAATTTTAATACTTATTATAATATATTTTAAAAATATATATAATATATTAAATAAAAAATAAAATAAAAAAGTTTAAATTAAAAATATATATATATATATATAAATTAATATTATTAAAATTAATTATTAAAATTAATAATATAAACTTTTTAAAAATAATAAAATAATAAATAATAAAAAAAATAGTATTATATTATTTATTATTTAAACTAATAATAATTTAGTTTAATTCTATTAAATAAGTATTTTTTTATAAAAAGTTTATATTAACTAAATTAGAAAATATTATTATTATTTATTTAATACTAGTTTAATTAGTATAAGTTTCTTTATTATAGTTATTATTTATTATTATTATTATTATTAATAATATAGCTTCTTATTATAGTAATTTTTTAAAATAGCTTAAAAGTTATATCTGTATTCAAATATTAAAGCAATAATTAGTATAGTAATATAGTTGTCTATTATATATATATAATTCTGTATACTTGGTATTTGTAATACATTCATAGCTATCCTATACCTCGCCATAGTCACGCCTTACAAGTTACGCGAGTAATGAAATAAAAAAAAAATAGCTATCCTATATCTATATTATATTCTTTACAAAAGTATATCAACCTTACACCACTATTATATTTAACTAACTTCAGGTCTTACCAAACTATAGATTTATTGTGATCTAGAATTGGTATAGTATTCTCGGAAATATGTGGTATGATATAACTTTATTTGTAAGGCCGATAAAGTTCAGCTACCTGGACCGTGCTCTTGTAATCATGAGAAGCCGAATCGCTACCCAAGCGATAACACCCTTTTTGGTACAGTACATATAGAATAGCAAAAAGCAACGTTTTGCGCTAACAGGCATGACTCAGACGCGATGATCCATTATCACACCCACTTCCCCCTAGTCTCATGCCACTTCCCCCCTCCATCTCTAGTCTGGTGTAGTCTGGTTGGCACAACGACCTCTGAAGCCTCCTCTCCCACTCGCAACTCACCCATCCCCCCAATTTCACCCATCTCCCCACATGCCAGCATGTCTTCCTCTAGTAGCAAGAAGACGATTCCTCCTTACTCTGAAGAAAAGCTTGAGAAACCTTCTTTCAAATTGTCATGTGGTGCATCATGGACAATTATGCAGCTTATTGAGTATTTGACGAAGCTACAAGGCAAGTTTCCTCCTACCACAACCAATGTCTTATGCTGATGCTGATGCCTTCAAGCTATCGTGATTCTCCAACACCCAAGTGCAGCTAGACGGAACCGATGGGCAGATATAAAGCCAATCTTAAACAACAACAAAAAGGCAAAAACCATGACTGACGGAGGGAAATCGACTGGATATTCCTATGTCTCTTAGAAAGATATAGAACCTTTCTACGAACGGGTTATGAAAGATGTCATTATTGAGCCGAAGCCTATTCCCGAAGATATCTTAGATAGCTTGTATAATTACCTCATTCTCGCTAGCAAAGGCCATGAGGAGATGAGGCGGATAGGTGGGAAGAGGAGATCAGATTTCGGAGCGTAGGGAGGGAGGTTTGGTATAGTGATGGGAGTAAGGGTGAGAGAGGCGGAGTGGGGGGTGGGAGCTGTAGTGGAGACGTTGAGGGGAGCGTGGGCTTGGGACGCGCAGCGACAGTCTGGGACGGGGAGATCGCAGGCATCCGAGGAGCTCTTGAGAAGATGAAAGGGGATCGGGAGGTCTTGGTCCTCTCGGACTCTCAAGCAGCCATCAAGTCGCTGGTAAAGGCTGGGAAAAGGGGCAGGGCAAGGACGTGGGACATGGTTCGTGTGATGAGGAAGTTGGGGGAGTCAAACACTAAGATCCATTTCGGGTGGGTAAATGCGCATGCTGGGATTGAGGGGAACGAAAGGGCGGATCGCCTGGCAAAGTCTGGGGCCCAGAGAGAGGGGGATCATATAATCACGGAAGGAGGAGTGCGGCAGTGGTACAAGGAAAAGTCCCGCCGGGAGAGACATGCGGCGGGGTTCGGGCTGGGTAGAGTGGTCAGGTGGAATAGGAGAGCGGTGGTGAATTATTCCCGGTGCCGCAGTGGCAAGGGTGACTTTGCTGTCTGGAGGCGGAAGCTGGGAGAGGAGGATTTGAATATGACCTGCAGATCGTGCGGGAAATATGAGGAGACGGGGAGTCATGTTGCGCTGGTGTGCGCCGAAGGGGAGTGGTTGGGCCGGAGGTTCGGCTCTTGGGAGAACGTCGACCGGTTGAAGTCTGTCGTGAAGAAGGAGACGGTAGACGGGAAGGAAGTCTCGGTCGACTTGGCAGAGGTGTTTTTCTCTCGCTTGCGATCATGCTGATTGCGGCTGAGGGGGAGCAAGGAGTGGGGGGAGATCGTATAGATGCTTGGTTACGTTGCCTATAGTTAGTTTTGCTGTAGTTAGTTGTGCCCTGGGAACAGGGGGCATAGGGCATTAGGCCCACCTGAACCTCGCCATGGCCATGCCGCATGCGAGTATTGATTTAAAAAAAAAAAAAAAAAAAAAGGCCATGAGGAAATTATCTCCAGAAAGGAAGTATCTTTATTAACCCAATTCTAGTGCACCTAATTGCTCTATTCGATGATCAGGCGGAAATTTTGGTGGAGGAGTCTGTGCCTGGGCGAAACGTCCATGTGGATGGTCACTTTGAATTTGTCAATACACGAGGAGGAAAGAAAGTTTGCATTGTAGAGGCAAAGAAGGATGACTTCGATCAAGGTATAATAATACATACCCATGCTGTCTATATCACCAACTGACGAGGTGTAACTAGGTTTCACCCATGGTCTTTTGGGCTGTGAGGCTGTTGCCGACATTGAATCTTTGAGCTCCGTATATGGGATTGTCACGAACTACCTAACCTGGATTTTTATCCGGAACTTAGATGATGCAGTCGAGAGAGATCTGCAGAATTTACTTATGGAGGGTAAAGGGGGTAACGGAGCATCGAAGGAGGGATGGGATTAAGGATCATACTCGGAAAATATTTGCGTTACTTTCTGACTAATTGTCGTGGATGTCATGTTGCTTCAGCCTCGAGTTCTTTCCGTAGCGTAGCGAAGGACATAAGAAGCTTAGTCACCCAAAGTGTTCAGGCATTATATAGTGTGCTTGAAAAACCGACTATCCAATAATACCAGAGCGGTGGTTTCTACTGGTAGCCAATGGATCTGGTTTACCCCAGTGGGTTGGTAGTGGTGGAGTTTTTTTTTTCTCCTTTGAATACTCAGTACTCATGGTTACTACTACAGGTCGAGGGAGCTGGTTCATCCTCGTGGGTTGGTTTTTTTTTTTCTTATTTTTATTAATATTTAACTCGTGGCCAATGGATATGGTTTATTTTGGGGGGGGCATGTTGAATAGGTATGAGAATAGAATATAGGGCCATATGAGATTGTCGGCAGCATAAGCATTTAATGGATGTGAAATGGATATGATGTGTTTTTGTTTGTGCTTTTGTATTATAATGTACCTATATCAGAGAACCAGACTCATGAGAGTATGTGCGTAATCATTGGCGAACCGGGCGGTGTTGCACGATTTACCAATATATTGGTGAATCGGTCGGTCGAGATTGATCTGTGCGCAATTGTCGGATCGGTCGGCCGAACCACCATTAGCACCCCATTGGTCAATCGGGTGGCAGATTGGTGAATCGGCAAGAACATATATACTTCGTCTAGACTCAAAGTAGGCTTCACCCAATTTTGGGTGCTCTCCAGACGTTGGGGCTACAGAGCATTATCCGATATCAATTAAGAATAAGCCTGGATTGAAAGCATCTCAGTTTTCGTTAAAGACGAGGCAGGTACACATATGTAGAATATTATAATATTTTACCCAAACAAAGGAGGTGCCCCCTATATTGCGTTGGCTTCTATCTGTTTAACTAGCTGGTTTGTGGTCACTTACGGGGTGAATGCCCCCCACTGTTGTTGTATGGTTGGTGGTTATCAGGAGGGGGTTTGGTATTGTCCACGCCTCTGCGAATCAGCAAGAACTTCAGTCTTAGAGAGCCTAGATTCACAATTCAAATCAATAAATACTGATAGTCTAGTTGAGGTTGATGGGCTTGTACCAGGCAATAAAGAAGAAGTAATGGAGGGAGATGGGCCATGAGTATATCTGATCATGATAAGAACCCTTTTTTTTTTCTTATACTGCAATTGTAAATACAGCCATGCTTCATATGAGCTTGATACAAAACAAAAGCTAACTGCACCTACACTAATATGTCTATAAAGAGTGCACTCTTGAAAACCTCGAGGAACAAAAAACAGAGACTATATCTATAAATATGCATAAATACTCATACATATGCCAAGTATTCATGTATATATATTCCTGCATATTAAGAAAGATTTTTAGTTTGCCTCTTTTACCTCTTAATAGTATAAGATAGTATCCAGTAATATAAAGTAGTATCCAGTAGTATCCTGAAGCATTTAGTAGTATTCAATTATCTTCTATATCTCTACAAAATATTTATTTGAAATATTTCATTATTTTTTCCTGGAGATACAAGAGATAAGTGGATACCTCAAGGCATTACTAGACACCACTTTATACTACTAGATGCCATATTATACCATTAAAAGGCAAAAGAGGCAAGCTAAAAATCTTGTCTAATGCATATGCAGATACTAGATAGGAAGAGAAAAGGACTCTTAACTTAATGCCTCTTGATTTTCTCATCCAATCTACCAGGCGCTCCACACTGACGTCTCCTATACGAAGATTTGGATGTCGCTGCCGCTGCTGTTGATGCCATGGCGAACGTTGATGTGTTTATGCCAGCTATGTCAGTAATACATTAATTACCAGTACCTGGTAAGTAATCCGACCTCATCTCCATTTTTGCCCAATCAGTGAGCAGGTCTTTTAGCGCAATATGGCGTTCCATAGGGGATCATGCTCCTTGAATTCATAACGTATCAATCCTAACTACTTATAGTTAAGTAAGTACATGTAGGTAATACATATATCCTTCATTTATGAAAGTAGGTCGCCCAACATACGACCTTATTACGTTCAATCATGTTATTAGTAGCAAGGATACTGTGTATTGTAAATACAGGCAGATCTTCGTGATCAGTGTTACAGTTGCAAGCACACCAAGCTGTCTAGAGTCGCAAAGGCCCCAGCCTCCTCTAGGTAACTACTCGCTTACCGATCGAGCTGTCTATAATAATACATATTGATCGACGAGGTTCCCTGGTCAGTGTCTTATTTTCCGGTAGATCTGCCGGACTTGCTTGTTCTATTTGCAATTTCTTTGACTAGCCGTACATGTGCAGTACCGCAGAAACTTGGATAATGCTACGGAAAGTAAGTTCGTTATTGTATAAAGCTAATTTAATATAGTCTGGTTAGGTTCATGGGTCTGAGTTTTTGCCCTACATGTTGTTTATGGTTTATGAGTGTTTAAATCATCGGTTCGTACGGATCTAGAACGATGAGATATCGACAGAGCTGTCACAATAGGGCCCTTTCCATTGAACATAGCGTCTCTAGATTGATTCTTCATATACTGATTGATATGAGTTGATACCTTCACAGTAGATGATAAATGCAGTTATTAATGTATGGATATTAAAGTGTGGGGAGGAGTGGCAAGACATTATGTTTGCATGACATGAATTCGTGTGGTTGCTACCTGCGGCGTCAGTACCGCCCGCCTTTCATCTACCTTAACCTCGAATTCCCTCGTAACATATATGTCCAACGCATTACTTGACCTCACTTGTGCGTGGCCCATATGTCCCATAGCCACATTGGGGGCGACCACATCCCCCAATCCGCTTTCCACATCCTCATTCAATGTTCTACGCAGCCCAGATTCCCTCACCAGCTCTTGGTTCTGTCGCTTTGTAGCTATAGTCTCCTTTCTATGGCCATCACTTGGACCAGCCACTTTATCTCTCGTTTCCCTAATGAGGCTTCTCAGCGCCGGTAAGCATGCTGCATATGTTGCGAATGCTCCGTCAATCTCGCTCCACAATTCGATTTCTCCAATGTGGGTAATTGAGGTGAAGGGGTTGCGGATGATGTAGTAGACTGTTGTGTAGCGTACGGTGGAGGCTATAATGGGGATGCTACCGATGATCAATACAAATGCGGCGGCGAACCATTGACGAGGCCCGAGAGAGTGGCGGATGTTGCAGACGAACATCAGTCCGATTGTCATGACTAAGTAGAGGACGCACAATATTAGCAGCTACAGAGGGGTATAGGTAGCTGAAATATGAGTTGGGGACAATACCCAAAAGGTCGGTGAAAACGTTCAGAACATAAAATATCGTTCCAGTATGAATATCTAGCCCAATATGACAGAAATTTTTAAATGTGAATTTGCTGCGGGCAATAAGTCCGTAAGCTTTAATTCTTTGTACTAGATATCAATTGCAATAGCTACTTACAACATTCTACTCAGCGGCCTGCACCATAAAAAATTGATCATATGCATGACCAGGAAGGTAGCCATAAGAATCAGCATCGAGGAATATAGTAGCCATCTCAATGTCTTCGTAAGATGTGCATGCAAACTCCAGTAAAAGGCAATAAACGATGCTTTAATGAGCCAGAGGACTGTTATATATATCGTCGCTGCTGCGAGCACTGACTGTGTCCCGGAACCGAGGATGTTAGCCTAAGCACTTTGCGCTCACCTTGCCCCTCAAGAACAGCGTAATCTAACGCACCTTCAATTGCCCCGGGGAAAGAATCAAAAATGGATCATTCGACTTCATTGATGTAATATTCTTCCAAATTTGGTATATCAGGAATAATGTCCCTATCACCTGCGCTGAAATTATTAACCAGTCACTGATGATCAATGCCCTGACTCTCCCCCCAGGTGTTCGAACGTTCAGATATATCCGTATGCAAAGCATGACAAATGAAGTGACTATAATGACGGCCTCGAGGGCGATGTGCCCCACAGCGGAAAACATTCTTCTCTAACTCCCTGTTGGTTTATTAGAGCTCTGATCGGGTGTTTGGAGCTTGAAATACGTTAACTTGGAACCAACCTCCTCCACAGACCTTGACAAAGCTCCTAGGAATTGAAGCCCGTGCCACTGGAAAAACCAAATATCCATATCGCTTTGCGTATTTTGCTACTCCTCAGCCATAAGATGTAGAACGTTATCCAAGGAGAATGCCGAGAATACTGTCGTCACACAGGGTTCAGCATTCCTTTCGGACATGTATTTGCGGAAAATTGCGAATATATACTTGTGCATCCTTGTATTGACCCTGTCAGTAAATACTATTTCCCAACGGGGAAATGTGCACAACATGCCGCGCAGAGATCCGCATATGCAGTCAGCACATCACTTGTATGGTGGCTATCTCTAGGTTGCTGATTGCCATAGTTGTAAATAATGACATTTCAAGCTGCCTTCTGCGCTGAAACCCATGTGGCTGTCCTACGAGAGGTCGTGCAACCAGACCAATATGGATGGCTGCCAGGCCTGTTGATAAGCGTCTACGTGTAGGGGGATAGAGTGAATATGGGAAGGCATAGTGTAATGGCACATAATACATGTCTACAGGTGATTTTGGAAACGAGAGTTGAAGCATATACATATATATGTCTATTTACCACTCTGAGATAAATCTATTATGTAGATGAGTCCATTGTACTCTCCTTTTAGTAGATTACGGGAAGTTGCAGATGATGGATGAGGACTATTAGCAATGGGACTCTCCGCTAATCATACAAAGGATAGATACACTCTCTGTGACTTTGCAGGTCTTTACTCCTCGGCTGACAGTTACTAAGGTACTTACCGAAAGAGAATAGGTACGCGGTGTTGAAATTCGGAGAGTATTGTGATACTCACCTGATGTGTACATAATACAAATCTCTAACCTATTCCATAGACTATTTTTTAGATCAACAAATAGTCTGGTTATCAACGAATAAAAATCCAGCATGTAAGGTTTACGCGGGGCCAGGAGTTCTATAGACCAGACTATCAGCGCATCACGCAAGCTGCTACACCCTGGAGGTTGAAATTATACCCTTTCAAGGAGTAGCGATACTCTTCGAAAACATGTCCAACAGTAATATCATCATTTCTTTCCTCACGAGTTTTACTTTTTTCTAGTTAGAAATTTCTCTCCACCGGGTTTGGCGTTTTCAGGTGTTTGAATACGTCTGAGAAAAAAGTTATTATACCCTTTCTACGCTTAGCGCTTCTCTTGTGTTTTGTTTTTTTGAGCTTTGGAATTCAAGTACATGAGAGGTATAGCTGGCTTGCATAGGTGGAACTCGGGGTAATACTCCTGTAACAAATGCTGCAAAGAATGGTATAGCTGCAAACTAGCTGGTGGAATAGTATGTATATGCGTGCCTGCTATATACATACTATGTTCAACTGAGACAATGGATGGAGCAGCTAGAATAGAAGTATTCACTTAGATAACTCTGTCCCTTTGAGCGCCACTACTTCCTTCATACAATACGGATAAATTTTACTGGAGTAAACTGATAAGTATACTGTATAGATTTTTAAATTTATCGTGTTGGTGACAGCACCTATTTCTAGATACTGATTACGAATCAGGATAACTCTGACTCAAAAGGTTAGAACGTCACTTTGCACACCAGCTTGAAGAGTAGAACTCTCCGCACGACTGAGCCCCTTCAACATGCTTTTGCACCACAATGATTACAAATCTAAGTGCAAAGACATTTTGCTTAAGTGGGTAATTATATAATATATTATGGATTCCCATCAAATTTACCTACATCTCGTTTACTACAGAGGAGCTCGATTTGATGCCTTCTATTATATACTGCTGGACTGGTATTAACCACAGCACACAATCTGGGTGGGAATTTATCGCCAACCAGCTAGGGGTATCCACTTTGGATTGCTTCCTTGTTTATCCTACTCGTCCGAAATGAGTGCGGGTGTGTTACCCTGAATATACCGAGCACATCTTGTTTATTATTCAAAGTTAATTGAGATTGACTTTATATTTTCTAAGCGATCATATTTGCAGGTAACTTGTGGATTAAACGCTGAAAACAGTAATAGAGATCACTCAAAACACTCCCTCGCTAATGGACTTGAACCCAAGCCAAGCTAGTAGGCGGGTTATAATGCTAGAAATCCATGATGAAACACAACAATCAGGCAAACTACAAAGCTACCCACAGCTGCTATATTTGGCTTAGACTTCCTGTATAATTTGGCTTCTTACGTAAACTTCTTGGGACTAATGCCGGAAGAGGATTTTGGGAGGGGTAGTCTCGACCGCACAGGTGTCCTAGGTTCTTTCTCTTTTCGTTGGGAATTTCGCCGAGCTTCTGCTACGTGCTTAGGAGCTGCAAGCTCCATCCCCATCTCTTTCAGTCTGGCCTCAACTATATCGACAGCCTTACTAAGAGTGCCCAATACGGTTTCCCAGGCCTCAGCAAGCTGGAGGCTGTGCGTTCCTGCATAGAGTGTGGTTTGGTTGAGGAGAATATCAATGAGATTTGCGAGGATGGAGCTCGAGGTGAAACGCTGGCCTGAGCGCTCGCTGCTAGTGGGGGCATCCATCTCTAATTCGGTTAAGAGGAGTTTTGATTTTTTGCTGGACACGATTGAAAATCTCGTCTTATGCAGTTCAGTAAAAGCCTATATGAGAGATGTGCATACCTGGCATATAAAGTACTGCCACTGCTGGCCAAGGCTGCCATCCATAGCCACAGGATATTTTGGGCCAAGCTGCGCATCTTTCCTCAAGGCTACAGTATACATGACCATCTTTCGTGCTATACGATAGACTTTAAAACTTTGGATACCACTTCTCTCTCTGTTTTTGTTTTTTTCCTGCCCAGCACCCTACCCCCTCCCCATTCTTTTTTCCTCCTTCCTCCTTCCTGCTTCATTTATATATAAAAATTATGTTTTTATCTTCAAATGCATCTGTTAAGGGGGAGGGGGGTAAAACTACGTAGTCAGGGTACCTGCCACATTAAGCCTGCTCTTTCTCCTCTCCGATGCACTTGATATGATTTTGACAGAGGCTGGTAGAGTTCAGTAGTGTGGTAATTTGGCAGTTTTACAGTTTTTCTTATCATGTTGGAAAGATACAGATGTACGTGGATTTCTGTTCAGCAATCGTTGCATATTGCTGAACGTTCGAACTATCCGCCAATTGTGCACAGGTCCGAACGGTTCACAAAACGTACTAAAGTTGAGTTATCCATCGGAGAGGCCATGAGATTTTGGTGCGTTACAATGCTGGGTTATCCATCGGCATATGCGAGTATTGATAAAAAAAAAATAAAAAAAAAAAATATCCATCGGGGAAGCCATGAGATTTTGGTGCGTTGCAACGCAACTAAAGTTGAGTTAACCATCGGGGAGGCCATCTATCTGGGATGCCATAGTCTGGTTGCACGACCCTCCTCCGTGGAGGGGGATGCCATGAGTTTTTGGTGCGTTGCAACGCAACTAAAGTTGAGTTAACCATCGGGGAGGCCATGAGATTTTGGTGCGTTTTTTTTTTTTTTATTCAATACTCGCATATAGAAATTTCCATCGCGAGGTAATTTTTTGGTGCGTTGCAATACAACTAAAGTTGAGTTATCGGATACATCGGGGAGGCCATGAGATTTCGGTGCGTTGCAACTCTGAGTTATTCATTGGGGAGGCCATAAGATTTTGGACGCAACTAAAGTTGAGTTATCTATTTGAAATATCTATAAGATTTTGGCAGTCTGGTTGCACAACCTCTTATAGGGATTTTGGTATATTATAATACATATATGTAGTAAAGTTATTTACTACTTAGAAGTATTAAGAAAATATAATATTAAAATTATTTAGTATTTTGGAGTATTATAAAACAACTTTATAAGGAATATAGTATGAAAATTATCTATTTAAAACTATATAAAATTTAGAAATATCTAAAACTTAAAAGTATTATATAATATCTACTTACTAAATATAAAATTATATAAATAAGATAAAAGCTAAGCAAATAAAATTATATAAAAAGTATAAGACTAGATAAGATTATATAAATAAATAAAGTTAATAAAATAGAAGTATATAAACTACTAAAAAGAAAAAAAATAAATATAAATAGTTTATAAAAATAAAAAAGTAAATAAATAATAGAAAACTATTAAATAATTACTTTTATTTTAAATATTATTAAATAATTTTACTAAAAAATTAGTTTTAATTTAGAAATAAATAAATGTTTAAAGTATATAATATAATAATTATTTTTAATTTAAAAATTAGTAAATAGTATAATTAAATTATTTAAAAATTATTTAAATTACTAAATAGTTAAATTAAATAGATTAATAATTATTATAATTACTAAATAAATTAGTAAATAATTTAATTAAATAGTTAAATAATTAAATTTAATATAAAAAATAATAAAAAATTTAATTAAATAGTTTAATTAGTTTAATAATTGTTTTTAATATAAAAGTTAGTAAATAGTATAATTAAATAATTATATTTAGTTTAAAAATAAATAAATAATTATTTTTAATTTAAAAATTAATAAATAATTTAATTACTAGTAAATAATTTATTATATTAAATCTTTTAATTATATTATTAAATTAAATATTATATATTATATATTTTATATTTTATATTTTATATTATATATTATATATTTAATTAATTTTAAATAATAATAAATATTTAAAATATAAAAGTTTTTATAATCTAATTAAAAATAAAAAAATTAAATATTAATAATTAAATTAAAAATATAATATATTAAATAATTATAAATTATTTAAAAAATATATTTATGAAAGTATTTTAATATTATATATAATTTTAAATAATATATTAATAAATTAATAGATAAATATTTAATCTAATAAAATATATAAAAATATTATAAAATTATTTTAATAATTTAATTATACTTTTAAATAAATTTAAATAAATTTAGTTAATATATATACTATATTTTATAAAAGTTATAATTAAATATTTTATATTAAAAATTATTTTGATTAATTAATTTTTTTATATTTATAAAAAAATAAAATTATATTAAAAATTATAAATATTATTATTTAATTTATTAATATTATAAAAAGTTTAAAGATATATTATTAATTTAATTATAATATTATAAAATAAAAATTATATAAATAAAAGTTAAGTTAATAGAATTATCTTTAAGAAAAATATTACTTTATTAATTTAATTAAAAGTTAGTTACTTATAAAGCTTTATATAAGAGCTTTTATAAATAACTAACTTATTATAATAATTATAAGTATTATAATATAAGTAGCTAAAAGAAAATATTACTAGTATAGTTTTTATATTATTTTAATATAGTTAAACTAAAGTAGACTAAAAGAAATCTATTTATTTTAAAGATATAGAATTTTAGTTTTTTATAAATATTTAAATATTTACTAATCTAGATATATAAGTTATAATTTCTATTATAATAAATATAAGATAAATTATTTTTAATAAGTTATAGAAAGTAGTAGAAAAATATAAAAACTAAATTAATAATAATATATTAGAGAATAGAAACTTATAAAAACTAGTAGAAGAGAATAAAATTTTTTTAAACCTAACTGCTATTTATTATAGCTAATAGTAAAAATAAATAAAAATAAAGTTAATAAAAAGAATAAAATAAAAAAAAATATATAAATTAGAAAAATAAGTAAAATAAAATAGAAACTAAAAGAAATAAATAATTAAAATATATTAACTTAAGATATTCTAATTATTATAATAGATTTAATACTAAAATAGATAATAAAGAAAAATAATTAAAGAAATCTAAAAAATATAAAAGACTAAAAATAATAAAAAAATATATTTTTTATAAATTATTAAAAAATATTTATATTATTTATTAAATTTAAAAATTAGTTAATTAAACTAATAAAATTATAAAAATTATATATTATATATAATTAATAAAATATAAAAGTTAAAATTAAAATAAAATATTATAAAATATTATATTAAAAAAAAATATTAAAAGTATTTAAAATTAAGTTATATAACTATTATTTTAAATTTTTATAAGTTTTTAAATATATTATATAAATTTATAAAAATATATAAACTATTAATATCTATAAAATTATTTATATAAAAAAAATTATAAAGTAAATATTTTTATATATTATATAGTTTATATAAATTAAAAAAGTTTATATATTATATATATATTAAAACTAACTATATATTAATTAAATATTATTAAATACTAAATAATAATAAGATTTTAAAATTAATTTAAATATTTATATAATTTTATTATATAATAATAAAGATAAAAATAAGTAAAAAATAATATAAGACTTATTTATATTAAATTATATTTTTATTTTAAATTTTAATATACTATCTAATATTTTATTTTATAATTTATTTAAAACTTAGTATTCTATAATTATATAAATCTTTTTTATTTATATAATTATTATAGTTAGAAATACATTCTATTTATATAAAAAATTTAAGAAAATATTTAAAATTAAGATTACATAAGTACTTTTATATAAATTTGAAAATTATATTAAAAAAAAAGTATATAACTTAACTTTAAAAATCTCTATTATATAAAATATAAATATATTTAAGTTTATAATATTTTAAAAATTAAATTGAAAATAAAAAGTTATATAACATAAATATAATTAAAGTAGAAAAAAGAAGTAATAATTTTATTAAGATATATTAGTTTCTTTTTTACTTTTGTTTTATAATAGCTATTAAGATTACTAGTAGAAAGTATGTATATTATATATTATATAATATATATAGTGTATTGTATATAGTATATTGTATATAATGTATTGTGTCTGTTTTGTATTATAGGGTAGGAGTTGTAAGAGTGCACCTTTTTTTTTTATTTTTTATTTTTTTTAATTTTTTTTAATAATACTCGCATATAGAAATTTCCATGGCGAGGTGAGAGTGCACGTTGTTCTAGTATTATTACGCGATGCTTCTAAGCACTGGATAACTGTAGCGCTGCGCTTGCTTAAGCAGTGGATAACTCAGCCTTGCAACGTACCAAAATCTCATTGCCTCTCCGATGGATAACTCAACTTTAGTACGTTGCAACACACCAAAATCAACACACTAATACAGATTGGTGAACCGTTCGGATCTGTCCACGATTGGCGGATAGTTCGAATGGTTCAGCAATATGCAACGATTGAGCAATCGTCGTGATTGCTGAACGGAACAGAACATTTCCGCTTCTTGTCCCGAAAGCGTAGCTCGCAGTTTCGACATGGCTACATGCTGAATGCGAGTAATGCCTTTAAAAAAAGTAAAAATAAAACTACCAGCTCACCTCACGTGATTCCTCGTAAACTGAAACTTTTCCATAGTGAAGAGATATGGCCGGATTTCTGCACTACATTATAGCCAAGGTGTGCCTGTACTAGTTGATTAGAGAAATTTTGAACCCCTACACTCATAACCCATGTAGCGCTCTTTAAGCCTGGTAAGCAAATCGAATCCACTAACGCTAATGCGTTCACCAAGGTGCCTCCCAACTACACCACCTACTCCCCCCCCCGGTAAGTAAAAAGATGTCGAAAAAAGGACTCATGGATATTTCTCATTCTATCTCTCCTTAGTAATCATCAACATGCAACGACGGCCTCCGATAAGATCGCTTATGCCTTGGAGCCTCTGCTCGTCTCGGCTGCTCTTGTGAAGGCTGCTCTGGTTGGGGGGGGATAATTGAGGCATGTGCAGATGATTTTGATATGATATGGTTGTGTACGATGAGCTCTTGATGCAGTCTCTAACCCTCTTAAGATTGATAATGGGCCCAAGAAATCCGTAAAAGATGTCTGGACATCGATGTCGAATCCCTTTAAGATGAACCCAGCAGGTACATTTTAGCTAGTCGCGTTGCTGTGTTACAAATATCAGAATACTAGCCAGCAAATAAAAACACTCTTGTGTCTCCAGGTATGCTTTCCTCCTTCGGACATGTTGTGGTTGGGGAGGAAAAGGGATACCCCGCCGCAGCGCTGCAAATTTGCTTTACCAGATCCTGAGTTACCCCGGACCGCAGGGGTCAGATTAGGCTGTCCGGTATAGCAAGGTGCAACTGTACCTACATAGATATGGAGTAATTTGGCTGAAGGTAGATGTTTACATAGTGAGCACTCTATTCATACATGCAGGCGCTCAGTACTGGTACTCGCAACCATCATACCATGATCAATCAGCTCGAACCACCGGCACCGTTCCTAGCATACAGAATGAAGGAGCTGATGGCAGCACTCGTGGGTTGCGTCAGCGGCAAACAATAGACATAAGACGTGCATGAGGTTCTAACCTAGTTTAAGATGGTTACCGTATTGGTAGAGTACTCCGTATGTTTAGTCTAAGCATCTCTCATGCATATATAGCTAAGCTACCTTTATTTAACATACTGAGTCCACCAGAAATAAGCAATTACTTTTGCCGAATTGCCTAGGATCTACTTTGCCTCAGCGCTTCTAAGCCACCTATGAGTGCCTCTACTTGTCTAGAAAATATTCAGAGTCAGAAGGTATTATGTTTGGCCACTTTCCAGCGCACCCTAGAACACGCACATTCCTTCAGCCGCACGAATTGCGAATCTTAGCTGAGGATCGAGAACAAGATGATTTGACAGCTCCCCATAGGTACTGCTCCAAAGTGAACAAGCTGGGATAGTCCACCAATTATCACAACAACTTGAAGCAGCGAGCAGTCTAAAATTTAATATCGTACCTATAAAGATATGAGGTGGGACGCCATGTAGATACGCGCATCCGTGTCCTTCATCGTTTTCTGCATATATATCCACTTACCCATTCTTCATTTTCCTCACTCTATTTATCCTTAGTGGAGATATAAGGCTATTCTTGAATAATAGTTAAGATCCTTTGATTATCTTACGGTCGAGCTCAGAATGAAACGACTCATTGTTCTTTGCGACGGTACGGGGCAATCGTCATATCGCGGCGAGGGTTCATTTCCGTCCAATGTGAAGACTCTCAATGACTGTCTCGCGCAGACATATACTGTCCCTGGTGATGACGATAAACACCCACAAGTCATCTATTACCAGTCGGGCGTTGGCACAGCGACGACATCCTTTCAGTTCGTCAGTCAACGTATTGCCGGTAAGCTAAAATCCCCTCACCACATAGTTCAAATGTAATTGCTAATAGATAAAACCTTTTTAAAAAACCTAGAGGGCTTTGGTTTAGGCATAGACGACAACATCCTCGATGCCTATTATTTTCTCTGCAATAACTACGAGGAAGGAGACGAAATATTCTTATTTGGCTTTTCCCGGGGGGCTTTCACTGCGCGCATTGTTGCCAATCTGGTGGTACGACTGGGGTTACTGCATATGAACGTATCGTGGATGATCCGCCCAGCATGGGTCCAGTATATGAAAGACGACGGGAACCAAAGCTTTGACTTTTTTTTAAAGCAGCTTGAGACGCCATACTTCAAGGACCGTACACGCCACACCCGGATAAAGGTATTGGGTGTGTGGGATACTGTAGGTGCTGTTGGATTGCCAGACTATGAGATTGTGGAAAAGTTAAAGTTGAACTCCAAATACGAATTTTATGATACTCGTCTACATTGGGGTAGGTGTCAGCTCTTCTCTGTATCTTTGTGGAATGTCAAATATCATTGACTCCGAGTGTGACCATTAGGAATCGAGAATGTGTTCCATGCGCTGGCTCTTGATGAGTATCGTCTTACCTTTGGCCCTACCCTTTTTTACCTTCCATCGGATGACATGAAGCCGGAATGGTTCAGTAAGTCTACTTTCTGCTGATGGAAGCGCGGAAATGTATGGTGACAGACCACTAACATACCTTTATAGAAGCACAAGAAGAGCCTGGGAAGAAAGAGAAAATCAGACTTAGACAATGCTGGTTTGCCGGAGCGCATACCAACATCGGTGGTGGCTATGTCTCTTCACATCAATCCAACATCACGCTCGCCTGGATGATTGACAACTGCAAGAGCCTTGGGCTCCTAACCTTCAACACCGATACCAATTGGGATATAAAGCACATTAAGAAGGGTCGAAAATGGAAGAAGATTATCAACGGGCACCACCGGCCCCAGGATGACAAATATGGCAGCCACATTCAGGACGCAAGAGACTCTGACTTGGTTGAAAACGAGTATCCAGGCTGGGGTTGCGGTATTATTCGCGACTCGTTTTCAGAGATGAATGCAATCACCAAACAGTTCCGCATGCCGGGAAATTACTCGATACTTGGTGGGCACCCCGGCCCGACGGTCTTGATTCCGAAAAGCGACCATGTGATAAACGCGTTCTCCTATTTGAACCCATTCAGCTACATATGGCCATGGCCAGCTAGGATAGAGAAGGAAGCATTGCCTGAACCCGTCCAGTGTCAAGAAAAGACTTGCAAACACCCCATCGTACAATGGGATCAACCTGGCGCCACCAACGAGACCATTCACGCTTCCGTATTTGCACGTTTCACAGAAGTAAAGAAGGGTAGGGTAATGAAAGCACACCAATGGAACCCAGAATCACTACAGGCGTTCCGCGTGGATGCTTCCAAGGACCCCAAGGCTGATTTCCAGCGCGAGCCTTGCAGCGGGCTGGAGGGTTTGGAAATTCCTTACAAATTCAAATGGAGAGGAACTTGCTGCTTACATAAAGGGAAGTATTTTGAAATGTACGAGGAGCCGGACGACTATTATAAGGATGGATTGATGGAACAGCTGCGTAACCACGACCCCAAATTCTGGGAGTCTTCGCCTTGGCCGGGGAAGCGGGTTTATGCGGAATGGTTGGAGGAGGGCTTTAACTATCATGATTGGCTCATGGCTCAAGGGAGGATAAAGTAGAGCCAGATACGGGCTTTACTTAGGGGCTGGACTGAGGGTTCAAAGATGAAGAAAGAGCATTTGGGTGAGATCATAAGCTTGAAGGAAGGTCTGTTGGGTTGAAGAAATG
Source organism: Tirmania nivea (assembly GCA_015179035.1). Taxonomy (NCBI): domain Eukaryota; kingdom Fungi; phylum Ascomycota; class Pezizomycetes; order Pezizales; family Pezizaceae; genus Tirmania; species Tirmania nivea. The sequence continues at coordinate 123,521 of WHUY01000071.1, read as the reverse complement.
GCATATATAGAGCAACTAATAATATAGTCATTGGAATGGGGAAATTTCCCTAAAGAATCAAATCCTATTCAATTCATCTCTATTATGACAAGGGACTAAGTTTCCGAGTCTGGCTTAATTATAAGCTCAGGTCCCTGCCCAATATAAGTGGAGAAAAATATTGGTTATATCCTAGTTAAATTTTCCTACTCTGAACTCCAAGTCCAGGTTCGATGTGCTGCAATTTTACATGGATCCAACACTAGCTACAGCTAACAAGAGCAACCTACCAGGCCCTTTTTTAAGGGGGGAAATCCAGATTCAAAGTCCGTATTCTAGCTTCTACCCAGGCCTCTTGGTTTCAGCTACAATGCATGCAGGTAAATGCCGCTATATTCACCCATTAAGCCCTCCGCATTCTATCGCTACCCCTCTCTACTTGTTCCCTCTCTGACGTCACAAACCCTGCCGGGGAGCACCACGCAAACAGCCCCATAACGCTTAGCATCAACGCCGCATCAAAAATATACAAAAACAACTCTCTACTCAGTAAAAACCCATCATTCCCCATCATAAACTCAATCACCCTAAAGAATGACCTCACAAAAATCAACCCACTAGCGACCATAGTCGTCCTAAACAATATTCTCAATTCTTCCCGCTTCTCCCTCCCCGACTCACTGTGCTCCAACACCCTCCACCACCACCCTCCAACAAACATAAATCCTGTAAAAACCACAAGCTGCACCCACAACCCCCCAATCGTAACCCTCTCTCCGAGCTTCACCTGATTCCTTGTATCTGCAATACCCATCAACGATCCTCCAGTGGACTGCATCAAAAAACTCACAACGTCCCCCCCAACAAAGATCTTCGTCAGCCATTTCCTCGGTAGGAAAGGGACGCCATCACCTGCAGCACGCCCGAGGAGCATGTACATGGACGCTGCATAGAGAGCTGGAGCTAGAAGGATCAAGAGGCTTTGTGCAATGAACGGCCCAGTGGCTTCGCGATCATGAGAAGAGACAGCACGGGCGGCGTAGCCACCGACTTGGAAAAAGCCGCCCACGAGAAAGGGAATCCAGTAAAGAGGGAATGGCCGTCGCAAAAAGGTCTGGATGGTGTGTGTAGTTGCGAGGATTACGAACATTGCTGCGAAGATGCTGGCGAATATTAGGGAGGGGGTGTAGCGGTAAAGCTCGTAGTTTGCAAGAGGATCTTCAGAGGTTGAAGACATATCTGGCCAAGAGTGTAGGCGATTGCTGTATTGGGCGATGTGATGGATTGGACAACTTGAGAACTCTCAAAGAATTCTAAAAGAAATGAAAGACTCAACTATAGAAAAGATGATGAATTGAAGGACATACCTTGGCCGGCAGCTGGACAAAGAGGGACTTAAGTATTCCTTTCCACCTATCTTCGGACAAATATTGCCCCATAGCACTATGATTTTATAGTATATTCAACGTTGACGTTTAGACACGCGCTGAGCATGAAGGTCATTGGGTATTCTGAGTGGTCGTCATTTAGTACATTTCCTCTGCACACGATGTTTTCTCTCCGTTGCATTATGGTGTGGGCTGGCAGATTAACTTGCCTGACGCTTCTATCCACTCGTGATTCCGGGTGACTCATCTTGGTCTCCATATGGGACCGCATATGAGTAACATAATGAATTTTTTTTGCTTAGAAAATTGAAGGTCATCGGGCTGTGTTAGAGTACCATGTCCATGACCCACGTCATGGGTAGATGTTTAAAGCTTTAGGCTAAGGGTTATGCGATGTAGATGGACAAGGCCTCCGTGAAAAGTCAAAACGGTGATATGCCTACACAATTTGCTATTGGGGAAATGATCTAATTAGCAACCTCTTGTCACTCAACTGAAAAGGCGTACATCCAGCCATGCCTGAATTAGCTATATGAGCATCGGTCCAGTGAAACGAACAACTACATACTTCTTGCTATAAATTTGGCACTGGCCGGTTCCCCCAATTTGATAAGGCAATGCGTCGCTTCACACAACTTCGATTAATTGGCGTAACTAACTTAGTAATACTAAGTACTGTACAATCTTAAGCATCAGCTCCTGTCAAACCGAACCTCGAACGGATACTGTACCCATAAGTCAAGTTGTACATACGTGTCTCTATAAGCCTCAAGTTCTTAGCTTTGATGCGCACGTGCTATAGACACGCAAGAAGGACTATTGCTTGCGGCAACGCTCAAGCTCAAGTTGACGTGAATCTCTAGTATTGCGCGGTCAGCGTTACGTGTGCGCGTGCGTGGATCGATCGATTGTGACATGCAATCGTGACTCTATGTAGGACTTACGCAAATGAGTTTTTTCTAAGTTGGATATTGGAATATACAGACTGGTGTATATAGAGATTCTATCATGTATTTAGGAATTTAGGAACTCTTAAGATACCTATTCCCCTTGGAGCACACGGCACGGGCGGCCCATGCTTAAAGAGGTAATTATGTTAGGTGCTCCAGATCTAGATCGGCTCAACGGCAAAACTCTAATTCAACGCATCTAGCGCTAGCTGGGCTCTTTTTTTTTTTTTTTAATTCAATACTCGCATATAGAAATTTCCATGGCGAGGTGCTAGCTGGGCTCGTTTAGGTATAAGTAGAGCGAATGCGCAAATAAGGGGGACCAGCAAGAACACCCCTGCGTGTTGAAAAAATCAGCAACACTATTATTGAACCACATAAGGGAATCAGAAACCGAGCATCAATCTGTCATAAAAGTTATGGAACCCGGGGTTTTATTATTACACTAGTTTACAAGTGGTAGAAGCTCAGATAGTTTGTATAATAATAGCCTTCCCAGGTTGTATACTCTTAGTAGATTCATTTTACTAATAAATCTCCTTTTTATTAAAAAGCTTCTATCTTATATACTTATTGTATATACTTAAAAGTATTAATTCTTTTATATTTAGAATAGATAAGTATAAATATATATTTGTTTTCCTAATATAATATATAATAGTAGATAGTTTAAAATAAATACTAAGTAGTAAAAAAAAAAAAAAAAAAAAAACTATAATACTAAAAATTCTTATAAAGCTTTTTATAATACTATTTAGACTAACTAGTATAATTACTATTATTTTCAATTTAAATAATTTCAAATAGTATTAAATTTATTACTATAGTTATTAAATATTAAAAATAATATTATTAATTTTAATACTAATTTATAATATAAAATAATATTATATTTTATATAATATATTTATAAAAATTAATTAAATATTATTAAAAGATTTTTATAAATTTAATTTATTTTAAATCTATATAATTTAGTTTTATTAATAATAATAATAATAATAATTTTAATAATAATTTTTTATAAATATATAATAATAATTATTAAATTTAAATAAATTTAATATTTAATTATTTATATAATTAAAAATTTTTAATAATTCTATTATTATATTATTAAATTAAAAAAATAAAAATAATATAATTTTTTTTAATATAATAATAAATTTATAATATAAAATAATAATTATTATTATATATTTTATTAACTAAATTTTAATAATATTTATATTAAAAATATATTTTTTTTAATTAATAAATAATTTTAAAATTAAAATATATAAAAAATTCTAACTAATATATTTAATACTAAAAAAATATTATATAAAAATAATAGTAAAAAAATTAAATAAAAAATTAAATTTATTAAAATTTTATATTATTTATTAATATTATAATATTAATAAAAAAAAATTTAAAAATTTAAAATATATAATAATAACTTAAATTATTTTATATTTAAATCTATTTAAATTTTTTATAATAATATAAAATAATTAATAAAATTAGTTAAATAAATTTAAATTATAGTTATTTTATTTTTAATTAATAAAAATAATAAAAAATTTAAATTTATTTAAAATATTAAATAAATTAATATTTTTTAAAAATAATATAATTTATTACTTAATAAAAAATTTAATTATATTAAATATTTATTTATTTATTTTATAATTAAAACTATATAAATATTAAAAATAATAATATATTATTTTACTATAAAATTATTTAAAATAGAAATAAAATATAAATAATATAATTATTATTAATAAAATATTTTATAAAAATAAGTATTAACTTAAAAAAATTTATAAATATATTTATTTAAAGTTTTTTAAATATATATAAAAGTATTTTATTGGAGTATTTAATATATTAATAAGTATTATAATTTTTTATATAGTTTTTAACTAGTTTAATAAAGAACTATTAATAATATTAGTTAATAAATTATTTTATTATTTTTTTAATTCTACTATAAATAGTTACTTTATATACTTTATTAATAACTAGTTTAAAATAGTTTTTACCTCTAATATTAAAAGTATTAGATATAGTAAAACTAATCTCTATTATTTTTATATATTTTTAATATATAGAAATCTATTTCTTTTTCTATAATCCTTTTATTATATTAAAATATTATAATATTCTTTCTAAATAGGACATACCTTTATATAGGCTTGGTATGCTACTTTCATTCCGGTGCCTTGGTCCAACTATTAAGTAATAAAGTAGTCCTTGTCATCTTCTTAACTAACTGTAATATGCTTTTCATCAATGAGCTTATTGACAGTTGGTTTGATACAATGGTTGAAGTCATAAATGGTAGGTTTCTTCTTCTCGCAGGTGGCTATATTGTGTCCTGTCCATTTGCAAAAATCACAATATCGCCTAGAAGACTTGAAGGTCTCTGGCGGGACGAAAGTTGGTTGTTCGTCGATTGCTACTTACTTCTGGAAATGAGTGGTTACTGAAGCAGTTCGGATTTGGGTAGTATTACTTCCGGTGGCAACTGGTGCTTGAGGTGGATTCCATGGTTGTTGTGGTGCGATCAGTGCGTCTTTGAAGATTTCTTTGATGAATGTTTCGATTGCTTCTTCATGAGTACGAGTAGGAGGGGGAGTGATTGTTCTTTCTGCTTGTTCCTTATAAGAATCTCTTGCAGAAGTTAAACTCTCAATATGATTTTTAAGGAATTTCTTCTCCTTCTTGAGAACTGAGTCCGTCAGGTCACAGTTCAGACTTCCATGTCCCAAAGTGTTGCATATCGTGCATGTCTCAACTACAAAAATGCGATTCCGCATCATGTGAGAGCTGCCATGAGTGGGACAGTAGAAATCTTGACAGGCAGACCAATGCATCTTTTTATGCTCTTGGAAGTTGGTAACGGGTATAGTGGTGGTGTTGGTAGCTGATTTCCTAATTCGATATCTTCTCTATAAGAATCCTGAGCCATCTTGAGAGGTATGTTCTTTAAGAAAAGAGAAAACTACAGCTGCAAAATACGAGAACAGCTGGCAATTCGTAGTCTTAGGCCAGAGACCAGATCTCCGCAGTGAAGCAATTAATATAAAGAACCTTAATTAAGCTCTCATCCCATAAAGCAAAATGCCTTACTTACATGTTATCACAAGTAAAGACACATGTATGAGCGTCCCTCTAAGGACCGCATGCGGAAAGACGATTTAAACGCCTGGTGCGCAACGCATTGTTCCATCGCCCTCGTCCTCAAAATACCTGACCTTATCAGCAACAAGCACTTCAAGCCATCCCCTTGATACCTGCCAGCCTTCACAATGAAGTTCTCAGCCCTTACGGCCTCCCAGTGTCCTTGCTCAACAAGAATCAAAAGAGATAAACCTCAGGTTATTTACAACCTCACTCCTGAGAACTTTGAATCCTTCCTTCATAACCTCCCATCCTGTGGCGCTTGTCGATTTCTACACAACTTAGACTTTTCCCCAAACTTGAGTTTGCAGGCTACGAGGCTTCAGGGGCTGGAGCTGGAGGCTCCGGTCGTCGTGGGGAAGGTGGATTGTACAACGAAGCGTCCGGACCGCAGAGAGGTTATTCCATTTTGTGTGAAAAAGCCCTGTCATTTCAAAAGACAGATTGGGCGTCGACTGGGACGGAATGGGGCAACAATTCGAAATTTTTTTAAAGTGGTAGGTAAAGAGCAGTATGTAGAGAACTTGGACTAATAGTAATAGTTCAGGTATGCAGAAAATAATAATCAAAACCCGGACAATGCTAACTTAGCGGTCGGCTTCCTAATATTACGGGAGATAAGATTTCAGGGATCGTTAAAGGAGACCGCTCAATGCAAAATCTTACTCTACAGCAAGTTATAGCAGAAGAGCTAGTGGAAGTCCATTGTGCACGCGTAACTAACCTATCTCACGGGGTTCTGGAAGCAACCGAGCAAGTTCAGTTCATAGGGGTGAGAGCATTGCCAAACCTCAAAAAGTTCCGGAACATCATTTGAACATACCCTCTTATACAATAGGGTCCTGGGCATCATTCGCTACCCCGCTCCCACAAATATCATTCAACCACTCACTTATCCTTAAATTCCTCTCCCTCCTCTTCTTCTGTTCCTCCTCCTCAAACCACCTCTTTACAAACTCATCTTCCATCCCATAAATCGCCGTCAGCTCTAGCATTGGATGTTGAAACCCCACCTCGTCGTCATCGTCCTCCACCTCCTCCTCCTCCTCCATTGCCTCGCCCCCCCCCTAAGGCCATGTACAGCGCCCTCAAACTCGGTGAATATCCCCTCAAATACGCTTCTAGGGTTGCGGTGTTCCTCAGAAATACCCAACATATTTACTCTAAGATTATCGTAGTGGTTACTATTGGAGAGAAGTTGAAGATGACGTCTGGATTAAAACTCTTCCAGATTCTGTCCCATGGGAGATGGACAACATGCTCGTCAACTATGATCCAACTTGGCACTCGATTGAGATACCTCTGGCTATCTGCATGCACAGGTCTAACCGGTTCTCCAAACCCCTCCAGTATAGTATTGATATACTCATCATCCTTACCACCGACATAGAGCATGGGTATATGCTCCCTCCTCTTCTCTACCGATAGCTGCGCAACCCAGCTTTTGGAGTCAAGCCCAATGGATCTCGCATCAGAATATGAGGGAATGGGAAAGACACTCAAGATGAGGCAGCGGAAGCGGGCATAATTACGGCTGGATACAACAAGTGCGAGTGGTAGTTATTCTTGGTAGCATCGGTGGGGGCGGTGGTGGAGAGGTGAGTACTGCCAGGCCCAGGGAGGGATTTGTCGAGGCGGACTTTAATTAGTTGGCCGGGAAGTGGGAGAAGATTGTCTTGCAGGAACCTGTGGGTGATTAAAGAGGTAGCGGGGCTAGCAATCCTGGGGGTGTCAAGACTACAGATATTCCGGGGGATATGGGCTTTGGTGTCGGAGAGATATGACATTCCTGGAGGTGTGATGACTCCGTAGGGAGTCGATATTGTGGGGGATGTTGGTGCTAGTTGGGGTCGGTGACAGTGATGCAGCTTTTGACATAGATACTGGGAGAACGTACAATTGATTAGTCTCATGCCAAGATGGGCCCGAGGTTATGTAAGTGAAGGGAGTTATGGATGTTGAGAAGTACATGTGTCTACACCGACATACACCGGCACACACGTAACTACAACATCTAAATATGTAACCTGTTATTCCTTCTTGTATATATAGAGCATTGGGAAACACGCTTCATAGGACATCTGAATGGATACACACATTTCTCGCACTTATTTCGCACTTATATACGTTCGCATTAATCTCAGCGGGCTGTCGGCTTCGGTTTGCGCTTGCGTGTAGACCACCCTCACGTGAGAACTCGTAACAGGCAGCTGCAGAGGACCGCATACGAGTACTGAGTATTTAAAATTAAAAAAAAGCTGCAGAGCTACGAGGGTCTGGTCGAGACTAGCTGCAGTGTGCCAAAAGAGGACTAGCATGATTCCCCAAACGGTAGTCTGCGAGACCTGAAAAGGTACAGTAGGGGCCAAATCGGGACTCTCTAGTGTGACTTCCCAAAAGGTATTCAAGTAACGCTAGGCAAAAAAATGCAGATTGCCAGTTTAGTGCTGCGGAGGGAGACTTTATCACGTGGTGACCCACCATGTTACTGACCTGGCGATCTGAAGCTAAGATATGCCAGAGCGGACGGGATGCCTTAGTCTATGGTCGCAGGTGCTATTATAGCTTTACTTATAACGATTCGTCAAGGGGTTTGTATTCGCCGCAGTCTACATACTAATGGGCAAACAGACTGAACCATCCACTAAAACGATCCAGCCTACTGCCGATGTGAGGTTGGCATAAGCCGCTCATGCCAGCCAGACTATTGAGGTGGATGTGTGGCTTTATTACGTTACGGGATATCTCAGAACAGTTCCGCCCTGATAACAACCTCCCAGGAGGGCTATCCAACTGAAGACCCACGCAGCATACATTTTCAAGCTATCTAAATTGCAATACAAAGTAGCAGCACTCTTAACAAGCTCCAATGATTACAACTCACATTGTGCTAGAGCAGTACCTACTGTACATCTTATGACATGAATGCACTCCTGACTTTCTACAACTGGTCCCGCCATACAATTTTGTGTACTACCCTCACTCTCTCCAACTTCCACACGTCTAGCCTACCATCCAGTGCAAAGCAGATGTGTTAATCCCAGTTATGTGGAGTTCTTGATAAGCCCTGGGGTGGAAGATATTTCATTGTGTTGCTCAATTTTAGAATTCCGTGGCAGTTTAGCTTGACCGAAACTTATAGCCTAGTCCTTTTCATCTTCCCAACGGACCCATCTCAATCCAATGCCAACTAATCGATCTCGTGCATGTGCCGGGAAATTAATATCTACCTACCCGTATAAATTACTTGATTCAGTAAATTGTATTCAACTGGCTGGCACCTGAGCGCCATGCAGGTACGGTAGGCGGATTAAGAATACGAGGTTAAAAGGGCCAGAATGGTGAGAATATTGAGAATAACTGAGAAGCTTTGAGCTAGAGTTAAGGAAAATTGCTCTACAAACATCACGGCGAAGATTCAGCGTTAATGTCCTTTGTTTCATGGTTCGATGGATGGTCATGAAAATTCAAAACGTGGCCATGAGCAAATCACACATATTACTTGGGTGGCAATCAGACTAAGATTGCTTAAGTATTATAGCACCAGGACAATGAGTAGCTGGTTGCGGCGCGTATTCCAAAGGCGCAGCCGGAGTAATGAATAAGTCGCTACATATAAAGTATGTCCTTGAGTCGCTAAATATTCTCGCTTATGATAAAGCTCACATGGGAAAAGTCTCGTCGGTCGCCCAAAAGCCAAAAAAATGGACATAACAGGGCTAGGGATCCAAAGTGTGTAATTGTGTTTGCGAGATTTAATTAACCATCAGCGGAGCCATCCGAATTATCGAGGTGAAGACTAATTCTTGGCCTTGCTGGGGAAATTGCGGAGAAAACCATCGAGACGTCTAAGGTGATATAAGTCAACCCTGCAGGCCTGTATATACATACTACCCTGTTCTCACTTACAAGACTACACTACTATATATGCATGCTGAGAAAAAACAGAAATGGTTTCTTCTTGTGTCTAGCCAGGCTGCATACTGAGGCGGTGAGGATAGGCAGTAGCGAGTCCAAAGCGCGTTCACGGGGTATTCAAAAAACCTACCCAAGGGTGAATTCGAAACAAATAATAAAATTCTAAAACACAAAGTCCCGAAAGAGTTTGAGCTTGCAACTACAAAGTACTTTGTGTGGCTGATATTGCAAAAAGAACCGAGGAAGCTCAAGGAGGATTTTTTTCGTCTTACAGGAAGAAATATTATCCGCTTGTATTGGGCTTGCCACATCTGAGAGTTGAGGCCTACTAGTAGGCATGAGAGTAGCAATGGACATTGTCCGCGCTGGTGCATGTAGCTTCGGCAGCTTAAGATTGGAGGAAAGAAGCCGGCCCTAGTTACTGCAGTTTGGATTAACCTTTTCAACTTACTCGAAGCACAACCAACCGATGGCAGTGCCCTTCAGACTCCTAAAACTTCTGACAAAAATGGAGGGCTACCGTAGAAATCCGCGTATAAGATACGTTTCAGAACTGGTCGAAGGCTCCTGGAATTTAGTTACTTATATACAGGGGGTTCTTATACATAGGTACACTTTGACCCGTGCTATATACATGATCCTAATCAAGCAACAGGTGGGGCGGAGGGGCCATGAGACTGTTTGAATAGGATGAAACGTTGTAAACTGCAATTCATGCGGTCAAACAACAAGTATTCTATATTATCCAATGCCCTGTTTGTGGGTGCGCTAGCCTGTTTCTTGCATGGTGAATCTGGGTAGGGCTATTATATATGGGTACTTTCTTAATGCTTTTGGTTTTTTTCTTCTCTCTTTTTTTAGATACTTTCTTATACAAGGGGTATTCCTTATCACATTGTTTGGGCATGAAGTGGTGGGCATCTGTTCTTGAGCCGGTTGTTGGGCCTGGTGCTAACACTTGGCTGCGAGAATTTTACTGCTACGATACAAGATTACCTGCATGCTAGATGCGAAAGGAGCCAAGTTGCCTCAAACTCAAAGTGTTAGCAGCTAGGTCCTAGTGGGCAGGCTCACACCTAGATGGATGGTTAGGTACAACCACTGCCACCGAATGTCAAGGCGTGAAAGTTGGGTCCCGCTAGCTCTGTATGTGTAAGGTTAGGGAATGGCTGGAGAAAGCACTGACTAAACATATCGACGACTATAAAGAGGCCCAATGGACACCCAAGTAGGAAGTGTGGAAGCGAAACGACTCTCCAGCGTGGGTGTAGGGCATGCTGACAAATCATTGGCCGATTCATGATTGTTTTTCGATGTGTTACAATCCAACTGAACGTTTTGGTTTCTGGGTCGTACTTGAACTGATGTTCTCGCAGGTTATTTTGCCGGCTATTTGAGTTCAGGGTAATTGGGTATAATCACGTGACTTGTAGGACTAAATTGTAAATTATATGAATGCCGATGCACCTCTCTACAAGAGGCTTGTGCCAGACTACCGATGTACAGTATAAATGATTCACATGCGCCACTGAATTAGTCTTGAATTGTCACATCCACCATTAAATGGCAAGGAGCCCCCTAAAGATCGATCCACATTTTATATATTCACCAACACCCTTGTTTCATTCACCACGGGTATCCCGCAGGGCGATGACGTGCTCAAAGGCTAGCTACATGCACATATGTAGTAAACCTGTATGTTTAAATACAGAGGCCACTATGTATATTATTAAGGTTGAAAAGGCCAGCACCGTAAATATGGATTTGGAACTATGAGCAGGATGTGAAGCCAATTCCAGGGTTCACTAAGATGAGACCCGTAGATCTAGAGGTCTACTTCTAGAAGGCTATGTATCTCTCATTACTACATAGGCGCAATTTGAAGTAGAGGTCGATATGGATATTCTCCAACAGCCCTTAAGTTTGGGTAAGATCTACTAGTCGAGCTTCGAATAGAAAGAATGTTTGTGTTACGAGGGGATTCTAATGTTTGTGGACTATGACGAGTTCTAGGTTTGTACAAGCCAGGACCTGTATTCTGGTATGAGACGTTACATTAGGGTTAATAGAAATCAATTTCGTACAATTTATTTATATAGGTTAACCGGTAGTTGTTCTATTTATATGTAGTGTATATATAGTATATTCCAATTTAGCCTCTCGCAGACTTTCAGTTATATTAGAGTTTAACTACTTTATTTTCAAATCCCGGATTTCCCCTCCAGCATATCAGTTGTATGAGTTCCCTGGGATTTTGGCCTGAGAGCGAGAGCTTGAAGATGAAAAACTATTTGCTAGCGGTTTCGTTTAAACACTTCCTACTGTAAACTCCTGCGTTGTTTAATTTGCATATATGTATAGTACTAGTACACGTATAGCGCTACAGTCTTTCCTGAGTGCTCCACACCGATAGAAGTGTCAAGGCACCCCATCTCTCTTACTCCGCCTTACCTTCCTGAGTTCCCCCGATTTGCCACTCAATGAGTCCTTCTCAATTGCATCTAACCATGTATCTATACTCGCACAGAGAGAAAAAACGGATACTATCAGCTTAGCCCTTTCCGCCAACCAGATGTTCAATGACTCAGTGCAAATATATATGCTCTCTTGCTGAATAAACCACATCCCTGAAGTACTAGGTTTGTACAGTACTCTATAGTAGAACTTAACAAGGCTATATATCCACTACATATATATTTTCACACACAGAGTAATTTCAGAATATTGGCTGCACTAAAGGCCGGGATTAAGTAATGTAGTAACTGCGGGTTATTTACCATATATTGCTTTAGTGTACTCGAAGGACCTCAAGCAAGAAAACTCACTACACTCTAAAAGAAACAAATGGTAAATTGTTTGTACTGATTATGGTCATGAGTAGTTGTGAGCGAGCCACGTTTGCCTGCACTGAGATATGTTGCAGCAGTATCGTAGTACCTCATTGCTGTCAGTATCAAACCAACCAATATTAGTCGCAGATTCGGATTCGCCATCCATGCACGGAATATTAAACATTCATATGTATGTACATACTTACATGACAGCCAATTTATTCAAGGGTTGCGACCCATTCGTTTCCACATTTCCTCATGTACTCTGATCTACACTTCCCACTACGGCCTCTTACTTTACCTTGTCCACCTAATTGATATATTAAACTGCTGCTTCAATAGGTAAGTCCTCGCTTGCTTGCTTGCATTCTCCCCCGCGCATGTTCATGCTTCTTGCGTGCAGTGATGGATACCGATGCCGCGCAGCAGAGCAGATGGAGATGGCTTTAGTTTGTATGTTTTGTGCGCAGCCTTTCCGATTTGCAACCCGCGCTCATCTTCGAAGGCCCCCTTTAACTACACTCCCTAAAGTAATCCAATCCGTGGCAATTAATCGCCCACGGGAATACCGCATTGGATCTGGTAAGTAGTGGAGATTTGTCACATCTCACACTTGAAAGGTAGCCTCGTTGCCTCCTCGTATAAACAGGCTCGTTGCGTTGGTAATAACCACTCCAGTACGTAGAGTACTACAGTATGGTGCTTTATATATTCTGCGGATTGGGTGCAGGACAGGGCAGGGGTAAACCTTTCTTAGTTTCAAATTAACTATATATTAAACAAACAAACAAAAAAAAAAAAAAAAGCGGACGATATCGATGTAGATACAAACAAAACAAATAAGTACATACAAACATACATAACATAGCAAAAGCAATCTCGCCGGCTTTCATCCTACAGTACCTTAGTACTAGTAGCTTCGGATTGCACATGCCAATGCCAATACCAGTGCCCCACCAGCTCTACAGTTGCGTTTCAAACTTTCCCACGACCTGGGGTAGAGTAATTCGAAATCTTAAGGATCGGATATATGTAGTTACCGAGGCTTATTATGAGCGAGATAAGCTTGTCCACCGCGTGTGATGTCAGTTGGTCATGGCGCAGCGGAGCTATCTGAGACATTCGAGTTTGGAGTTGCCTAGCCTGGTCATGATCGAGCTGTGGGATGAACAGTGATTGGTCTAAGCCTAGGTCTAAGCATACTGTAGGGTCATAGTATCAAGGAGTGAGTGTGTATACTGTACAGCCATGGAAGAGTGAAGGCCTGAACGTCTTTCACATGGGCAGGCTGAAACTTTTAAGGTGAAGTTGATTGTGTAAACAAAACTTATGGGCAAGCTTTATGAATGGTACTTAGCAAAAGGACCTATGATGGTGGACCTCTAGGCAGCCAGCCAGACCCATATCTATGTTGACGGATTCTAAAACCATTCCACGAGCCTTAGACACTCTTCCGGCCAATCCCCAGCTTGTCTGGGCCACTATGCCCACTAGGTACCGGCCTGCAAGGCTATTATCTCCAGAGTACTAGTCCAGTTTCCAACTCAATCCAGCATGGGGGTTCCAGTTCCTACTGGTTCTCGTCCAACTCATCATTAATCTGTGGGTATTTTTTAGAGGCCTACTGAGGTATACTATTCGTACATACATACGGAGTACATACATACTGACTCTTACATATACGTGCATCTTGCCCGCCGTTGCGGCCGATTGGACTCAGATTCGAAGCTCTGCTTCTGCTCTCAAGTCTGTTGGCTATTCGGATCCCATCATCCCATCAGCATCTTCTGCAGTCCAATAAGTTACTGCCCTTACGCTTCTTTTTTTGTGACGGAAATAGCTATTGGAGAGAGGCAGAGGTGATCCGACTGGACGAACGGCAGATTACATCGGGCCGGGAATAATCTAGAAGTCGAAGTGCGAAAATTACGAGGGCGAATAAAGAGTGTCAGTTTCAGTGTCAGTGTCGGGGTTTCAGATTTTGGGTCAGATTTCCTCGGGGAGTGAGTATACAGAATCACCGCTTCTACGATCACGAACGTGAATTTCAACCTTTTTTTTTTTTCCCCGCGACATTGAGTATACCAGTACGTACTCTCGCGACGGCGACAACTTACAACGCGAGGTTCGAAAATCTAGGTAGGCCACACGATCATCCGAATGTGAAACAACCATTCTTCCCCTACAATATCACGCTCCGCTGGCCGACAAAGAAAATGACATCAATCGTATCTACATCAACACCCGCGATATTCAGTCCCCGTCCATATGTGTGGTCCTGCGAAAAGGCATGTACAGAGATGTTCAGCACCAGCCCCATTGCAACAGAAGCGTTTAGCCAACGACCTGGGCCATCGGTATCACTGTGTGAGAAGTCGAAGTCAAGTACCGCCGAGGGGATGAATATTATGGATCGGCGCTGGTACTACGCTAGCACTGGGGAAGTAGCGGATGGGGATGGGGAGGAGGATGGGGATGGGAGTGTGGAGAGCTGGGAGATTGAGATTGAGGTATGTATGTGTGAAATAGGATTACTTGTTTCCTAGGTACTTGTTGATGGTTGTGCGGTGATGTGGTGACTGGGGCATGTGAGCTATCTACCAACTTACCGGTCGATTTGGTATCGATTGCGCGGCGCAGGGAAGTGGTGAGGGGAGCCCGGCACATCGAGCGTACGCGGTGGGGGTCAATATTGATTCGGTCCGGTCCGGTCGTTTTTAGTATCCTGGCTTTTTTTCCCCCGGCGGTGTTGAAAGTTGTACTCTTTCTTGCGTTGTCCTTATTTTTGTTTCGTGGAGGCGTGGGGCGTGGAGTGCAGGTGACAGATGACGGATCGGACACTTCAATTGCAAGTGGGGAAGATCGAGGACCCGGAATCGACAAAATAACGTTGTTTGAGCGAACCACCACCACCACCACACCATCGAAGCATATCTCAGCCGAATCCAGCTTTTCGTCGCAATTACGTTTCCCTGTCGGTGGTGTGGTGTGTGAGCGTTGAGCTGAACTTACTTATCTCATTTCGCATCCCCCTGCATCTCTCCGCTTCTTTCTCCAGTCATATTTACTTTGTCATTTTTCTCCCCCATCTGCTCTTGTGATCCTTTTTCTTCTGCCAGGGTCCGCGTTGTGCAGCGCGGGGTTGCTTACTATGCAGGCCTCACACTGTCTCAGTTTTTTTTCTTTGCTGCTTTTCGCTAACCCTGCATAAATCAGGACTCCGACCTGCAGAAGGACGTGGATACATATGCGGATATGGACGATGTAGAATCCCTGGTCCGCACGCCGCTGCCCAAGCATACGGATTTCGGGACGTTGCTTGCAAGGTGGCAGGATGTGGCGAGGAGGTTTAGGGAGAGGTCGCGAGAGGGGAGGCGGAAGAGAAGGGAGTCGAGGGAGAGCAGGAAGGGGAAGGGGAAGGGGGGGAAGGTGGAATTCGAGTTGAATGTGAGAGAGGAGGAGAGCGGGGAGGGAAAGGTGAGGATTATGCTGATTTGTTTAGTTTGCGCTGTTTATGGGGGCTTGTTTGTGTTTGTTTATGGCAGGCATTATTGTATATGGGCAACGGAAGCTGCAGGGGACCGATGCGCAATTTCTCAACTGCCTTGAACGCAGAGCGCCCTCTCGGCTAAAAAATTGCAATTTACCCTGTTCTCCGCCATCTCCCCCCAGACCCCTCCCGGCGCGGCGCTGCTCCTTTGTTCGCGTCATCTGTCTCGCACCCCTGAACCCCCCCATTCCCTTGCCCCCTGGTCCCTTTCCCCAGTCCGCCTCTTCCCCGCACTCACGCTCCTCCGTTGTGGCACCGTTATTGCGCAAAACAAACGTCCCTCCCCCACCACGTACTAGTAGTATTAAAGTTAGCTAACCCATCCTGACCCGCGTCACACAGTCCGATATCACCATCGAATCAACTTCCATCCCACCTATTTTCAGCTTCACCACAGAGGCTGCGCCCTGGCCTGGCTCTTGCGAATCCCTCGAGCCCCAGCTACCCGCGTATCGCTCACGGAGCTCGAGTCTGAGGAGTCTCTATACCCCGCCGCCGCCGTACACCGGTAGCAATAGTCTGCTCCGACTCACACCACCCCCGAGTCATATCACCGTCAGCGAGCTCGAGGAAATCCACCACCCCAAGCCGCAGGTCCTCGGCTTGTTTTCGAGGAAACAGGAGAAGAGTTTCGAATTATTCACTACTACCACAGAGGAGGAGAGTGGGTTTGGGTTGGCGCTGTGGGATGGTGACGGATGTTTGGCTATATCATCTGGGCAAGAAAGAATTGATTTCGACAAGGTATTTGGGGTGATGGAGAGGGGGAAGAAGCAGAACAGGAAAGTTGGTGGTGCGGCGAAGGTGAATGCGGGGAAGAAGGTTTCGACGAACTCAGCAGCGACTGGAGCTGCGGGGAAAGGTGAAGGAGCTGCGGGTGGAGGTGGGAGTGGAGGTGCTGGTGCGGGAGGCGCTGGAGGTGGAGGAGGGAAGAAAGGTGATGGGTGGGATAATGAGATTAATCTTGACGATGACGAGGAGGAGAAGAGGAAGAAAGAGGAGGAGGAGAAGCGAAAGGAGGATGGGGAGAAGCGAAAGGAGGAGGAGAAGCGAAAGGAGGAGGAGGAGAAGCGAAAGGAGGAGGAGAAGCGAAAGGAGGAGGAGAAGCGAAAGGAGGAGGAGAAGCGAAAGAAGGTGGAAGAGGAGGAAGCGGAGCGGAAGAGAAAGGAGGAAGAGGAGGCTGAGACGGAGTGCAAGCGATTAGAGGCGGAAGTGGAGAAGCAGCGTCTCGCGGAAGAGGAGCGGAAGCGTAAAGCCGAAGAGGAGATGGAGCTTGAACTCGAGCGCCGGCGGAAACAAAAAGAGGCCGAGGCAGCAGCAGCAGAGGCACAGCGGCTTGAAGAAGAGCGCCTCAGCAAGGAAGCACAGCTTGCCCTCAAGCTCAAGGCCGAAGAAGAGGCCAAAAAACGGCGCGAGGAAGAACCAGCTGCGGTTGTCCGCTCCGGCTACACCAGCACCGGCCTCGGCCTCCGCGGCGGCAATCTGCAGGTCCGCACATTCGACGATATTACAAACTACCAGCGCAAGCCCGCTCCTGCGCCAGCGCCGCCGCCGCCGCCGCCGCCGGCCAAGAAATCGGGGTGGATTGGGGGCCTGATTAGTGCGTTTACGGGGCCGAAGAGTCCGGAGCCGGACCCCCCACCACCACCCAGGCGAACAGGCAGTTTTGGGTATGGCAGCCGTGTTACTGCCCCGGCGCCTGCGCCAGCTCCTGTACCAGCCCCAGCCCCAACGCCGGTGGCGGAGAAGGTCCCGGAACTGGTACAGGAAGCGCAGAAGGAGACTCCAGCGCCAGCTCCCGCCCCCGCTCCCGCCCCCGCTCCCGTGCAGAGCAAGAGTGAAACTCCCGAAGTCAAGAAAGATGAAGCCGTTCCCCCCCCTCCCGAGCCGGCGCCTGCCCTAGCATCTGTAGAGGCACCAGCCCAAACGACCGCTGCCAGAACCACAACCACAACTACAAGCAAGTCCTCGGCGACTACGGGAAGGACGTCTTCTGCCGGCACTGTGAAATCGCCCATAGCAGCGGCGGCGGCGGCGAAAACTGCCACCACCGCATCAACAGCGACGGCGAAAGCTGGAGGTAGGATAGCTACGAGTGCTAATACTTCTAGAGTACCATCGAAGACATCGACCCCTGTGCCGAAGGTGTCTACGCCGAAACCATCGACTCCCGGGGCGAAAACATCTACTCCCGCTCCGACTACAGCTGCTGGAGGGAAAAAAGAAGCCGAGAAACCAGAGGAGAAATCAGAAGAGAAACCAGAGGAGAAGCCAGCAGAGAAACCAGCAGAGAAACCAGCAGAGAAGCCAGCAGAAGTGAAACCGGAAGAAAAAGCAATTCAAGTGGCGCAGCAGGAGGAGGAGAAAAAAGATGCACGGAAAGCCGTCGGAAGATCCTCACTTAATTCCGCCTCCGGCACCATAGTTCGCAAACCGCTTACCACATCCGCCACCGCTGCCGCGAGGAAGGAGGAAGTCAAGAAGAAATTAACACCCCTCGAAGCGCGTGGTCGTGATGGCGCTGCGAGGAAGGAGTCGTCCGCTCCGCCTGCACCACTGGTGCCCGCGGCTGCAGCGGCTGCAGTATCACCACCATCACCACCACCAGCCGAGACCCCTGCGGTAGTGGGAGCGGAGGCGCAAGCAGAGAACGCATCGACACCTGCACCGAAGACTGAATCTGTACCTGCAGCTGCAGCTACATCCGATGCGCCTGCAAAAGAAGGCAAAAAAATCTCTGTCGCACCAATGGCAGCAGCAGCAAAGACATCTGCCCTCCCTAAGCTACCAGGATCGGCATCAGCATCAGCATCAGCATCAGCGAGTCATAATAATAATAATTATAATACTGATAGGAGTAGTAATAATAGTAGTAGCAAATCGGGTGTCGACGTACTCAAGTCTGCGAGTGCTGCGCTGAAACCAGTGGCGCGTACCAGTACCCCGACATCGACCTCGACGACTATCGATAAACCGACTGCGGCGGCGGAATTTAAGGCGATTTCTACTTCACTCAAACCCGTCTCGAAGACTCCAACGCCTGTGGGGGCGGCGAAATCGTCGCTCACGCCAGTGTCTAGAACGGCCACGCCAGTGGAAGCGAAACTGGCATCAGAGACGACTGTACCAAAACTTGTGGCGGCGCCGCTGCCAGAGACACCGTTTGGGAGAGCGGAGGCGAGGAGGGCGTCGAGGTTGATGTTGGCGAAAGGGATTCCTCCTGTTCAGACTGTGCCTTTGGCGGCTAGGAAACCAACCCCGCAAGCGGAGGAGAAAGAGGTCAAGCCGGAGGTGCAAGCCGCGCCAGCAGAGGCTGCAACAACACCGACCGAGCTGGAGGAACCGGAACCAGTATCAAATCCAGAGCCAGAGCCAGTCATCGTAGCCCCCGCGGCGCCTCCACCTCCGCCAACTACAGCTACCAAATCCACTACCAGGTCAGCAACCACCTCTACAACCAAGTCGACAACCACGATGAAACCCCGCCTAGACTCCACCTCAAAGCTGCCAGACCCCAAAATCCCCATCAAGTCCACAGCGTCCACGCTCAAAAACCCACAAAGTCCTCTCTCCCCTCCGACGAAGACAAGAAACCCAAGCTCACCTCCAAAACCAAGCGCGTGGTGGAGGTAGTCCAAGCAGAAGTCGAAGAATTAGGAGCCGAACCTGCCGTGCCCCCAAAAGCGCCTAGCCCGCCGAGTATGTCTACGGCGAAGGAGGGGTGGGGTTATAAGGTTACGTCGGCACCGGTGAAGAAGGTGAGAAAGTTGGAGCTGGAGGTGGACACGGGGATGCTTATGCCGAGCACCCCGACGAGGTTGGCAATTGATCAGAGTCCAGTGAAGAGTGGGAGCGAGAAAGGAGATGAGGTGGAGGGGGTGGAGAAGGATGATCAGGAGGTGGGGAGAGGGAAGGAGGAGGATGTAGAGGGTGAGGATGGGGAGATGACATTCCAATTTGATCTTGAGGATGAGGCAGTACCGAAAGTGAAGCTAGGCGATACAAAGAAGGACGGGGTGTTGAAGCATAAAACGGCGTCACCTCCTCCGGTAAAGTCGAAGCTGAAGAATAGTAGTCTCAAGACATCATCCCCTGTCTCACTGATTAACGTTTCGGAAGAAAAGGCAAAGGCAAAGGAGAGCGCGAGCTCCCGGCTGAAGACCTCGAGTGTCAAGACGACTTCGTTGTTGGGGAAGAGTCTGAAGACATCTTCTCCTGTCCCTCCTATGCCACTTGTTCCAGTTGAAGGAGTCAAGAAGATCAGCAAGACATCTTCTCCTGTCCCTCCTATGCCACTTGTTCCAGTTGAAGGAGTCAAGAAGATCAGCAAGAAATCTTCTCCTGTCCCTCCTATGCCACTTGTTCCAGTTGAAGGAGTCAAGAAGATCAGCAAGACATCTTCTCCCGTCCCTCCTATGCCACTTGTTCCAGTTGAAGGAGTCAAGAAGATCAGCAAGACATCTTCTCCCGTCCCAACTACCCCAGCCGAGGAGGTCAAGGTCAAGGAGTCAAGATTGAAGAGTTCGAGTCTGAAGACATCTTCTCCCGTCTCACCTACCCCAGTCGAGGAGGTCAAGGTCAGAGAGTCAAAATTGACGAGTTCGAGCCTCAAGACATCTTCTCCCGCCTCACCTACCCCAGCCGAGGAGGTCAAGGAGTCAAAATTGAAGAGTTCGAGTCTGAAGACATCTTCTCCTGTCTCATCTATTCCAGTCGAGGAAGTTAAGGTCAGAGTGTTAAATTTGACGAATTCAAGCCCGAAGACATCGTCTCCTGTCCCGGTTGAAGAGGCATCTATGAAGAGTAAAGAGTCGAAATTAAAGAGTACCAGTCTAAAGGCGGCTTCTCCTGTATCTCCTGTTCCAGTTGAAGAGGTGAAGGTCAAGGGCTGCAAGACATCTTCCCCCGTGCCAACTACTCCAGTCGAGGAAGTCAAGATCAGAGAGTCAAAAATGAAGAGTTCGAGTCTGAAGACATTTTCTCCTGTCCTTCCTGTGCCTCCTGTCCCGACTGAAGAGGCGCCTGTAAAGGGTAAGGAGTCAAAGTTAAAGAGTCCTGGTCTGAAGACGACTTCTCTTGCCTCTCCTGTGCTGGCTGAAGAGGCGTCTGTGAAGGGTAGGGAGTCTAAATTAAAGAGTCTTGATCTGAAGACGGCTTCTCCTGCCCCTCCTGTTTCTCCTATCCCAGTTGAAGAGGCGCCTGTGAAGGAGTCTAAATTAAAGAGTCCTGGTCTGAAGACGACTTCTCTTGCCCCTCCTGTTCTGGTTGAAGAGGCGTCTGTGAAGGGTAGGGAGTCTAAATTAAAGAGTCCTGGTCTGAAGACGGCTCCTCCTTCCCCTCCTGTTTCTCCTATCCCAGTTGAAGAGGCGCCTGTGAAGGAGTCTAAATTAAAGAGTCCTGGTCTGAAGACAGCTTCTCCTGTGTCCCCTGTTGTGGCCGAAGAGGCGAAGGCTAAGAAAACCAACAAGACATCTTCTCCCGTCCCAACTGCCCCAGTCGAGGAGGTCAAGGCCAGAGAGTCAAAATTGAAGAGTTCGAGTCTGAAAGCATCTTCTCCTGCCCCCCTGGTCCCTCACATCCCAGTTGAAGAGATCAAAGGCAAGGAGTCAAGACCGAAGAGTCTTAAGACACCTTCTCCCATCCCTCCTACCCCAGTCGAAGAGGTGAAGATCAAAAAGACCACCAAAACCCCCACTCCCGCACCACCCGTGGAGGATCAAACCATAATACCCTCGCCAAAAGACCTTGAACCACTAGTCTTATCAGGCAAGGAGGCCAAAAAGACGTCGGCTGAACTACGCACCTCCCTCATCCCCAAAACCGTACCTCGATCTGGATCCGCCTCCACCTCCACCACTACCGACAAGAAGCTCAAACCCACAGTCAAAGAGGTCACGGGTCTATTTGGGAGCGTAACTAAGGTGAAGAAAAAACTCCAGGCGATTGTGGTCAAGGAACCTACTCCACCACCCCTTCCACCTCCACCTCCACGCGAGCCCACCCCAGAACCGGAACCAGAACTGCAATCAGAACAAGTAGCCGACCCAGAACCCGAGCCAGAATTGACACCAGATCTCGATGATTTTGAGCCATTTGCATTTGCATTTGAGCAGCACGAGGAGGAAGATACACCGCAGCGTCAGCCTGCCCCAGAAATCGCCGTCGTTGCTCCCCCCCCTGCTCCAGAGGAGGAGATTGATGCATTCCAATTTGCTTTAAATGATGATCTACCTACCCCAAGAGACTCAGGGCATCTTTCTCCGGCGTTTGGGATGGCTTTTGGGAGTGTAACTGATGGTTCATACTTTGGTGCTTCTCCGGTTGGGAGTGTCTCTGAGGGTAGTATAGCAAGGAAGAAGAAGACCTCTCCAGTGGAAGTCGACCCCAATGGCTCGCCGAGGGTAGTTCAAGTTGGGCTAAGGGATTTGTGGAAGATGGGGAAGGATGTTAAGAAGAAAGAGAAGGAGAAGGAGAAGGAGAGGTTAAAATTGAGGGACGAGAATCCGCATTCAATTTTGTACTTCAAGGAGAAGGAGAAAGAGAAACATGAATCTGGGTCCGCGACATCAACCAAGGCGATGAAAATTCCAAAAGCATCAAAGAGATCTGTGGCTATGGACGAGAGTAGTGAGTTGCATCAAATTGAATCGTAGTAGAAATGAGTTTTATTGCTAATGATTGTATATATAGCCCCCTTCGCCTCCCCCTTTCCAGACGCAATGAACTTCTTGATTCCGCCTACCCCGCTTACAGAGTTTATTCCCCCGCCAGCTGAGAACGTACTTCAAGTTAACGTGGTTCAAGTCCCGCCTACTCCAGTACCGAAAATCCCAGTTATAGAGATGCCGAAGGTGTCGAAGAAGGAGGCAAAGAAAAGGGCGAAAGCTCTTGCGCTCGAAGAGGCAAATGCAGCAGCTGCTGTTCTGGAACCTGCGCCAGTTTCAGTTGAAGAGCCAGTACTAGAAATCGAAGCAGCTCCAGTTGTTTCAAGGGAGGAGGTGGTGGAGGTGGAACAAGCGACGCCCACCCGCCCCCCAACAATGCACTTCCGCTCCCTAGCCGACGAGCTAGCAGCCGACGACAACAATGATGGAGATGATGTTGAACCCGGCGACATGGACCTCGACTACCAAGATTCCTGGGAATCGCCAAAATCCCAACCTTCAAGTAGGAGTCCTATCGCGACCACGGGAGGTTGGAGAGGATTGTTTGGGTGGGGAGCCTCGGCACCGCAGAGTCCGCCAGTGAGGCCAGTGTTTAGGGATTTGGAGGATGAGGTTGATAGGGAAGTTGATGAGAGGGCCTATGAGCCGGGACCAGTTGTCGAGGAAGTGCTTGCGGAGCCAGAAATGCAAGAGGTACCAGCCGTGGTTGAAGTAGAGCCAGAACCAGAGCGCGAGAAAGAGCCAGAGGTGGCAGTGGAAGTGGACGTGGAAATCACACCAGTGATGGTAAAGACTTCAAAAGAGAAGAAGAAGTCAAGGAAGGAGGAGAAGAAGAGAAAGAAGAAGGAGAAGGCGAAGGAACCCGAACCTGAGCTTGTGCCTGAGCCTGAACCAGAGGTCGCTACACCTGAACCCGAAGATAAACTAGTTCCAATTGCTGAGCCAGAACCCGAACCTCAGCCCGAGACTGTCCCAGAATCAGTGGTTGAGGAACCTCTAGTTGTTGAACCAGCAGAGGCAGAGCCGGGGTCAGAACTAGAACAAGAACTACTAGTAAAGAAGGATAAAAAATCAAAGAAGGAAGAGAAGAAGGAGAAGAAAGTCGCTGTAAAGAAGAAAGTCAAGAAGGCCTCCTCACAAGCGCCAGTCGTTGAACAAGAGCAGCCGGAACCGGAGCCAGAGCCAGTAGTTTTTGCGCCTGAACCGGAACCGGAACAAGAGGTAGTACCACCGCCTGATCCTGATCCTATCCCCGCACCTGCATCCGCGGAAGAGCCCGTCCCGGAATCTATGGTGGAACATGTTACTGAACCGGAGCAGATCCATGTCGAAGAGCAGGAGCCAGAGTCAGAAGCCACAGCCACTTCAGAGAAAGACCGAGGACCTCCTGAGGAAGCCGCTGACAAAGCTGAATTCGCTGACGAAGCTGAATTTGCTGACGAAGCTGAATTTGCTGATGCAGTTGAGCAAGTCCCGGAGGAGATCGAGCTTACCTCTACAGCAATAGTTGCTGTCGTAATACCAGAGGAGGTCGCCATATCCACCCCTCCCCCTGATGGCGAGGCAATTTCCCCAACAACCATCTTACCAGCAGTACTACCAGCAGTCGAACCAAACCCCGATCGCAGCCGCAGGAAATCCCGCCACGACGGAGAATCGCCCGAGGAGCGCAGTTCCCACCGGCATCACCGGCGCTCGTCAAAGTCTGCCTATGATCACGACCCGAGCAGGCGCCATAGACACTCTACTGTTCCAGCCGAACCAGTGGGTCTTAACATTGCTTCCCTAGCCACTACGCTCACTGCAGCGGCGAGGCTTAATAGATCTTCATTCAAGCACCACCGGGGTGAGAGGTCTAGGAGCGTCGCAAATGAGAAGGAAAGGCGTCACCGGAGCAAAGACAGAGAGAGGTCTAGGGGCATAGCAAGAGAGGAGAAAGAACGGCAACAAGCTATGAGTGTCACAAAAGAAGAGAAGGAGCGACAACGTGCCCTTGAGAAAGAACGCCAGCGGGCTCTAGAAAAAGCCGAGAAAGAGCGAATCCGGCAACTCGAGAAGGAAAAGGAAAAAGAAAGGATTCGGCAATTGGAAAAGGAACAGTGGCGGCAGCAACGTGAGAGGGAGAAAGAAAAGGAGCGGATTAGGGAGGCGGAGAAGCTGGCTAGGGAAAAGGAGAAGCAAAGGTTGAAGGAGAAGGAGGCGAGGAAGATGCAGAAGATGCTTGCTGCTCAACAGTTACAGCAGCAACACCAGACCCCCCGAGTTCGAGGATTAAGTTTGTCCGACACTGAAGGCCACCACAAGCATCAGCGGAGGAGATCTCGCCCCTTGGAAGAGGAAGCCCCCCGCATCCGCGAGCTCCACGAAAAAGAACAACGCCGTGCTAAACGCGCTGCAAAGAAAGAAAAGGAAGCTGCGCTCCTCCTCCAGCAAGCAGAGGAACAACGGCTTGCGGAGCTTGCTTTACAAGCGCAACTCGAAGCCCAAGGGGAAGCACGCCGGAGGAAAGAGGAGGAAGAGAAGAAAGCTGCTAAGCGCGCACGGAAGGCTGCGAAAGAGAAGGCTGCTGCAGAGGCACTAGTTCGGGAAGCGGAGGAAAGGGCGCGGATGGAAAAACTTGCAAGGGAGAAAGAAAGGATGGAGAGGGAAGCGATGAGGCAAGCTGAACTGAGGGCGTTGGAGGCGAAGCGCATGGAACAGGAGAGGGAGTTGGAAAGAAGGAGGAGTAAAAGGGAAAGCCGAGATAAGCATGCGCACCAACCACAGCAACACCAACAGCAGAGTGAGCATCATGCGCATGAGACTCAGGAGGAAAAGCTGGCAAGAAGACATTCCCGCCGGGAATCAAAGCACTCATCAAGGCGATCCTCACAAATCCCAATTTCGCCGTTGACGTTGGGACCGACTATTCATATACCCCAAACCCCCCACCATCAGCCTTCCCAAGAGCCAACCACGCCGCACCACCTTCTCACTCCCGAAGATATGGCCCGCACAGAACGGAAACGCCTCCGTCATGAGAAAAGACAGAGCAGCACACACGCAGCGCAAATGGTTCCCCAACACGCTCCGCCTGTATCTAACGAGAGATGGGACGCGACACCAGAGCAGAAGTACCAGCTCCCTGTTGCCGTACCGGTAGAGTTTATGCCTGCTACGTCGCCGAATGAGGTTGTCGGAGTGGAGGATCCCAAGACGGAAAGAAGGAAATCGAGGAGAGAGTCCCGCGGGGCGAGGGAGGAGACGGCGGAGGAGAAAGCCGCTAGGAGGGCAGCGAAAGCTGCGGAGAAGGAACGGGGGAATGAGAAAGTGAAGGAGAAAGAGAGGAAACACTCCACCAAATCTCACCATGACCGCGAGGAGACTCCGGAGGAAAAAGCCGCCCGCAGAGCAGCTAGGAAGGCAGATAAAGAATCTAAGCATGAAAAGCACGAAAAGCAAGAGAAGGAACAGACAGCAGAAGAAAGAGCAGCCCGCCGCGCAGCGCGGAAGGCAGAAAAGGAGAGGAGAGCAAGCGGTGGGAAGGAGAAGGAAAAGGAGAAGGTGGCAGAGATTCCGCGAGAGGAGGCGGTGGTCACGCCGGTGGAGATGACGCTTCAGAGTCCCGCGGCAGGTTATGGCTGGGGATGGAAGCTGTTTTAGTTCCCTAGCTTTTTCTTTCCTATATCTTTGCGTTTGGTTGGGAACTTTTTTTTTCTACGATCGGATTGGGTTTGCTAAGGACTTGGGTGTATATGGTGTGTTATCTGATCTTTTTTTTTGTTTTTTTGTTTTTTGTCTTTTTTTGATTTTTGGACCAAGGCTAGTACTACTACTTTTTAACGATACGACGACTTTTAGTTTTAGTTTTGTTTTATATGTATATGCTATGGAACTAGTATGGCAATACTATGCTACTGTAACTAGTATGACAGGATGTTTTGGGGGTATTATGGGAGGAAAAAGGGTTCTCTTTCGTACTTGTGAGCGGGGGGGTATTACAGTAGGTGGCTCGCTTACTGGAGTAGTAGTGATGACATGAACCTTGAATATGTGTCTGTGTATGTGCACGAAGAAGGATTGGGCTTTACTCTGGGAGTGGCTTTTTTGAGTATGAATTTCGTGAAAGGGAAGGGAAGGGAAAGGTCGTGTGAATGTACATACTTAACCCATAGGGTAAAAGTTTATATACATGAATGCATACATACGTCTGTTTTTCTCATAAATCTATATCCGTCCCTACTTCAGCACAAATGACAGTTGAATAATACGTACTTGTGCGTATAACTAGATAGCTATGGCTGCCTATCATAGGATTGGCGAGTGTATTATATCGCGTCCCACAAAAGCCCCCAATACCAGAAATATATCGCAATACAATTACATACTTCGTCTGTTACCCTCAACCCCCCAAAGCCGCACTTTTACCGCGGACTCGTCTCTTCAATGTTCTTTCTTTCTTTCTTTCTTTCTTTCTTTCTTTTTTTAAAATTAACATGGTAATACTCGCGTGTCAGTTAAGACTTAAGAGGAGAGCATATTTTATCTTTTCTGATTTTCTGTGCAGGCACAGTAGGCCGCAGAATTGAAGTCATTTCAAAAAAAATGCTAAGATTGCGCTAAACTGTGCGTAATCTTTGAGATGAGGGGAGGTGTTTGGTGGGTACCAATGCGTGTAGGGGGTTAAAAGGTGAGACACGTATAAGAAGGGGAGAATCATATGTGTGTATCAATGCGTGTAGTAAGAGGGGAGTAGAGTGCCATTTTGTGGCAGGTGTATAAACGCCCAGTAGTATATGACGTCATTACCCCCATATGTACAAGTCCCGTGGACTAACCTTCGTACTGTACCTATGAGGGTAACGATGTCATAAACTACTGAGCATTTAAACCCATCCCATGTAACACTCCTTTTTCATTAGAACCCCCGTGTCAATATTCGTAAATCCCGCAAGCGAGCGACCCAATAGTCTGCTCTTTCTCTTCCAACCTCAATATAAGACTTGCACTCTTTTTTTCTTCTATTTATTTATTTTCTCTTTACAAAAACATGTATGCTACCTTTAGATTATAATCATACTCTAATATATGTGGGGATCCTAATTTGTATCTCAAATGTTTCTACTGCAATTTTCACTTTGTCAGTTAATCCATCTTTCAGGTTCAACACTCCAATCACTATTATAATCATACCCTATCAGAGTTCTACTATCTATTGTAGTTGTCAACAAATCACGGGAATCTAAATGCTCGGCATGTTCTTCCAAACCTATTAACTATAGATAATCTCAACCTACTCCAGTGGACGACTTCATCTGGCCTTCATTCGGCTAAACTATCCCTTGTATATACTCGCAAAAATAAAGTTATACATCAGAGTAGAAGCGAGACAGGAAAAGGCGTTCCGAACAGCCACGAGAGAAGTCTTGCTCCATATACCTCGATTTTGCAATAGTTGTTTTAAGAGCTTCCAAAGCACTCGATACAATTTCGTGCGTACTGATTGTAGTCTCAGCCTGCTCAACATTGTTGAAAAGAAAGGGCGAAAAAAGGGAAAAAAAGGTATTTAAAAAAAAGGTATTAAAAAAAGGTAATTATAAACAAGATTTAGCAAAACAGCAACGAACCCATACATTATAGGCCAGACTTTTAATTTCTTAAAAGATTTTTCTAAATTTAACAGCTCTCAACAAATCAGGAGAAACATATATAACAATGTCAGCAAAGTATAATAATCCACGTATCCACCCTACCGGTTCAGGCTTTTTCTATGTAAGACATTTACCAGCTCATCTATTGCATGCGTCCCTCTGCAGTTGTTTGTTTTTCTATATACCTGACGCTTTTGCTACTTTCGCGTTTGTATGTTATCACCCGAGGTGAATGAGAACTTTTAAGGTTCATTGCTAAGCTAACGGAGGAAGGTATTGATCGATGGGGAGATGTATCATGTATAAAGGTGATTGTACCGGTTTCAAGCCTTTTCCCTTTTCTATGCGTCCACCTGCCGTAATCCACATGGAGAATTCACAACAGATTGGTAAGGCTGCTCGGGATGAGCGCATTTGATATACCTTGCGAAGACTCTCAGCACACGTAAACCGATCTCGTTTCAACAGCCGACCGACTGTCTCGCGAACTCTGCTACCTCCTCAGGGTCCACCAGCCGACCGACTGTCTCGCGAACTCTGCTACCTCCTCAGGGACCGACTGTCTCGCGAACTCTGCTACCTCCTTAGGGTCCACCTCATATGCCTTATCCTGCTACAACCTCACCTTCTTCCCACTCTGTTGACCCTTCTTTACTATCTCGGACTGTGTCACTTTCACAATCATCTCTTGGACGCTTATCGGGTATAGCCGCCAGTCCACGCCAACACCAAGTCCTTTTGTTGCCAATATCCACCTCCCAACATCCAGCCATTTCTCGAGTCCCTGTGATCGCCTTGATCCGTCAATCGACTATGACATAACCCAGGTACCCATGATGGATAACGTCCACTTTACACGTATACTCTTTGCTTCAGGAGCTTGATACAAGTCCACTTGATGAGGCTCATTCCGGTTATTGCGTTAAAACTCGCTTTGGGATTCAGATGTGCTGTTAAAATGAAAATGTGAAAACCTCCGTAGATGTGATATTCGCATAATGCTATATATCTTGGAAAAAGTTACGTTCAAAAAAGTTGTGAGTCGAAAACCTCCGGGTCACAATCCACATCATTGCCAGGTCCAATGCGGATCGTGGTGTATGCGGGGGCAGGCGCTACCGATATAGCTCGGGATAGCGGCGGAAATCTCCCAACTCGTCCTCCCCCGTCCTTACGCCCTTGCTGCTGCTGCTCTCATCACCCTTGTGAAATTCCCATCTATGGTTGACTCCTTTCGCAGGTCATGAATTGAAGCAGGACGTTTGAGATTTGCCACAGGCTTCCCTTTAGCTTTCTTTCCACGAGGCATTTATAGTTCTTGGCGTACGTGAGGATACTGGTGCTTCCCCCGTCAATGCCCACCGGGCCATTCATTGACCTAGGAGTTTTCCCTGAAGCATTATGAATTTTGCTTGGTCACAGTTCCTCCTGTGACCCGTGGAGCGCGAAAGCAGGTTTGTACTTCGTATAGGAGGACTTGTGAAGTTCGTTTGGGGACGAGCAAGTGACCCTTTATGTCACCCACGTTGCACACGGTTGTACCATGTGTTCAGCCAATCTATCCAAACTTTTTAAGACTCTAGATTATTCGATCGCTATCGCTGCTCACGCATGGGAGTCCGTCTTCCTTTTCAGTAGGATGAAATCCCTCCATAACCTTGATTGAAGCTCTGTTGACAACGCTGTGGGGGGAATGGTGTTTTTATGAGTTTTGATTAGTTAGTTTACCACTTGGGTTAATTTATTTGTTTTGGTCTGCAGTTTATGCGTAGTTATGTTTGCATGCGAGTCGTTCATTGTTGGATCCGCGAGAGTCGTGCCAGTATCGGCACGACTGTCACGTGGAAAGGGGTCTTCGTGATATGCAGTGATCTTTGCGCTATGGACCCACGAGTCGTGCCAGTTCTGGCACGACTGTCAGTGTCATATGTATTGAAAGGTTACTATGAGCGGAGGTATCGCGGTAGTAAAACGGAGAACGAACGGCGTTCCAAAAAAACAGTGAGTGACCAAGAGAAGGAACATATCTGACATTAACAAGACGAACAACAGAAGTAGCGCCAGAAGGGAGTAGACAGTTGAGAAGAACTGTCCCTTGACCTTTGGTTTCCAGGAGAGTATGACCAGCTCCTTCTACAGTTCCGTTATCCTCTCGAAAGTTCTCGAAGTGTCCTATGTCATTGGTCATGTGAGCACTGCATCCTGTGTCGAATTGCCAGATTGCTTTTCGGGATGGGTTACTGACGCTGAGAGCCTCGTCTTTAGAGCTGCCAGAGCTGCCAACGATGAGTGCCTGTTCCTTCTTTTCTTCCTTCTTCTTATTCTGCTTCTTGTCCTCGTTTGCCTTCTTCAACTTTTGGCATTTCTGCCATGTGTGACCGGTGTACTTGCTGCCGTTTTTCTTGCAGTAGGTACACTCCACGTCCGATCCGCTTGCTTGTTGTTGTGCCTGCTGGTGTTGTGGTTTGCCTTTCTTCTTGAAGGAGGCGGAGAGAGCAGTGTCCTGTTTCTGGACTTCAAACCCAATGGAGAGTAGGCGGAGTTTTGCGTCAGCGTAGGTGAGGTCGGACTTGGTTGAGAGGTTGTCCACTATGTTAGAATGGTGAGTAACAAGAAAAGAGAGAAGAATATCCCGTTTGGCTTCATCCTTATCAAGGAATGAGCGGAGGGATTTGCGATATTCGTCGGTCGAGCTGGTGAGAGAGTATAGACGAGTCCACTCGGTCTCGTACTGCTCGATGAAACCAGCGAAGGAAGTTGAGGGAGTGTAGGTAGAGGCTAAATCGAAAAGAGTGCGCAGTTGATGTACGAATGAGAACGGAGTGTCACGGTAATATTGCGCCTTGAGATGTTTCCATATGGCGTGAGGTGAATCAAGCTTGCTGACGACCTTCAGTATCGGTTTGCTGATTACCTGAATTAGCATGAGGATAGCTTGATTTTCCATTGCTTTGAAGAGTTCGACCTCTTCGTCTGTCGCATCGTCCGCGGGTTCGAGTCCGTCAACAACTAATTCCTTACAACCCATACCTCTCATGATCATCTTGATGGTGTCGGCCCAGTCCTCGTAATTGTCCTTGCCTGTGAGCGACTCGATGTTGTCGAGTTTAACTGGTACTGGCTTGAAATCCTTGGGAGGCTTGAAGATGGATGGCTTGGTTTTGCCTTTGGTGGAAGAGCCGGAGGTACCGGAGGAACCGCCGGTGCTTGGTGTGGAAGCCATTGTATGAGATAGAGGAGGTATGTGTTGATATTGTTGATTTTATTTGTGCTAGTCCGGGCTCATAACCTATTGAAAGGTTACTATGAGCGGAGGTATCGCGGTAGTAAAACGGAGGTTGCAGCGGTGGACTAAGTAGTGCGATTAAGCAAGAAGTGCGAACGAGAAGTGCGAGTGAGCAAATGGGTTAACTATGTCGATTGTAGACAGTCTGTTGAGTCTAAGCGAGAAGTGTGTAGAACTAGATACATGAGTATGAAGATCGTATATAAAAGGTACGAGTTCAGGGTAAAGTCTAGTAAGTAACGTAATAAGAACATGTGAATGACATGTGAACACATGTGAAAGAAATAATACAGAAATCCTTATACGGGTAGCAAGTGTCCATAACGGGTATCAGCATGATTAGGAAATAATCGTAAGAAATAACGATGTAATACATGGACAGAACTTAACTATATCGTAAGGAAATGATTATTTTCAACAATATGAGTCCTACACAGTAGGGGTTGTCACCAATTAAAGCAACTACTTAAACACCCTTGTTGCTTAACCTTAGCGTGGCTAAGTGTTTAACTAAATAGAGATGAGAATGTGATTTAATTGCTGATACCACCTTGCGACACAACCATTTGCATTTTAATTTAACTGCTGACTCATAAGGCAAATCAACACGGTCATTCCAACATGCGTACCTAGCTTCCTGCATACCTAATCCGCATACCTATTCCACATACCTATTCCGCATACTCCAAACTAAGCCAGCATGCCCCGTTCAAGTGAGAAGTCTATGATAAGGGCCGAATTTGAGGAAGTCATCGAGGACGTCTGCACAATTGCGGTGCTAGAGACTCAAAATAGGGGGGATTCTGATGAAGAGGATTTGGAGGATTCGGAAGATTCGGAAGATTCAGAGGATAGGAGATCAGACTGGAGGGTGATTGGGGACTTGGTGGATATCTATGACATCTTTTTTGAGCCTAGATATATGGTTTCTCGAAGTGTGAGTGCTGGTCGGCATGGGGGTGATATTTTAGGAAATTGATAGAGGCTTCGTTTTTTTCCGGCCTTAATCCCCAACCAGTTTTAACCACCAAGGCCTTTGTCTTTGTCCAAGCTGTCTTCATATTAACAGCTTTCTCTCGAATCCGCTTGATAGTCATATCATCTTCATCTTTAAATAACTCCTCTTTCACATCCTTATGCCATGCAGATTGCTTCCCCCGCAACTTCTCTTGATTGTCCTCCATCCAAGCAACAAGCCTTTCTACATCTGATTTATCCCATGATTTATTTGCTTTAGACACCTCTGTCACGGTAGCAGATGCCGACACCGACACTGACGTCTTTCCGATCGGTGTGCTTGGTCGCTTAGATGGGGAGGGTGTATTTGGCTGTTCAGATGGGGATGGAGGGCAGGATTGAGCTGGCTGGCCAGATGGAGGTGGGAACTCAGTGGCGAATTGAGAAAACATCATGAAGTCGTTGATTGCCTATGGTAATTGTGCTTATTGAGCCTTCGTTGAGTTCACTAAGCTATGCAGTGCAAGCCAGATTAAAGCTATGCGTTCATTGCCTTATGACTCAGCAACTTAAGCAACTTTAAACAGGTTTAAAGCACTCTGGAGTGCTTTAACTTGCTTAAAGTTGCTTAACGGTGATATGGTTGCTCATTGGCTGGTTGCCCTTGTCGATTTGCATGGGTACCCCACGCTAAGGTTAAGCAACAGGAGTGTTTAAGCAGTTTTTTAAATTGGTGACAACCCCTACTGCTTGGTTGCGGTTATCGGCAGGAAAGTTCTAGCAGATACGAGAGTCGTCCAAGTGTTCGCCGACTGTCGTAAGTGTGAGTGGTAAAGCGGTTTTGGGACCCGCGAGAGTCGTGCCGATACACTTTGGCAGAAGGTCTTAGTGCTACTTGTTCGTTTAAAAGTGTGTCGCTTCGTATGTTGTTAGGTATGACGAGGTTTTTTGAGTCTTTTGCGAAAAACGTGGGCTTTGGGGGTAATATTATTATGTACGTATTCGCACGTACATACGATTAAAAACCACAGACTATTGCGGCTTTTGTCTTCTTCACATATTGTCGACTGTGTCATTATTCTCTACCTCTCGCTCTTGCTGGTCTTCATTCCGGTCACATAGTGTATGCTCTCTCCGCTAGGAAAGAAATACCTTCATAACGCCTCGACCCATCTCTTACAGCATTGCCACCAATATCTCGACGTACTGCACTATTATAGCAACGATCGCAGGTGCCGACGGGTGGACTGAAGTTTGCGGGTAACATGTCGGCCTCGAGGTAATGGTAACACCAGTAGATATCGAGCTTGTAACCCCCCAAGCTGCTAGTTCACCATCCGTCGGCTGTTCCACCAGCAAATATAGCTTGCTTTGAAAATCTGGCTATTTTCTACATAGCTTCAGTTAGCAATCATATATACCAATTAAGCTCTATATATACCATACCTTCGTGGCCATGTTCCATTCGTATATCTTTTCTAACCTGCCTACAAACACACCATATCTCTCCTCCAAGAGCCAATATATATTTGTTTCATCAACCGTTGCATTCAGTTCTACTGGTAGTAACCTTTGAGGCTTCCGTACTAGGTACTAATTTTCTAATACCTCCTTAGCCACACCTTTGATTTGTTTCATCCTGGTCAAGGTGAGTCCATGGTGAGGGTATTTGGCTTTATACCGAGTATTAATTTCTTTACGTACGGCTCTGGGGTCTCGTGCAGGCTGTTGTTTATTACTCTGGAGTATAGTCTTTGTGATGCCTTCAGGTATCGCTGTAAGCTGCTATTTGCCGACTTTCCTTTATAGAATTTGGTCTTTTTCCGCTGCTTGTCTTATTAGACGTGACATAATGAGGATCTTGCTTAAGGTGAGAAAATGAGCGAGCTTGAAGTCTTGGGCATTATAAAAAGGATACAGATCTGGGGATCGCTAGTTCGAGAATGGAAAATCACGAATAGCCCGCTTGATATCTATTAGGTAGCCGCCGGGTGACGTCGGGTATATATGGCTTGGAGTCGGGGCGGCACTCTGTATGCAATGTGGAGGTTTCGGGAATGGGTTCGACGTCTGAATCATTTTCTGTCTGCTTAACGTCTCCGTCGGGTGGATGTCGCCGTAGATTCGTGTATTTCAGCCAGCTCATCCTGGTCAATGTTGGATTCATGAGGTTCAGAAAATTGTCGGTCTGCATTGACTATAAGGCTGGTCGGTTCGAAGGGTATCGGGATGTTCAGGAGAATCCTCGACGCAAGAGAGGGTAAACGTCCGGATATCTAGTGGATGTTTTTACTGGATGTGATTTGAATATGCTCCCCAGGAAGTGTATGTATATACTATTGCACCAACGATAGCGAGTTTTGTGGGAGTTCATTTATGACGGCGGTTGCTTGTTCTTGCTAGACGTGTGTGAGATGGTTAGAAACATCTGACGTGAAAAGTAAACAAACTTATAAGGCACTAGACGCGTCGGGTTCAAGCGCAGAAGTAGTCGGAATCAGGCTAGCCATCTTTGAGGACAATAGAATTGTTTGGCAACATGTCGGGGAAACAAGATGGCGATCGAAACTTTTGGTGAAAACTTAGTACCACCCTGCGATTGAGCTTAATGCTCCCGTGAACTCGGGATTTGATGTAACGCTCATTTGCCTAGATCGTGGAACTTTTGCTGGAGCTTTACTGCGGCCACGGACTTTGTCAAGCAATAGATGTCCGAGGTACCAGTGATATCGAGGTGATACCAGCAGATATCGAGGTGATACCAGGTGATACCAGCAGATATCGAGGTGATACCAGCAGATATCGAGGTGATACCAGGTGATACCAGTAGATATCGAGGTGATACCAGCAGATATCGAGGTGATACCAGGTGATACCAGTAGATATCGAGGTGATACCAGCTGATACCAGTAGAAAGAGGTATTACTAGTAGATGTCGGGGTGATACTAGTAGATGTCGAACTTATTCTTCCATTTCATCACTGCTACCTACTTCTTCCTGCGGGAGCCCGTATTCTTCACAATCCACCCCAGTCCGCGGGTAGAATCTCTTTAGCCTCTCTCCTGGGTATGGCAACTTCATTTGGGTACCATCTAGCTCTTCTAACATGTAGGTACCCCGATCTCTGTGCAAATCCCTAATCCGATATGGACCTAGCCACCGATTATCCAATTTCTTGGACCACTGTTGGTGATACTAATAGATAGAGGTAATACCAGGAGATGTCGGGGTGATACCAGGTGATACCAGTAGATATCGAGGCGACATGCTTTCCAAAAAGTGCCATTTCTCCCTTTATGGCCACTTTTGTCATGCAATTGCCTCATAACTTCTCGTTTTTCTTCCTCCTCACACTACCTTCGCAAGAGGTAAATTCCTCTTCACTCGCTTGTATAACACCTCGTCCTAGATAATGAACTTGGTTACTTCGCGTCTTATTTACCGAATTTCTTTGTCCGTAATGCCCAGCGGTCTTCTCATCGAGGTGAGGTAGTCGATAATCTCTTTATAGTATTCTGCATCCGCCGCTGCCACTCGTGCTATCATTCTTTTCCTTT
Source organism: Tirmania nivea (assembly GCA_015179035.1). Lineage (NCBI taxonomy): Eukaryota > Fungi > Ascomycota > Pezizomycetes > Pezizales > Pezizaceae > Tirmania > Tirmania nivea. Next base: position 87,638 of record WHUY01000071.1, on the reverse strand, counting down.
TACCTTCTCTAGTTTCTTTGTAATTCCACACAGAGGGGGAATTTTCATTAAATGCGCCACGGAAACCAAATAGCATAAGCGAGCTTCAAAGGCCTGGTCAGACTATTAGCAACCCGCACTTTGTAAAGGGGGACTTAATGCCTCCTACACCAGTTCAAGCCACGAGCCTTGCTTACCAAATGCTCGACTCCAAATATGCAGTTCCAGGTTGTTGCCCGACGCCCTACGGCACCTGACGTCCCTTAACCAGTTGTGGACCAGTATTACATTTCGGTTGTTTTAAGGAACTGAATCTTCAGTCGATGATGCCTACCTCTGGCCACTTACATTTGTGCCACAACTTGATAGTGGCAGGATGTCCTGCTGACGCTTGAATCTCTCCCAGGATTCAAACTTTAATTCTTCGAAGGTATGAATCCAACGCTGACGAACCCAGCGGCATTCTGTACAAATCCTCTGCAAGATTTGTCATATAGCTTTGGATCCGTGCTTGGAGCTTTGCTTGGCAAAACCCATTGCCCCAGATTTTCGGCTTCTTCCGAATCAACTTGGTCAACCACGGGTGGTTATTCATCGTTTCATAACTTCCGAAGTCGACCAGCTTCAAGACTTCCGAAAGATGTGCCTGCGCATTGGAAGTAGAATCATCATTTTTAATATTGAGATCTGTCTTACAGAGCAAGGCAGCAGGAGCAGTGGAGGCAGTAGGAGAAGTGGAAGCAGCAGGATAGTGGAATTGGCGGAATTGGCAGGCGACATCGAGGCTGTATAAGAGGATGGATTTTGATCTTTCAAGTTAATCCTCATCCTGCTTAGGGTCAACATAAATCACTGGACATCTATTCATTGTCCCTAATCTTTCCTCAACGGGAACGCCTAGGCGAGAAGGAGAAGGTTGCCTGCACTCGCAGGACGCTATTCGTGAGCGCGGAGGTTCCAAGGTGAAGCTCTGCGTCCTTGCCTCTGATTTCATCTTAGGCATTTCGGACTCCTTTGCCATTAATGCTTTCCTCACAAGCTTCCATTGAGCTTCCACACCTGAAAAGCTAGCTAGCTCTCTCATGTTTCACCTAAGGTAAAGCAATCACCGTAGGCACAAACGTGATAAGGGTAGAATGGAAGAGGTATGACCCTGGTTGGAGATAGGACACGAATAGGACCCGACCGAACTGATGAGCAATGACTGTGAAAGAGGATGGGACAGAAGCTACTTTCACACTCACTCCTCGACCTGGAAGCCAGAAAATACATACACCCAAAATAACTTGCAAAGTTTGTTTTGAAACCCTAACTTGGAATTAATCCACTCGTGTACAGCCAGCCATCGCTGCCTTCACAGCACCCTACGCCAAACGATCGTAGGCGCGATCATGGCAAGGGTGGAATGAAAGTGCGGGAGGTATGAGTCCAGGGCTATAATACTGGAGTGTAAGACGGAAGACGGTATTATCTCCATCGGGCTACCGTAGTGCTCGCAACACGGTCGTCGGGCAGAGGATGCAGTACTTCTTCAAGCCTGCCGGCGAAGCGCCGTGGCACCGTGTGCCAAAAGGCGCAGACTCCAGTGTGCAGGGCCAAAAAGAGCTACCCAGCCGTTTGCTAACAAACCCTTTGGAGAGAAGGTTTATCTAATGTCCTGGCCATTACGGTCGAAGGAAGTTGAGGCTGTCCTCATAGGCACCGTACACGACATCGAGTAGCCTCTTGCTTTGAGAGGGACACCGTTCTGGGAATTGTGGATAACTGGGGAAATCGCGTAAACGGTTGCATCGTGCCTCGAAGAGAGACTGGCGATTTTTGGTAAATCAGTACTCGTATTGAAGCATCTCGCTTATGACGAGGCAGCGCATCCCCGAGGTTAAGCCTAGTAGGGTTGTTCAACCACCGGGCTGCTCCCTGCCCCGATACTGGCGATTGTAGCGCAGCGGAAGGTCTGTAACGGGGCTTTGAATATATATATGATATGAAAGTACATATGTATGAATAAAAAGAGAAAATCGCTACAGCGACAGGTGACAGGTGACAGGTGACAGCCAGGCTCGTAACCTGTAATAAATGGAGAGGTGGATTGACTTGTGGGGCTGCTGGCCCCGGCTTTATAGACGAGGAAATCGGAGACGTTACACCCCATAACCCATCAATACGCTATATTTCCCATACACGTCAAGCTTCCACGGCCACCAGCAGCAAATACGTAGCAAACACGCTAATTGTGAACCCTAATCTAAATTATATCCTATTATCGAGGCCAATATTTAACCTAACACTTGAGCAAATGACGACGTTCATGTAGTATAATTTCCTGCCTGAAGTCTTAGCGAGCCCCGTCACAAACCATCATCAAAAGTAGTAGAATCTTCTAAGGCCATTTAGCCCTAACGCTCGAGTAAATGTCGACGCCTAGGTAGTAAAACCTTCTGCCTCAAGTCTAGAATCTGTTTCTTAGCGAGCTCCGAATTATGTCACATTTCATCACCAAGAGAGAACCTCGACATGCCTACTTCCGCGGCAATGCTTAACCCTAACCTTGAGCAAAAATGACGTCTAAGTTCCTAGTATAACCTTCTGAGAATCTTCATGCCTACTCCCGCGGCAATGCTTAACCCTAACCTTGAGCCATTAATGACTTTTTAACCTTCTGCCCTACGTCCAGAATTTGTTCTAGCGAACTCCGAATTATGTCACATGACACAATTATCATCAAGGAAGCAATCCATATCAATTATTGCACCTAAGAGGTCGTTCTGTATTTATGTATGTTCAGTCTTTCAATACTAAATCGGTATCACAGTGCCTTCCGGACGGAGTACTAATCAAGAGTTATATAGTTTCGTTGAGTGAATTAAAGTAGGGAATTACGTATGCAATTTTATTTACCAGAGAGCTAAATCGTGAACGCATGTTCCGGCCATAGGCAAGCGTAAGCTGACGAGTACGCTCTATTACCCTCAACTCAGTAAGCAATTTGTCATGAGCTTGATTTATCACGTGCCGTTAAATTCCATAGCCCGAGCGCTAACTATGTTTACTCGAAATCATGCCTGGTAGTAGCTATATCCACATGCCGAAAATTCATACTGTCAAAGTACAAGTGACATACCAGCCTATGGCCAGTGACTGTCTCCACAATTTGAATCGATGAATAAATACATTTTGTAAGTGATTCTCAAGTTTAGTAGGGTCAACGAAACTATATACGCCTCGATTATTTATATTATCCTTCCCATACGTTCAATAGCCATGGTTAGTAGTTCTGGTTGTGATTGCTATATATATAATCAAATTACAAGCGGGGCGGTGCAACTGTTGAGCAATTAGCCTGCGATATTCACCAGCCTAGTTGTGACATAATCCAGAGCTTGCTAAGAAACACATTCACCAGAAAATAATACTTACTTAGACGTCATTATTTGCTGTATTGAGCGGACTCCAAGAAGTTTAGGCATCGGCTGTACTAGTATAGTAGCGTGAGCAGAGTCAGTATTGTCAAAGCATAATTAAAGTATCAGCAAAGTATCGATTCTCTTGCCATGATAATTCTGAGAATTACATGCATAGCTCTTTATTTTTTCGCATACGTATACATTGCAGCGCACGATTCCTTTTGTTAATCATGATCTCTTTTTTTCCAGAGTTACCCTCAAGTCGAAACGCTCTTCCGCCAGATTTAATAAACACAATCGCGATCACAACCAAAACCACTACACTGAAAGTTAGTTTCTATTTTTTATGTCCTATACACAATCTTGCCAATCCATCACTGCCTCTCCAACTATAATATTCATATCCCATTCCTATATATTATTTCCGCAATTTCAAACTCACATCACCGGACTCTTCTCCACTCGGCTCAACTCAGCTCTACTCAAGTCAATTCTAATCAGTTCTGTTCATCACAAACATGTATTAACTATCTATATACCCAAGTGTAAAAACACATAAATTTGTAAACAAGCAACGCCAAAACATCATCACCAGTATGATTCCTGGATATGTCCATATATCATCCTTCATCATACACATGCAAGTAAATTGATCTTTAAAAACTTTTTCAATCCCACCTGGACATGGGCAAGCATCAAGTTCCTCGTTCTCCCCCTGGGCTTCAAGCCCTCTTGACTACGACCCCCTCCTTCGCCACCCCCGAGCTTTCCCCTTCCACTTTCACCTCTTGCACCTCCTCCTTCTTTTCCACCTTCCTCGCTCTAACCTTCCCTTGCGAAAGGTAACTTCTGATAAAGAACCTCACAAACAAAAACGTCAACGGCGTCAGATACACACAATTAATCACCACCGCCAACTCCTGACCCATATGGCTCAGACACCTCACATACTCCCCGTCCTCCCCAGACGCACGGTACTTGATAAAGAGGTGGATCGCGGCGCCGGAGCCACCGACGAGGAATTGGGTGATTTGCATGGTTGTTAGGGAGCGCTTGATTGCGTTAGGGACGCGGATGTTGAGCGTTGAGAGGGTGTAGTATGTGTACTGTATATATATATCCGCAATTAGCTCTTGCCTTCTCTTTGCGAGGTTTTTTTGGGGGGAAGGGAACTGTACCATAAGCGTATGAATCCCCGAGTTATACCAACAGAAAATCCATATCGGCGGAGCCATCCACCTGATTCCCGCCCACATACTCACCATCGCCCCGGCGTGGTGGTATGTCTGTAAACTACTGCTCTTCTTGCCCTTTGCGATGATGATCATAGTATCAATAACTTCGTAGAATTTACTCAGGTAAAAGATCCACCCGTAGTACCCCAACCCTGCATTCCATAGCCCCGGGCGAACAAGCTCAGTCCCAGAGACATCAATCATCATATGTGATGACGAGGATGAGAAATTCGAGTACCCCCTCTGCGCTGCGAGCCCCGCGCCAGCGATTGCAGATGGAGAGGCAGAGCGGTCCTGGATTTTGCAAAATGAGTCTACAAAGCCAAGGATAGTGCTTGCAACACCACTTCCCCTCTCAGCTGCAGGCACAGAGAGCAAATTCGGGCCGATGATGGTCCCGTGGAGGATCCTCGTCATGCCGACAAACGTCCATAAGGAGTACAAAGCCAAACCCAAGTTATGCAAGAGCACCCCATATTTGAATGCCTTTGTCTTGGACAACCAGTATGGCTGGCCAGTAGCTTTAGAGTTGTAATAGTGGACTGCGGTTGCATAGAGGAAGGCGATGGTGAAGGGGACGGCGGGGTGCAGGAAGGCGTTGTAGATGTCTGCGGGGATGGCGGGGGGGTTGATTGGTGGTCTTGGGTCGTAGGAGGAGAAGTCTAGGAGGGATCGGAGGTGGGGGGGGCGGGTGAGCCGGACAGAGGCCATAGCTGGGGGAGGTTAGAGGAGCAGAGGTGAGTTTAGAAGTGAGAGAGAATGGGGAGGCGGTGAGACGAGTTGGAAGATATATAGGATGGTGGATGCTTGCAAAACCAGCCTGAAGGTCTGCTGGGGTAATGCAGCCGCGAGAAGAAAGATTCCCCGTGTGTACGCTCCAAACACACTATCGACCAGACAGGGAAGAGATGGAAGCCTGCGGGAGGGGAGGGGAGGGGAAGGAACGGTTTGAAGCTGTAGTGTGAAAAAGCTATCACCTTGTCTTGCCAGAGCCCTAGGAATTGCAGAGGATTGAGGGAGCACAGATTGTAAACACTGCTGGCGTCACTCCTTCCTCCACTCTCGTAGAAGTCCGGAAGAAAGAATTCTAGCCCAATCAACTGCAGTCAAACGCTTACGCCCCAGTGACCAAATTTGTTGAATGGCCCCTCCCATGTATGCAAGCCAATTGCTTCATTGTCTATGCCATACATAAAGACTCGGCCATCTCACTATGCCCTCATCGATTCGCACCTCCATAAAAAACTTTCACAAGCATGCATCCTTTTCTCCTCGGATTCCTATATCTAAGTTGATGAGCCACACTTGGGATCCTCCTCACCCCTCGGCCGGGAATGCCGATAGCGATATGAATGACGGTGTTATATGAGGAACGAAAATTACCCTCTACTCCGAATACCCGATATATCGCATCCGCATCCAACCAGATACATCTCAACACATGTGTGTATGAGCGCCATATACCCGCAACGAACTGACCCAAAAGTCAGAGCCTCAATCAACATTCAATTCCTCTCCACTTGAAACAAAGAATACAGACCTAGGTATAGGAAGTGTATCCGAAAACTGTTGGGATTGCAAACCACAACTCGCACCACTAACCCTCCTTCGGTCTAGCCTCCGCTCAGGGTCTTAAACCCTTTTCTTTTGTTGGGCTGGCAATTGTACCTTACGCGAGTGCGGCTAAACCTTTAAAGAGCCGCGTAAAACGTTAACTCTATCACCAGAGTTTCGAACGGTCAGCCCGCTTCAAGGGACTTGATAGAGACCTATGTAAAGTGCAATTGCACTCATCATAAGTATCATCCAAAAACTGATGATCAAAGCTAATTGAAAGCCACTCAATTCAATCCACATACCTCTAAATATCTATCCCACCCCATCCCTCGCGCGCCAGCCCGTATCCCCGCATATACGCACGGCCGATTCGGATATAGACACACTACCTCTTACCCTGCAAAAACACCCGCATATATACGTTCTCCTCAACAAATTTCCTCAATCCAATCCTCCATCTCAGTTTCCAGATCCCCGGCCCACATTGTTGCAAACTGTAATTGTTGACAGAAATTGAAAAGGAGGGGTCAAGAATCAAAATAAACGGATATTACCGAGCCTCAACAGATTCGAGTGTTGGCTTTGAAGCCGTATTCTTGGCGCGTTGAGGTTGTCTTAGGTAACCAGTTGAGGGTAATTCTGGATTTTCAGAGTGCTTAAATATGTACTGTAAGAAAACAAGAAGAGATATAGTACGGAGTAGAATGCTTTGATTTGCGTCAATATCTACATCTACTACATATATGAGTGAGTCCTCTCTATGTCATGCAAAAGTTTTGAAATACAACTCTGAGACCATCCAATGGGCTGGATTCTTACTCGTATAGTTGCTTTACTAACTTATGTAGTATCTATGAGTACACTACACGAAAGTTTATCCATTGCATCCGATCGGGCCTTCCCGGTGCACGTGATCGGTAACTCATCTTAAACCTTGACATTTCTACATCGATACTTATCGATTAGCTTAATGTTGCTTATGATGTCATCCTGTCATCCTGTTAGTCCCACCATTGAATGTCCAAGTTTGATTAACAATCCTGAAGCCAATCTGGATATTTAACGAGGGCTTGACTGGAATTTATTACGCTGCGGTAACATGTCGTGGAGCTACACTATGGCCCTTTGATCCGATTGGCTAGTGCTATATATAGCTACCCGAGTCAAAATACTACCTACTGTATATGATATATACGAGTGTAGCGGGACTGGACTGGGCTTCGGGCCACACCCCTATATTTGTATGTGTCATCAGGCTAGATTTGTTCCGATATAACCGTTTTTTCCTTCGTCACTAGGTACTGTATTTACCGGATGATCGGTGAAGAGGAGCCTTGTTTCTACGAGAAGCCGGTGCCCGCCAGACCCACGAACCTTGTATGCCGTATAGCCAGTCTCGGATCCGCTTGTTAGCAAGCGGTCTTCAATTGTGGCATGTCTGCCTTGCTTTTCCGAGCCAGGTTGCTACGAGATGCCGGTGCCCGCCAGACTAGCCAGGTTATGAGAGGCCGCGCCAAGTATGTTATCCCTGTAGTCTGGTGGGCACCGCCTCTCGTAGCCTAATCTCGTGTATTGGCCTCGCGGAAAAAGAGACCCAAATAGGTAAATTACAGCATAAGCTAAGCATAAGCAAGGCACAATCTATCACGGTAAGGCGGTTGATATACAACAGCGATAGTTCATTTTCGATGGTTAATATCGGCAATTGCGCTACTAGTTAAATGCAGTTATCTGATACACAAGTGCTGAGGCAGCAAAAAGCTCGAAATTAGCTAACTCGAAGTAAAAGCAACTTAATATATGTAACTACAGTACATGTCTATTTGGCAATATATAGTCTGCTTGCACTTACCCCCCCCAGACTATTGGCAATATAACGCACGACGATCCATACGAGAACAGGTTTAATATGAGCCTTATATGTTCTGTCACGTGGTGTATCTCAACTTCCATCACTCATGCCTCATCAGCCAGCAGGCCCCAGAAGTGGAAATTACAACTAGTAACAAATATGATTGAGCACTCTAATTAAAGGTCTGGCTGGTAGTACTTAAGTAGCTCGCAGGCAGATCAAATTGAAAAGTGCAGTAGAAATTAAGCATTACAATTTAAGCTCAATGTACTAGTATTACTTGCCAGACGTCCACTTACACATAATTCGCAGGCCAATGTCCTGCAAACGCAGGATGTATATGCTGCTGCCCTTGCATTTGAGGCATAAACACCGGCATCGGCTTCCCAATACTATTCTTCCACTCCGGCCCGTCATGTATCTGCTCTTCTCTTCTCCCCTTAAGCCTACCAAGTAACCCCCCCACCATCCCAAACCTCCCACCCTCATGATGAAGACCCCCTGCCCTTGGTTCGATCCTCCTCCCAATTCCCATACACCACGCCATCCCCGCCACTACCCCCGCAACCATCACCAGTGCAGCAATTCCTATCCTTAAAGCATGATACCCAGGAGTAGCATCCACCCCCGCGACCTCCAGCAGGAACCCATTGCTATCCGCTCCCGGCTGCTCAGTCAGGATCTCATACGCCACATCCCCCGCCACTTTCAAAAATGACACCGCCGTTAGCAGCAACAAAAACCCTAGTATCGCAAACCCAAACGTAATCTTATCCAATCGCACATTTTCTGCACCGCCAACACCTGCATACGATGATCCCGACGTATAGCAAATCCAGACAGAAATCAACCATGCAATCCCGAATGCAATCACCGCTCCAATTACCGGCAACGGGGAGATTGCTCGCTGGAGCTGCAGGCCTAGGGAGAGGATATCCTGAGGGTCTTTTTCGAGGGTGAGGAAGGTGGTGTTGACACTGCCGTCTTGATTGTATTCACCGGGGAAGAGAGAGACTTTAAGGGCTTGTGCAGATTTGGGGCGTTTATTTGAGCATCGAACAGGGATGGCTTCCCCGCCGACGCAGAATCCGTAGTACCCGAAGAAGACGTCGAGGTCTACGTTCTTTAGCGAGATGATTTCTCGGAGGGCTTGATCATCGGATGGAACTGGGGGGCGGGGAACGGGGGCTTGTCTTTGGTTGAGAGTTGGGGTTATGGGTACAAATGTTTGCTTGGGGACAGTGATGAATGTAGGCTTTCGAGTGGTGATGGTGGTTGGGAAACTAGGCCTATCTGTCTTAGGATTGTGGGTGTTGGTGATCTTGGGGGGGAGAGGGATGGCAGGGATTAATGTATTATGTGGAGTAGTGATATTTGAATCCGTTACATTTGGGTTAGTGTAGTGAAGCTTGAGGAGGTAGATGTTACGAATTGCCAGGGAAGACTGGGTTACACCTGACAAGAGGAAGACTGTAATTGTGAAATCAATGAAGATTAGCATTCAAATCCTAGATACATCAAATCATTGATTTTTGCAAATATATACCTGTCAGGATCAGAGAAAGGAAAAGGAAGAATCCAACTGCCGCCCGGGAGCTGCTCACAATACTGAACAATAACATGTCTAAGTAAAGTAAGTAATGAAGAAAATAATTATAAAGATTAAAATATTAGTACAAATAATGGGCGCTCAGCGCGGAATTGGATCTCAAATCCAGAAGGAGAAAAAATCAAATAAACTGTAGATAGAGAGTTTTTTATTATGCCCGGCTCGAGATTTGTGGCCCATCGTGGGTGATATAGGTTGCCCTCTGATGGCCGCACTAAGTGGCTTTCAACCTTAGGTTGTTTGGGGTGAGTTTGTGAGACCCCTGTGATGTGATACTTCCTAACAAAGAACAGATTTCATTTTCATGATTGGTGGCCAAGTCCTCATTATGCAGAGAAAAGTAGGTGTGGTTATTCCAGAAAACTGAGGGTAAGAGTGATATGCTGGCCATTTGTCTTAGGAAAGTGAGCACGAGACAAATTCGAACATCCGATATGTAGGTCTCTAAACGCTGGTATTGAATGCGCGCACCCATGGATACGTATGTCGCACATACGTACTTAGTGCCTGTGAAGTCAATTGAAGTCATTCCATGTATGAGCAGTTTAGCAATAGGTATCGAGCATGCAGTTGTACATTGCGTGTATATTCATAAAAGAAAGTTAGCAAAACCCGGAAACTCGCGTTTTGCTCACAAACAGGCTAAACAGTCGTTTAGCCATTCATTCCCAGTATATCACATCCAACAATCTGGCCAACAAAGGATCAGCAGTGCTCCACTTATCTATCACAAACTTGGACTAATCACAAACCATGTAAAGTTCACTACTTTCTTTTGTAGAAACAATTAGGTAGCACACCCGCATGCGATTTGATCTTTCGGAAAGTTCTATTTCCCCGCAATGCTGAGGTGCCAGACCATCCACTTAGCATGCCTAGTAACGCTGAGGATAAATTTTATCTGACTATAATCGCATAATGGATACCTCGGGACAGTTTAAAAGCATCAATTCAAGCCCTACTCGGTACTGTACCCTAGCATTCCTTAAGCCGCACGCAGATGTCCTTAGGATTGCTGACACTCTAGGGTATCTTAGAGGTTAGTCTGCGAGAAATCGACTCTTGGCATATTAGTTGTAGTTCAAGATATGAACGTAAGATCAAAATATGAAGATATTGGCTGGTTAAAAGTGTCAACATGCAGCCAAAAAATGAAATATATAGAAGGATAGGTTAGTTTCTGGTGAGTCTAGACTCGCATGGTGATGCGTAATATACTAATTCTGCTTTGCTATCTGCCAAGACAAAACCAAGAGTTTCTAACCGATGAAAGCCTAGCATCTAAAAATCGGATGCGCTATAATCATGATTACTCTGGTGATAGAGATGGGGTTAGGGCTTTAAACAGGTTATCTTAGGATCTCTATCTATCTAGTAGATCATTCAAGGGCGTTGATGTTCCTTGTTCAGAGTGGGGGAAGTGGGACTAGCTCCTTAGCAGTTTAGCACGTGTACACCCTTGTAACCAGTCGCAGAATTATTGCGGTCAGGCCCCGTCATATGTAGAAACTGGTAAAGACAACAGGAGGTGCGAAAAGGCTCCGCCCAGACTACGCCCAGCTATGGAGTATCTTGGGATTAAATTCAACATTGAATATGTAACTAAGGTATCTCGTGTTAATCTCAGATCTCCTCTTGATAAAAATCGGTCTGGGCACGAGAACATCTTAATATGCCCTGCAAGCTCGAGAAAGAGCGGTTGTCACTGATAGGGCACGTGCCAGCAGTGGCGCTCACGCCAAGAATGCACCAGCGGCAGCGAGTGGCTGCAGCAGGGTTAGTCGTGCACTGTCTCTCGTTAGTCTTGCAGCAGCAGCTGCAAGCGGGACGTGAAGGTGCGAACAGAGAGCTGGGATGGATGAGCAGCTTGTATGGATGCAGAGGCGTTTGTCACTATCTATCTGAGCATCGAGTGCCAATTGCGCAAGAAAGGGAGTGATAATTTTAAGACACGATTGGGGAGCTCTTGTTCGCGTGGTTGCTTGCCGTAGTTGGCTCCGTTGGTCTAACGATAAAAGCTCCCTTCCGCCGCCATTATTCTTAACTTCTACATTGACACTCCTTCCGGCTTTCTCAAGATTAAGAACGCTCTTACTCCGGTCACTTCTTGTCGACTCGTCTACAAATCTACCTACGCTTTCGACTCTTCCCTTCTCTCATCCGATCTCTCTTCGCTCTCGCGAAGGTACCCAAACTCCCTAATACTAACCCCATCCCGCAGTTATTGAATGGTCACTACCTCTCAGGTCCCCGAGGAATCGAATGAGCCCCCTGAGCCTCATCTTCATCAGGACTACTCTTCAGTTCTTACTGCCGAAGGAACGTTTGGTCATACCACAGGTCTTCACAACGGAGACCCCGTAGGTATCTCAGCAGTTACCTGCAGCTTAGGAATACTTGCTTCCCCCGCCTTTGCTGACACGGAGGCTGTTCAGCAAGTGCTGGACCCGGAGAAATCCTCGAATGGTCTAATCGCACCGAGTGAACCTATTGCATTTGACTACGCGACTACCATCGACCAGTCTAAATTCTCGCCCAACGGTACTACCACTGTATCTTTCCAAGGTGTAGACGCTCACTGGTTCACCCCTCTTGTGGTAGCTAGGTATCTCGGAGTAAATCTTGAGCATGGCTTGCCTTCTCAAGATGCTCAGGCGAGATTGGCACGGGATGGGCCTAACAAATTGGAAGGCGATGAGGGAGTTGGTGTGTGGAGAGTACTGGTAAGACAGATATCGAATAGTTTGACCTTGGTGAGTTGAAAGAAATTTCATGTATTTCGATGTTTGCTTTTTGCCTTTATTGTTTTTGCGGGACTTTTGGACCGGCATATGCAGCCTATACAATTAGTACGAAGATCGTGCCCGGACAATCGATCCATTCTGTCACATGCTCAACATGACATATTCATTTCTCAACATTAACCTTGATACAATTTTTTCACTCCTCGGGGAACACTGACAGCTATATTCCTGTTGACATGCATGCACTACTCTACGATATATTGTGTCTACCGATTCAACGGCAGAGCCATAGAGCTCCTTCCAATACGTGAGCAAGGCCGCCAACCTCGATGGTTGTATAAACTACTAGGATATGGTCAGTTCTTTGTATGGATGTATGGCAAAGCAGAGGTCTACCCCCGAGTGTAGCCATACATCGATCTTGACATTGTCAAGACCGGCAAAAGGAGGAACTTGTTCAGTTGAAGCCCGTTTAGGCTTCCTTCAAAATGCTTGGGCTCATGAAAGACTGGGCCAACTTTTAGAGGAGAGAACACTAGAAAGGAAATTGAAAAGAAATCCATCCATGCCATGTTTTTTACATTTTGTGCATTTTATCGTCTGCGTTTTATTTCCTTAGGGAAGACGTGAAACCCAAACCGTCATGTGGTGATTTTCTCTAACTGAAGACCCCGTGGAACGGTTACCTCCTGACTGCAGGTTCTTGTAATTGCTATGACACTCTCCTACGCTACCACCGACTTTATCGAAGGAAGTGTCATCTCAGCTGTCATTTTACTCAACATTGTGGTCGGCTTCATTCAAGACTACCGCGCCGAAAAAACCATGCAATCCTTGCACTCTCTATCGGCGCCGCTCGCGAGTATCCTCCGTGATGGACAAATATCTCGCGAAAAAGCTGAAGATCTCGTAGTTGGTGATATTGTGAAAGTCAGCGTGGGCGATATTGTCCCTGCTGATCTCCGTCTCTTTGACGGCATGAATCTGGAAATCGATGAAGCACTCCTTACTGGGGAGAGTTTGCCCGCAGTCAAGACGCCATTGGTCACCTTGCCGTATGGAGTTGCAGTCTGTGTTGGGGATCGGACTAATATGGCCTTTTCCTCTTCGACTGTTACCAAGGGTCGAGGGCTTGGCGTGGTTGTGAATACTGGAATGAAGACGGAGGTGGGGCATATTGCTGCCTTGCTTCGTAATGAAGGACCAATGGCAAAAGTATCTAGATTTAGGAAGTGGTATCAACAATTCAAGAAGACAGGTAAAAGCATACTTGGGTTGATTGGAACTCCCCTTCAAGTCAAGTTGAGCAAATTTGCTCTTTTGTTATTTGGGTTCGCCATTCTCCTTGCAATCATTGTCTTCTCCGCCAACAAGGTATGTAATTTATATCCATCTTATCGGTTCTATATACTGATGTAAAGAATAGTGGGAAATCAACAATGAAGTCCTCATCTATGGTATTTGTGTGGCAGTTGCTGTCATCCCTGAGTCTCTCATTGCGGTCCTTACAATCACTATGGCGGTTGGTACCAAGACCATGGCTCGTGGAAATGTGATTGTCAGGAAGCTTCAAGCTCTTGAAGCTGTTGGTGGTGTTACCAATATCTGCTCAGACAAGACGGGTACTCTCACTCAGGGTAAGATGATCGCCAAGAAGGCGTTCGTCCCAGGCTTGGGTTTGATCACCATTCACGATGCTACTCATCCATTTGATCCTACCAGTGGTTCCGTTAGACACAAGGAGTTCACAGTTGGGGGCACTATTTCTGATGACCTTGGTGCGTTGGTTGACGGTGATCTTGTCCGGAAGTCAGCTCCTTTGGAGAATTTTCTTAATGCCATTGCTCTTTGCAATTTGGCTACGGTTTACAGAAGCGATAAATCATCCCACTCATCAGAAGAGTCTATTAACTCTTGCACATGGACTGTCACCGGAGAGCCCACCGAAATTTCACTACAGGTTCTTGCTATGAGATTCTGTCACGGAAAGCAGGCCCTCCAAAGTTCTGGCAATTGGAATTTAGTCGCAGAGCATCCTTTTGATTCAAGCATAAAGAAGATGAGTGTTGTCTACGAACAAGTGGGATGTATGAGGTATCATGTCTTTACCAAGGGTGCCGGAGAAGTACTCGTCCCTACATTGAATCTTAGCGAGGAGCAAAGGGACGGCATTATGAACCTGATAGAGCGCATGTCTGGAGAGGGTCTTCGAGTCCTTTGCGTGGCACACAAGACACTTGACAACCTTGCTCTCGCCAAAAACCGCTCCGCTGTTGAGAATAGCCTTGACTTTGTTGGGCTTGTTGGACTTTACGATCCCCCACGAGTGGAGACTCGCGATGCCGTCCGCAAATGCCAAATCGCTGGTGTGAAAGTACACATGTTGACTGGTGACCACATCCGAACTGCTACTGCCATTGCCCACGAAGTTGGAATTCTCACTCCGGCTATTCCCTCGGCACTTGCCTCCACCGTCGTTATGACTGCCGGACAATTCGACGCTCTCACCGATGTTGAGATTGACACTCTGCCTCAGCTGCCCCTGGTCATTGCTCGCTGTTCTCCAACCACCAAGGTCCGCATGGTTGAGGCACTCCATCGTCGTGGCGCCTTTTGTGTCATGACTGGTGACGGTGTCAACGACTCTCCCGCATTGAAGCGTGCCGATGTTGGTATCGCCATGGGAATGAACGGAAGTGATGTCGCAAAGGATGCTAGTGACCTGGTCCTCACTGACGACAATTTCGCCTCCATTGTCCGTGCTGTCGAGGAAGGCCGTCGGTTGTTTGACAATATCCAGAAATTCTTGATGCACCTACTCATCTCAAATATCTCGCAAGTGGTTCTTCTTCTTATCGGTCTTGCCTTTCGCGATGAGCGTGGATTATCGGTATTTCCATTGTCTCCGTTGGAAATTCTCTGGGTTAACATGATCACATCATCCTTTTTGGCTCTTGGGTTGGGTCTCGAGGAGGCACAACCGGATATTATGTTGCGTCCTCCGCACGATCTCCGCGCAGGTGTCTTCACCTGGGAGGTTATCATCGACAAGATGATTTACGGTGTTACCATGGGTGTCCTCTGTCTTGCCGCGTTCCTGATTGTTGTGTACGGTGTCGGTAACGGCGCCCTCGGCTCGCAATGCAACGAGCGCTTCTGGGAGCCATGCTACACCGTGTACCGTGCTCGTGCTACTGTCTTTGCAGTCTTATCCTTCCTACTCCTTCTCACCGCATGGGAAGTCAAGCATTTCTCTCGCTCGCTGTTCAACTTAGACCCTACCAAGCACAAAGGCCCATTTTCCGTCTTCCATGCCGTCTGGTATAATCGCTTCCTTTTCTGGGCTGTCGTTGCCGGGTTCGTCATAACATTTCCGGTAATTTATATCCCAGTATTTAATACGGCTGTCTTCCACCACACGGCAATTACTTGGGAGTGGAGTATTGTTGGAGGATGTTGCTTGGTCTACCTAGCTGTCGTTGAAACTTGGAAGGCGATTAAGCGGAGAGTGGGGTGGGGTAGTGGGAAAAGCTGGGCCTTGGTCGATGGGGAGGATGTGGAGAGCAGGATTTGGGATAGATTCATGGCAGACTCAACAAGAGAGGGCACGTTAAATGGGATGAGTGTTGCGACTACCAGGACGAATACACTAGTGGAAGAGGAAGAGCGGACTATGGAGAAGCAGTAGATTCCGCTACTGTATGGTGTCGCGGGACGCATGCGACGACATATCTGCATGAGTCGGGTTAGGCGGGGGAAATCGTGGCCTTGGGAATAATTTTTTTTCTCTTTTACTTACTGTTGATGCTTTGGGCTTTGCCTAGCGGGTTGTTGACCATGGTTGTATGTGATTGGTCGGGAATAGGCTAAGAGGGAGCTCTGATTATTTGATTCTTGAAGGTGTGCGGCTCTTGTATGTCGGTTGGGATCTTGTGACTTAGTGGTAGTTGTTCATACCATAAATTGTTTACAATAACAACATGAGGGAAGCGCTTCAAACCCAACAGCAGGGGTATCCACCGTACCTATTACAGTATTGTAGCAGCACGAATACCAGACATTGCTTTCACGTACCTGAACTAAATGCAAACAGAGATAATAGGAGTCGTATGTAGTCAGGGCACCTCATAGAGATGGAGTACAGTAGATACTATATTATCACTAAACGTATCCAGGATGTCAGAAGCTACATATAATGCCAATTTCTACATGCACTGCCAAGGTTGCGACAGAAAGCAAGATTTTTAAATGGCAGAATCACAGTATTCGTGATAAGCATCTATGCCATCACCTGTGGATGGTAAAACAGTTACAATTGAGCGCCTTGATGAGCATATCCATACTCATGATATTAAGGAGAGCATTCGTATTAGAAAACCGAGTATATTTCTAGGGTATCTTACATCTGGAGTGGCCAAGAATTACTCTTCAGCTGAAATATACAATGCTGTCCGTGGTGCAGGTATACATGAAGGCTCAGAGTGGTTGGGAGAGCTTTGTGGTTAGAAAAGAGGGGGTATTAAAACTCGAATGTAAAGTTCAATTAGCTAGTAGGCATAGGCAAAATATTATGAATTTAAAGCGAAGGAATAAAAGCAGACCTCTGAATTGTTTCCACATAGCAAGCTATTGCAGGATGATGTTCTCTAGGCAGGGAGTCTCTTGATGAAACGAGAGTGGTTGTTTGTAGAGTGTGGTATGGAGGTGTATGAGACTATGGGCGCTGTCTGCATAGAAGAAAGAAGGCAATGAGCGGAATGTTGAGAGGACTAACATGGTTCGGCTACGAGTGTTGAGCAGTTGCAACAGCAGCTCTATGCAATACATACCTCAATGGATCAGCTTAATCTGGGGGATACAGTACGAGTCGAGGAGTGGGTTAATCATGCACAGACAACGTTAGGTAGTTTGACCGGTTTGGATTCCGTGGATATTGCAAGCAGAAATCGACCATAGGTATGACGACTCGTATTCTCTCTGTGAAAGCAATGTCTGGTATTCGTGCGCTGCTACGATACTGTAATAGGTAAGGCGGTATACCCCTTCCCTCCTGCCCTCAGCCTGTGGATATTTGAAAAAGTAACTTACTTACCATAACGGTTTGTCACTCTCAGAGGTGAGGAGTAGATAGGCCATGTACATAGATACGTCCATAGGATTAATAGCATCTGAATTAAATACTTCATCTGTCCGGCAGGACTGAATATCTACTCATCCATACAGCGACGTATGCCCATGCGTGGTGGTATCTGTAAGTAGAAGATGTCTATCTGCGGAGCTAAATCTAGAGAGGAGCTTAATTGACGTATATGTTTGTTGGTACCAGTGTAGAATATATAGCTGACAATGAGCAATATCATATATATCGGGAACGGGATCATTACGCTTGGATTATCTAGGCACTGTAGATATCTAGAAGCATATATGAACACTCAGCTCGAGCGTTAACTCAAGCGGAAGAATAGTCTCGTACATGGTGGCATGGCATTTGTGCCTCGACCATCGCGAGCTAAGTAGTATCAGATTCCGGCACAATTTAGGTGCTAGAAGGTATCGTTAAAGTAGTAGCAGTCTGCTGCGTTGATGTAATGGAGTATCTGAAGGTATCCTCATTTCTTATCATAGTTTTCTGCTTGCAATTGCTTATATTGACTTGCCATTGGTCCAAGCCTCAAAGAATTGCCAGTACATATAGGGCCCCGACGGCAAGGATCCACACATGTATGTAGAGATGGAATGTCAGCAGGCTCAATTGGGGCCATATCAATGCCTCTTTTCTCTAGTTGTAAGTGCAGTATTTTCCTGGCCAGGTCACTAATTACCCTGATTACCTACTCGCACTGATCTCGATATAGATGTTATTATCTAAATGCATATGTATGAAGTATTAATAAAGCATGATTACACTGCTCTTTGCTATTTATTGTTGCTGTCGTCGACCCTATCAAGTGGCTATCTGTATATAGTACCACCCTGAATCTTGGTCGCGGTTCATATGCAAACGACTAGTCTGGCTAGGAGTAGATATGCGTTTTCTGCCGGTCGGGGGACTTGATTAGATGTGCAGTCATGCACGTGAGTGATTGGGATTTGGGCTTTACGATATCAAGTAAATCCGGTGATCGATATCCCCGACTCGCCTTGATGTCGACCATAGAGAAAAGTAGATAAATAGTCGTAGATCTAACGGTGCCTCTCTGGCCTCATGCGTGTGAGCATTACTATCAGGAGCTTGAGCTCGATCGCAGGTATGAAGCGCAAGACATCTAATTGCGATTGATACTATCAAGTAGTTGAAGGGCCATGGTCGAGTTTGGGCTTGGGTTTTTGATTTCCGCTGGCTTACTTAGCCTTAGGGCTTTATGGTACCCCTTGCCACTCGGTATACATATCATACATGTATATTTTGTGGGCATAGCTGATGGAGTGTGGGACCAGGATTTCATGCGGTCTGGATGTACAGAAGAATAAGTAATGGGTTTATGGGTGTTTAGGAAACAGATTCGGGACAAGGCAATATCCGATTCTCGCAGTGGCCAGCATAATGGGGAATATTATCGTCCTTTTGATAAATTCAAGGATCTGAGACATACCTGCTGCCACTCCATGCAACATTTGAATCGCCGGCCTACATCTGAACATGACAAGTTGGCAACACGGTCGGTAGGCGGATTAGGAGGGGAAAGGGAAGAGGTAGACTCGATCGGATTGTTCAATTCTCTAGAAATTTCCCAGATGCTAATGAATTGGAGCTAGAGATACATGATAATAGCATTGGCTGTCTTAAGCAGTTGCACAAGCATGGTTTTGGATATTACAAGAGAAAATTGATAGTATTATTCAGATGGCAGATGGGAAATACGTTGCATTCAGGTTGTGATATAGACAGTGCCGATGCATCTACAACACTCAGATTTAAGCAGAATTAGTATTAGTGCCCTCTGTTAATAGAAATGTCTTAAAAACCGACCAGGACTCTTATTTCCCAGCAAAGGAAAAGGAATTGTTTGGTGCGTCGACATCTCGATCTTTTAGTTGAAGCCATCATCAGACTACTGTACCGTCCCAAGTAATTTTTCCAATTGAGCCCTCACTCCATATTGCTCCTAGTATAATTACGGATGTCGATTCTACTTTTCTGCTGGTGTGATAATGTCAAGAATCTGATAAAGTAGTCGTTAATGCTCGCTACATAGCTGTTCTGCTTGCTTACTCCAAGTAGTTTTCTTTGCTTATTCCTCCGCGAGGTTTAGACGTGGAGTAACAATGGCCATTCATCTCATGATACTAGTACTATTCCCGGCGTAGAGCGGTGGCAGAGGGCACGTACTCGGGGAAGCTTGACCTGATAATATATTTACGCCTAGGGATATAAGTAAACCTCGAGCTCGTGCATGCAAATTGATGAGGCTATGTATATATGTAGCTGCGAGTGTGGGTGTGAGTATACGTATGCTCATGAACAAGTAATCCTATCAGATCATCTGGATCGATATCCGGCATACTTGAAATGGAACTGACTCAGGGCTTATCAGATTCTCTGAATGCTGTGGAGGAGTCTGTGACGCGTGGGTCTAGGTTCCTGCCTGGGTTTTTTTGCGAATCTGATAAAACCTACAATGCTTGCTCACCTACTTCAAGTACTTTGTATACAGTTTACTGTAATGTCTCTTGCTCTCGTCCTTGCCAGTGCTTACATCAGTACGACTGCAATACCACTCCGAGGCGCAGGACCGGCGGAGCGCGTGAAAGATATCCCTCAGTATTGTGTCTTGTATACAACGCTGCTATCTATATAACCGCCCGCATCATAGGTGCAGGGACAGCTGATATCGAACCCTCAGGGATATCTATTTAACATTCCTCCGATACGAGGCATCACACATCGATGTGGGGCTGGGATTCCTTGCAAGGCAAGAGAGATCCAAGATATGCCAGGGTTTGGAGGTACGGCCCAGCCCCTCCACAGATCCATGTGGGATCGTCAGGTAGGGCGCAATTGGCCATGGGTTGGGAAGAACTGAAGGAAAAGGCGAGAAGATAAGGAGGTGAAATGGGAATTGGGTGGACAAATATTTGGGGAGAAGCCGGCGCTCGACATTTTGTGCATCATGGGGGGCGGCTTGACTGTACTGTCGGGGTATACCGGGTGGAGCTCTACAGACCTGGGCTCCCCCGTGCCATATACCTGCGTGCCTGCGGACATATTCCGGTTCCATCGTGTGGGCTGTCAACACCACTCACCACTACGCCTCCGGATTATAATAATTACTCGCACGCATTGCTTTCCTAGAGCTAGCCTCTTCTTTTTTGCCATATCTTCACCTACGCCTTACGCATCGAACACCCCACTGCAGTGCAGTGCGTATCTCGCATCACGCATCGCAGCGCCATCTCAACGTCAATTGAGTGGTAAAGTGCGCAGCCGCAGACGCACACGCGCGCATTGAAGTCTGTGAAGGCTAGAGCTGCAGACTGCGCCTGCAAACGAGGTTGTCCAGTGGATCTGGGGTCGCCGCCACGGTACCCTGGCTTGGTATATAAAGGCCAGAAGGAAGGGGATCTTGGATTTGGCGATCAAGCTCCGAGGGATCAAGAGATACAATCATAAACTTTACTAGTGGCAAGGCACGGTATTGACGATCATGGGAACCCCAAGTCCTCCCCCTCCCCCGCCCCCGCCCCCGCCCCAGGCCCCCCCAACCACAACCACAACCGCAACTACAACTACAGTCGAACCGGTACCAGTATCCGCCATAAAGACACCAAGACCCGCACCGCCAAAGCCATATGTCGAAAATGAGCCAGAGCCGGAGCCGGAGAAGGTTGAGCTGCCAGAGTCGCCGAAGCCGGTGTATGTCATGCCGCAAAGACCTGCACCCACGGTAGAGGAGGGGGGTGAGGAGGAAGAGAATAAGAACAGGAATAAGAAGGAGAAGGAGAAGGAGGAGAAGCTTGACGGTACACCTCCCCCGATGAAAGGATCAACACCCCCCCCGGCACAGGCAGAGACAGAAGTATCGGAACTGGCACCAGCAGTGCCACTTGTAGAGGAGCCGAAGACCTCATCCTCATCCCCATCAGGAACAGCAGCACTACCAGCAGACATTTCTCTACCTCCATCCCCTCCACCAACACAAGCCCCAGCACCAGCTACCCCGCCTCCGACGGCAACCCCCCCTCCACCACCCCCTCCACCCACAGGGCCCTTCATCCGCCCTTACGACTCCACCATCGACTTTTACGACTGTCTCGAGATTGTACGTCGCGCCACTCCACTGCACCCATTATCTAGTTAAAAACACAGTTGCTAACCACTTGTGTAGTGCCACCAAACCGCCTCTCCCGCTCTGCAGCCCCTTCTCCTCACCCCCTACAAATCCCTCATCTCGTCCATCTACTGCAAGCCGTACCTCCTCTTCAGCCCCAGCACCGCATTCATCCTCGACTCCGGCTCCGGCTCACACACCGCCGCCCCACCCGTAACCCCACTCTACCCCACCCCACCCGCAGCCGCCCCACGCACCCCCGGGAAGGCAGTGGGCTATATCCTCGGCCCCGCAAGCACGCTCGACTTTATCAAAATCTACAAATCAGACTACCTCCCCCTCCTCGACGTCCACTACCCACCGCCGCCCCCGCCGCAGCTCCTCGAGACGCTCGGGCCGAACTCGTGGCTCCTGGATACCCTGTTCGACCCGGACGGCGCGATGGACCTCGGAAAGGAGATACTGCCGGAATACCCGGCGCATTTCCTTGTTGATATTCTGCCCGGGTGGGCGCGGAGCGGGTGGGGAGCGGCGCTGCTGCGGGTGTGGGAGGAGAAGGTGGCGCGGGGCAGGGTGCGCGGGGTGCGCGGGGTGCATGTAGGCGTGGATCCGGGGAACGAGGCGGCGTGGCGGTGGTGCGCGAGGATGGGGTTCGTGGAGGCGAAGGTGGCGGGGAGGGAGGGGACACGGTGGGGGCTGAAGAAGCTGGGCTAGGGGGGTTACGCTGGGGTGTAATATAGAAGGATGCAGGAGGGGAAAGCCATATTCACATACCAAGTAGCCAAACTACACCGATCCTAGAGGGTTCTACCCCATCACGTACATACACATACACATATACATAACATACATACATACATGTAACAAACCCCCTTTTTCCACCCAATATCCAACTCAACTACTAGGCATACACGCCAGAAGTGGCGTCGGGGCGACCTAACGCACGAGGCGGGACAGGTACTAGGTGGTCCGTCAGGGCGCCGGCAGGGGGCGTTGCGGCACAGAAATATCTATCCTGATGTACCCAATTATCCAAAAACACGCCCCAAGCCGTACATACATACACATCCTGCTAGCCCGCCCGCTTCTCCAAAAGTAACCCCCCCCCCTCCCAGCGGAAGACTGTGGGGTGCGCGTGGGGTAGGTATAGGTACGTACGGCGGCGATTAGCTACGGTACGGATGCTGCTTGGCTTGAGTATATCCGTGAGACTTTTTTTTTTGAAAAGAAAGGAAGGAAGGAGGAAAGGAAGGACGAAGAAAGGAAGAAAGGAAGAAAGAAAAAGAAAAGAGAATAAAAGAAATAGAGAGAGGGCAAGGGGGATAAGGGGAAAAGGTACATAGATAAATATGTATATAAGTAGATACAAATATAAATATAAAAGAAAGAAAGAATGAAAGAAAGAAAGAAAGAAAGAAATAGAAAAGAAAAAGGGAGAGAAAGGAAAGAAAAACGATAAAAAAAGAATTAAAAAAAGAATAAAAAAGAAAAAAGAAAATAAATAAAAAATAAAAAATAATAATAATAATAATAATAAAAAGAAAAGAAAAGAAGAAAGCAAGTAGAAAAATAAATAAATAGATATATAGGAAGAGAGAGAAGAGAGTAGAAGAGAGCAAAGATAAATATTAATTGTAAAACAACTATAAATTTCCCAGAGAGGCATCTAATACAAAAATTGTACCCAATCAGACTAACATCATACATGTACATGTACATATATCTAAATGTATATCTTGCTCTAGCTCTGCCGCTGTGCCCTTTGCCCTGCCCTGCTCTCCACCTCCGGCATCCCCCTCTCTCACCACGGCCTCGCCCCCACGGGGGGCTTCTTCCCCAACAGGGCCTCCCCCGCGTCAATGACGCCCCACTTCCTCGCCGCGCCATTCCCGTTGCCATTCGCCACAGCAGCTGCGGCAGCAGCAGCAGCGCCGGGATGCCGCGCCTCGGCTTCCTTGGCGAGTGCATACGCGGACGCGAGGGGTATTGCGGGGGCTAGCGCGCGGCTGGGGGCCGTGCCGGCGGTGGCTGCGCTCTCGGCTGGCGGGGGGCGGCGGCGGTTCGGCGGCTCGGCTCCTGCGGTGCTGCGGAGGTCTGCGCTGCTGTAGATGCTGCCCATCGGCAGCGTGCCCCTCCTCGGGGGGAGGCGCGGCGGGAGTGGCGGCGGCGCCCCCCCCGTGTGCGAGTGCAGCCGCTTCGGCGGGAGCGGGGGCGGCGCGCGCTTCCCGACCGCGGACGGCAGGTCGGGGGAGCTGGTGCATGCGAGGAGGGGCGCACTGTCGGTCACGGCTCGCTGCCGCCGGGGGGGCAGCGCCGGCTGCTGCGCGCGGCTGTCATTCTCCTCCTCCTCCGCGCGATTCTCCTGCCGCTGCTGCTGCGCCCGCTTCGGCGGCGCCGCGAACTCCCCCGGGTCCCGCAGCGGCCGCGCGGGGGCGCTCGAGTAGGACGCGGAGGAGGAGCCGGCGAGGAGGGCGGGTGTCCTGGCCGCGACGAAAGTAGACTGCCACATACACACGTCCGTAAGCACATACACCCCCCCTCCCTCCGCACACAAGGGAATTCCGCGTACGCACAGCCTTTGTCCGCAGCCCCAGCCCCGTGAGCGTGCCGCTGCTGCTGCCGGAGGAGCCGCCTGCGCGGTCGCGGCCGGGGAGCCGGTCTTTGAGGTTCTTGAGCTGGTTCATTCCTGTTTTGTTTTCTTTTATGGTTTTTTGTTTGCGTTGGTTGGGCGCCGGTGGAGAGTGGGGCTGCACCAGCACAGCAGAGTACGGCAATGCGCATAGCAGACGCAGACAAGCGCAAGCCACAGGGTGTAGGTGCAGTAGCATCGCATCTTCATGTCACTGGATACCTGCGCAGCCGCCTTTGATCCCGCATCACAAGCCGTTTCGGATATCCCCCAGCACAAGGAAAAAGAAGATAGGTACCTATATATCTATGCAATTCCTAGAGAGGGCCGTGTACTTAAAAATATAACCCCGCCGCCGATATTGCAGAAATAAGAGATGCCATCTACATGCAAAATAGCTCGACGCAACCCCTCGCACGCAATCAATCAATCAGAACCAGGCTCTATGACATATATATATAGAAACAGACACCAGCCGCCAGCATACATACATAAATACATACATAGACGCTGCTGCATCTGGCCCATGCAATCAACCCTACAAGCACGCCGCCGCACTACACTACCGCGCCCCCCAACCACCCCAGCTCCTCCCACATCTCCTTCCGACCCTCCAATTCCCCCTGCACCTCGTCCCTCAAGCACCGCAAGCTCTTCAGATACCTGACCCGCCCGCTCCCCGGGCTATGATAAACCCCCCCATCACCCTCTCCCGCCAGCAGCTCCACCCCTCCCCCCCCCTCTTCAACCGTTACACCCCCATCACCCTCCATACCGTCCGCAATCGCCACTCCATTCCACCCAACCTCAACCTCGTCATCGCCATCTGCATATGTCACTGCCTCTCCTTCCTGCACTTGGTTCTGCAAAATCACATCGCCCACGTACGGTCCCATATCCCGATTCCCGCCCTTGAACGCACCCAAATTTAGCCTTTTCCTGGGCCTAAACCGAGGGACCTTGATTGTCTGCTCAAAATCAAGATCAAATGCGGAGAAATCTAGATTCAAACCATGTGTGAGAGGTTTAGCGTTTCCCGTCATGGTGGTCTTTGGGGAATATGAGGGCGATGGAGACGAGGGTGTCGACTGAGGAGAGCTGGAGGTGGATGTATTTGGGGATATCGGCGAGGCTGGCTCGCGTGGTGACGCATCCAGAGAATTCCCGCCGTAGCTGTTGAACGATGAGTGGTATGACGAGCCCCCAGCTTCGCCACTGCTGCGCTTATCTTCATAGCTGCTGAGACGGCACGGTATTATAGTGATTGGGGAGGTATTTATGGTTGCATCAAGAAAGCTAGAGGTGTAGCCTAAGTTGGTGGTGATGGTGATTGTTGAGGGGGCTTGTGGCTGTTGTACCGACAACTTTCCATAACGGTCTGTCTCGGTACTGCTGCTACTCCTGCTGCTGCCGCTATCGTATTCACTCCGGTCTTCGTCATTTGTCGCATTACCGTAACTTTTATTGTCGTAGTTATTCCCTAAATCTATTCTCTCCAAATTACCATCACTATTCACATTCTTCGGTACGCTGGGTTCTTGCTCTGGTTCTTTCAGCGGCCTAAACTCGTCCGGATCCAGGCGGATGATCGTTCCTGGAGTACTAACCACCTCTTCATATCTCCTCAGGTCATCCCCCCCATATCCTGCTTCCTCCTCAGTCCCAGCCTCGCTTTCCCCGTCTCCCCCAGCCATTCCGTGACCAACCATTACAAATCCACCACCGCTTCTCGTGTTTGCCAAACTAGGCGATGCGCTCCGTAACCCACTCCTCAGCACACCTCCTCCAAGGCTGACACTCCGAGGTAGCCTCCTCCCTCCGGATGCACTCCTTTCTTCGTCCCTTAGCATGATATTCTCTAACCTCGTCTCCCTATCCTGCAGAAAGCTACCCCTGACTCTCCCTTCTTGCCCACCGGCTCTTAGCCCTGCCCCAAGACCCAGCCCAGCTATCTCTCTTGCGGGACTTCCCCCTAGGTACATCCTCTCTCTTGCTAACTGCGCGATTGTCGTTGGTCCTACCTGCGGCGCTGCCTCCAGCGCCATTTCGGCTTGCACCTCTGCTGCCCATGTTTCTCCACCAAGATTCGGGTAATCCGAGTTTTTTTTTGCTGTCTTTTTCGAGAGGGTCATATCTTGAACGGTCATGGTCATGTCAACATTAAGGTCCACACGTCCACGAGATCGACCACCGTCCTGAGTGAATTTGATTATTCCATCCCGAGTGGCTCCACCATCATGGACTGATTCTTGCTCGAGGGGGCGTGTGCGATGACGGTCTGCAATAACAAATTCAGGCGGTGGGGG
The DNA here is from genome assembly GCA_015179035.1 of Tirmania nivea. Classification (NCBI taxonomy): domain Eukaryota; kingdom Fungi; phylum Ascomycota; class Pezizomycetes; order Pezizales; family Pezizaceae; genus Tirmania; species Tirmania nivea. The sequence continues at coordinate 61,054 of WHUY01000071.1, read as the reverse complement.
AATATCAAGCGGGCTAGGAGTGTTATGCATTCTGTGAGTCTCAACCGAAGTACTGGAGCCAATGCCATATGCTGTATTTACAGAAAATTTGCCAGTATGCAACTCAGCTCGGGGGGTGGCTATGGGGTTATGCGCAGCTGGCTTCGAAGACAACGAGAACAATCTGCCTAGTTTCCGCCTCGGTGAAGGCGCACTAGATTCTGCATTTGACACTACAGCTGCTCCCGGTATGGGAATAGCCTTCGACTTTCCAGCAGATTGTGGCAAGAATGACCATCTCCTCCGCTGACTGCCACTCTCCTTCTTTGAAGCGATTGGGCACACCTCCGAGTTGCGGGACTCTGGTGGGTATATAGGCGAAGGTGTAGCCTGATCCGCGGAGGAGAATTGTGGCGGTGGAGGCGGCGGGTATGGAGAATAAAAGGGTTCTAACTGTGGCTGAGAAGTGCTTTCGACTGCTAGCTGCTTGCCAGGTATTGGGGGCGAATTCAGCGTGGGAATTGAAATTTTCCTACCCAAGAATGTATACGGCTTCCGAGTAACCCCATCTGCTCTGGGTGCGAGCGGTGGCAGGGACGAAGTAACATCCTTCGCAGTCGATGTTGGAACCGGCTTCCGCCTTGCAGGTGCCAGTGAGGAGACAAAAGGAGTTGCCTGGGTTGTTCGTCTTAGAAGTAGTTTGGGTGGTGGATGCTGCTGGTCTACTGTTGCTGAAGGCCCACCAGAGGACATTGTAGATTCCGACTCAGTGAGATATTGCCGAAGGCTACTCATGCTCTCCTGCTCAATGACGCCCTTTGAGGATCTTGGTCGTGCATTTTCTACTCCCGAAGTCCTATGGGGAGCTGAAGATGCATAATCAAAATTTCCGGTATGATGGTGTAACTGATGAGAAAGCGGGGGAGGGGCTGGTGCCAAGGGAGCTGAAGAGGACAGCACCGAATCTGTCTTTGCTCTTCTGGGCAATGGCAGCTGATAGTGCTGTTGTGCTGGTAAATCCAGTTCGTTATAGCTTCGCTCTTGGCCCCTTATATCCCCTCCCCCTTCCACTTTTCCCTGCTCCCTTTCCAGCATCATCCTCGCCATCGACACCTTCTCCCGTAATCTCTGGTCCTCTTCACTTGGCATCTCGATCGGGACTTCAATTACGTTGACCACCCTCCCAGTCCTGTCGTCCCTGACTGTCCGTCCGGCAGCTGGATCGTAATATATAGTTTTTCCGTCCATCACATAATAATACCCATATACAGCACCTTGTTCCAGACCACCTTTTGGACCTCCACTTTTCCAGATACCGTGACCAGCTCGTACGTCTCGCTCCATTGGAATGGAGGTAGTGTAAGACGTCCATGAACCAAATAGCTGAATCTTCTGCGGCTGAGGACGGTGGTTATGTGGCAAGGAACTACGTAATATTAAGTCAGGCTCATCTCATCACCCCATTGGAGAGGGTGCATACATTCTAAACGTCACTAAGGCTTTCTTCCCTGCCATTCCCGGGGTCCTACATGCCGATGCAGAGGATGACGGCTGAAACTGCTGTTCCATGTTTCTCATATTCTGTCGAATCCTATCAAATTCCGATCCCATCGTTGATTATTTATCGCTTTCCCTGATACTCTCAGATACACAGTAAGGTCGTTAAGGACGTAGCAACCAGGAAAGAATCGGACTCCACTATTGTAGTTTGTCGAGAACCTGGAGGAAGGGAAAGTGGACGGGTGCCCACCACCCGGTCAGGTGCCCGAGTCAGCTGCTGATTGCCGTGACCAGTGCAGTGGTCTGCTATATAGTTCTAAGGAGAAAATGAATCCCAGTATCGTCGCTGTCGTGCAGATGAAAACAACAGCCTGTTCCTTGTCCTCGCTCCTACCGTGTCGTCCGTCCTGAGAAGAGTGCGGAGAAAAAACTCCGAAGATGACTTTCGTGAGCTGAAATGAGATTCTCGTGAGGCAGTCTGTCAATTACCCCTTTCGTGTTAGCTGCTACCGTAATATGACCGTTGTCAACTATCTGCACCAGCGATATCCTCAGCAGGAATGTTCACTCATTCACACATCCAGCACAGCACAGATTCTCCCCGCAAAAGGCGATAACGAGAGAGAACAGTGAGCAGTCTAGGCTGTTGAGCGAAGAGGACTCGGGCACGGACTGTCGTCCTAGAGACAGGGGAGGCAGGGCTGTGATCCAGCGCCCGTGCGGCTGGTGCCCAATAAACACAGTGAAAAGTAAAATTAACTCCAACAGCGAACAAATTGAGGACAAATCCCCGAACCTGAGGTGCCTTCGGTGACCTTCCCCTCGCTACGTGCGTGTCTCAAAATTCCGATACCAAACTCCTCTCTCTATTCTCCGCCGTCCTTGGACAATCGCAATCAGCCGGAAAGGGTGTACCGTACCTTGCTACCACCCCAGAAATTATAACTCCCGGGAAAGAAGGATCTTGGTCGGAGCAACGTAAGGGTAGGTTGGCAGGGCAAGATTAATTAATGGAAGGTCGATAGTTCCAGGAACCCTGAAAGGATGTGATATTAGGGTCGCCCGGTTTTCGGATCAACAGTTGCTTTGTGGAGTCAATAGTATACCGTTGATCATATAACGGCGATAGTTGTCGAGTTGTGTTAGTGGATAAGCTTTCCTAAGCTTTAGCAATAATAGCAGAACTCTGCTACAATAGATCGATGCAATTGGCGAAAGCAATTGCGGGACGAAGGATCCAATAATCGGCCTCGATTCGGCTAACCGTATGCCTCAAAATGTCCGGAGAGCACAGAATCCTCTGGAAGTTTGCTATGAAGGAATCTCTTCAGCCCGACTATCGACTTGCAGTGGAAGGGAAAGATTGTGAACAGTCTGGGTTCATGGCGAGAGTGTCCAGCCAAATCTACAATGCACAACACATGTCCTGTTGTGCTAATCGTAATCGTATATGTGTGTATGTGTTGGATGGCCGAAGTACGCACGTATACTAGCCACAGGCCTAGGCATCAATGGAGTAGCCGTTCAAGATGGACGAACCGCCGGCAAGTCACAGCAACCGAGAATAGCTCACAGGCACAGGTATTGGCCACAGGGCTACAGCACACTCAGCTGCATGGCCAAATCTTCTGCGAATATTCTTGCTTCTATGCTTTAGGTACTCTCGAATCTACTTCTGCTCTTTGCCAATGGTTTTCGCTCTAGTCAGTTCAAGCTCAGTAATTGGTGGTTGTGAGAGGCAGCGTGCAACCGACAAGCTTTTCCCTGCGAATCTCTCCCCAAAACCAAACTTGACCCGACTACCATACCAAAAACAACACGGCGGCGGCGAGGGCGGTTCGGCAGCTTAGCTTCATTGGATGCAGAGTTTGGGACGAATCAAGGGTAGTCCCCGGATGCCACAGACCAATTAACGTGGGTTCTGGGATACAAAGTTCTGTAATTTCCATCATGTATGTAGATGGCTTATGTAACTCGCTACCTCATGGCCGTAGATAGGTACTGGCGAGCCTAAATAAATTACATCACACGAACTCGAGAGTGGCATTTTAGGAGCTTTCTATATTAGCAATTCCCATTTGCCTCCTTGTTCTGAGTCATCACCATAATGATTAACGCTTGATCATCTTCAGTCGTTTCGTTGAGGCTTTCCCCACCACTCATGATCGGCACCGATGCAATCTGTCTCCTCCTAATGGCCTCGCCTCACCTGCCATTCCGTGTGGCATGCTCATTCCATGCATGCACCTCCGCCATGCATCCATCCATTCACCACCACGGAGAACGCGGGATCTACTGGACGGATGGCCTTCCTCCGTGTTGGACCAAGGAATACAGTACTAAGTAGTACATATACACCTGCGTCTGGCATGATAGAAATTGCAGTTGAGTTCGCACTTGATGTACATCCAGTACATGCATTACTTTTCATGTCAAGTCAATAGAGAGCTGTATCAGAAGACTATTCCTGTAATTTATACTGCGAGGTTGAGAAACATACTGAGACGGAGCACATATGTATGAGGAACACACATGCATGAGCACGGTAGGATGTTTGACACACGGTCTATCATTGTTTTTTTGAATATACCGTACATATATTAACGTTCGAGTTCCCTTATCCTCTGAATTCATTACTGGCCAGATTCAGAATTATTTATATTAGGCCGCGTATTCTTACAGTTCATATCTTTCAATTTAATTAATACGCATGTGATAAGACATCCCCAGCCGACAGAGTTTGTGATTCGGACCAAAATTCCTTTCGATAATACATAGTGCTCAATTATTAGAGGCGGGTATTATCAATATAAAGTTCTTTGCGGCTGTGATCTACGGCGCGTATTTGGGCAAGACACTAGGCTCGTATTCTTGGAGGAGGAGTTTTTTGCTGGTGAATTGCGCGTTCCTGCCTCAGTTTCCCCATCCCCTAAGTTACTAAGTACCATGAAAAGGGATGTGTGCCTTTGGCCGTGTAATTTGTACTCTCGTAACCACAGCCACGTTCTGTGAGAAGCCGCGTTTATGTACTGTATGTATATATGTACGTACATACATGATCCTTGCCGGGGAATTTATTGCAGCAACAAGTACGATACCAGTAATGATTGCTTAAATGGTAATGATCCAGACTCTAGCGAATGCTTCACATAATTGTAACTATATCATGGAATGACAGTATCTATAGGCTAATTACAGTCGCTGACTTTGATTATCACATCATCAGCCCTCTCAGAGCGGCCCTGAACTCGCTATAGCACCCACAACCTAAATGGCATATCCAACCCCCCTCTACTGTAAACACTTCAAATCTCGGCCACTCTCTGTCATATATCGCTGCTAATAGCATGAGTAGATGCCTCATCAATGCTTTTCTAACCCACATGAGATTGAAGCATACAAGGTAACCTCATGGACATAGGATAAGCACTGTAAAAAAAATCGAAAATTTTATACTAAAAGGGCCTTGACCGAGCTATGATCATGCAACAACATGCTTGAGGCGTCTAAGCATCCCTCCTTATATTTTTGAGACATCAGCTCTGTAGCAGCCCGCCCGCTTCCGGAGCTTCCGCGCCTGTGATTCAAGCACTCATGGCCAATATAGGCGAAGCGCAGTTTGCTAGCTCTTGTGGGACATCCCTACTTTTACCCCCCTCTTATACCACAAAAAAACTCTCTAAAGGCTTTCCTATTCTCCTAGTAACTGGGTTCAGGAAAATAAATTAAGGGAGCTACTTGAGGATTTAAGGGCCATGCTACTACATTAAGATAGTTCCATTATACTTCACTATGCTCAAGATACTTTTTAACTACTTGATAGGGTGGGCCTTAGTAGAATTTTTGAGGGGAAAGAGGGGGGTTAAAGTAGGGATACTGATAAGTACCAGTAAAGCACAATTGTAGAACCCGCTAGAGGTATATTAGGCTCTTATCAAGCTTATATTGGCCATCAGGGAGCTCAAAGCTGTAGCTACAGACTATAACTCAGATTGGCCAAGGAACTGAGGGCGGTAGAGCCTGCTAGAGCCTACTGAAGTATCGAAAAATATCCTTAATGACGTTATTTCATGAGCATAGCTTACTCATGGCTTTTATAGTATAGTAATAGTATAGTAAATACTTTACCCAGTTAGCAGTTCGAGCTTATGATATTATTTTAGACCCTTTATTATATATGCAGTATATCTATAAACTTAGCATATACCTTTATGCTGACGGCGATGATAGTAAGAACCCAAAAGGGTATCCCTATATGGTATGAACAGCCATATATGGAGGGGGTGGACGAGATTGGAGGAAGGGAGGGGGTTGTAAGCGTTGCTGAGGTTGTGAGTGCTATAGCGAGTTCAGGGCCGCTCTGAGAGGACTGGCAATGTGATAATCAAATCCAGCGACTGTAGTTAGCCTATAGCTACCGTCATTCCATTATATATTTACCTCGTACGGAGAATTCGCTATATAAGATGGATGATGAGAGCTGACGATCATTACCCTGTGAGCGATCATTACGCAGTTAGGTATAGTAGATAAGGTCTGTCAGGGGTGATCTCATATATCTGACTACTTAAACAATCAGGTTCAAAGAAACAGTCAATACATAACAAAACTCGTTAGCCAGCTCCCCCAATTTCGAGCACCGTGGGTGAACTTGCAGATAAAAAACAATTCATCAATAACGTCATAGAACAACCGCATATTATCTCAAAGACCGAAGCAATTTGTTTCAGTTTATATTCACACCCCACAAGCGAAAGTTCACTATAGGAATCCGTTCTAAGGACCCCAACCTTCCGAGGAATAACTACACCGAGCAGCGTCGACGTCTCTTGCTGCCCGTATTTCTCTTTCCGCCCCCCAACGGTTTGCATACTACCAGTTGTAGGATTGGCCCAGGAATATAACGGTGAGTGTGACTGGCTTATCGTTGGAGGTGTTGATAGGCTCTTGGGCAAGGTGGGGGAGTGAAAACCAAAAACCTTGTCCCCAATCTTGACCTCATAGTCATTTGGATCACCTGTTTCCTGAAAGAAGACATTTTGAAATAGCCCAGACCTTGCAGATAAACTCTGTCGGCGGAATTCCGGTCCCAGCGAGTTCGAAAACTCTATGTTTCTGTAACCCTGTACGATTGTGCTCTAAATCCGGGTCACGCTCTGGCCATCCTAATACCAGCTACCGCGATGGGAACCATCTACTCTGCAATGACTCTCGATAGGGAAAGTCGAACAGGAGCTCAATCTTACGTTCAAGCGGGAGAAAAGAAATATATTTTCTCCATGCATCTTCATCCGTGATGCTCGCGTCATATGTTTGTAGTTCGCTGGTACGGGGGAGATACAAGAATCCGGCGACCTTGTCTGTTGGATGTGACACATATCACTTGGCCATTTCGCGAGACAGTTTATAGACGCTGCAGCCGCCGGAACTGTCTACCTCTTCAGCTAGTCTCAATACCGGGCGTGTTGGACGTTGCAGGGTCGCCAGAGACCTTGCCTCTGGCGTTTAGGACGTTGGCTCGCACTCATTATATGTTGTATTTTCAGTCTTGGTTTCCTGCAGGTTCCAAGCTCGCCGATGCCAGTGCCGAAGGCTATCCCATCCGTGCTCAGTGAAGGCAATTCCAATGGCCAGACTAACTTGGCCGACCCTTGAATCCACCTGGGATTCCGGTGTGGCTCGTCATACGACCCTTAAGGTTGTGCACACGAATACTGAGTACAAAAAAAAAAAAGAAGGCAATTCCAAGGCCATTGAAATAACGTACGACCCGTTCTGCTGCACGATATACGTTTCCAATGGTAGGAACGTCAAGCTTCCATTCATACTGCTTTAGTAACTCCAGAGATGGGTTGTGGGGCTGCTGGAGAAGACAGAGGACGTCAAGCCACACATACTCTGCGCCTAGTTAGGTCAAGCAGGGCCTTCCATACACCTTCTAGGCTTATAGGTATTTCTTGGAAGCGGGACAGGCCATTGATATCCATTGATTGATGTGTCAACCGCCTCCATGTCATCTGCCCAGCTGGTGAGATATCGCCCAGAAGGACGGCCTGGTAGGCGAAGGCGCATTCGCAGCTGGTGCGGGATTTCTAACCTCATGCGCCGCTTAATTGGGTTTTAGCATGTAGCATGCTGTATGCCACCACCCGGTTGCTTTCCAGGTCCCACATACGGCGCGGCATTACCGCATATGGCGTCTTGATGAACTCTTGCCCAGCGCTGTGCTGCTGATTTTCCATAGCACGGGCTTTGTCGAGGTGCTCTGCGCGCTCTAGCCAACTATACCTATATCTAGCAATATCGCCTTCTGAGTGGCCCTTGAAGTCCTCCAAGCCACACGGGCCGCGGCATATGCAAAGCCAAATCAAAACTGTACGAGACAAAGTACGAATGTCGTTTCGAATCCAGCTTTTAAGGCGCTCGAGTGCGGCCGACAAGCTTATGAACACTTCGTCGCCGAGAAGCTGCTAACGCTGGCATGCGATCCTGGCCTGGTTGGGCGTGAGGACATCCCCTGCGTGGGCCTCAGTATGCCTCGCTGCTGTTTGAAACGCCTCTGCGTGGGTTGATGTGGGTCTAGATGGTACGCCTTCTAGGATCCCAGAATATGGCATCGGTGGCCAGGACGCCTGCTCTTGTGCCGAAGAATATTTGGTAAGGTGCGTAAGCAAACCCCTAGCAGTCCTGCTGAGCTGGCTGCGCATCTAGTGCGGGTCGAGAGCGGTGTGGTACCCAGCCGCCAACGCGCATCACGCTTGCGCCCCGCTTCAACAACATGGACACGGATTCCTTGTGGCCCCCACCTGCGGCTGCGCCCGGGGGAGTCCCATACTTGTCGTCGACGCTGTTGATATCGGCATCACGTTCCAGAATTTCCTCAAGCAGGAACAACACAATCATGAGCAGATCTTCACCAATACTCATAGCGCCTTCGATCGCAATCTGGTACAAATACAGCCAATGCATCATTGTTATGCCTGCCACGCCACTGATATTAAGATCTCCCCCTTTCTCAAGCAGCAGGTGAACTATTTTCTTGTGGCCGTGATAAGCAGCTGCAATCAACGCAGCTCATAGTTACCACCAGCGATATTAACATCTACCCCTTTCTCAAGGAGCAGCTGCACTACTGTCTCGTTTCCCATCTCTACAGTTACCATCAACGTAGTATTGCTAGATTCATTGGCTTGGCAATTTATCCCACCCCCGCCGCTGCCGGGCCAGATATAAATCCCGTTACCTGGTTTTCATCTTTCGAACCCAAAGCATATCGAAATGACTCTATATTCCAAACTATAGCGTAAATACTGCTTTGGTGGGTAGGTGTTGTGGGCTTCGTGGACGTCGTGGGATTATTGCTGTAATTGCATCACCACCACGCTGGTAGGGCCAGAGCGGAGTACCAGTGCTTTTCATTCTGGCACCAGGCCAACCAACGGCAGCTCGTTTACCAGTACCTACATTACCTTGCCAGTTTTGTATATTCGGCAATTGCAACACACGAACCTTGCGTGGTTAGCGAACCTGGGTGATTTAATGGCCCTTTCAGCCTTATATTTAATATGTTTGTACGTTCAGACCATTCACACAGATAATGAGTGTTATTATTTGAAGGAAACGGAGTTGTATACTACTCATTGGCTTGCAAGTGGGTTGTATAAGTCTCCGACACTTGCGTAACTATCTGACCAGAAAATAGCATATCCCTCCCAGTATGATAAGAGTTATAATGGGTGCGAGCTGGTCGGGCCTCCGCGTTTGGAAATTTGGTTGGCAAGATTTGTATGGAGGTTATATGTTAGACATGTACCAATATGTATTCGGAGATCCGAAAACGTGGATACTAATTCAGATCAAGAGCTATATAATTTGTATCCTCTAAAATCTCGCATTGCGATTCTGCTCTTCGATTGGTACGATTGCGATAACCAGTGTGAGATTCTATATCGAATTCAATGATTCGATGACTCCACTGACGGTTAACACGATTTCATGGCAGCAAGTGTATATGTATGTCTGTTGATCCTTGTATCCGCCCACAGCGTGAAAACGCGGATCGCTAAGACTCACAGTAGATCAAGAGCACTAAGAATGAAGAAAATTTGGAAAGGCACAGCGGATTTTTTGAATACTATCCTAGAATCATATGGTTGTAAGCCCGGTTTTTTTGCCATAGCGGCCGTGCACTCTCAGTGCACCTGCACACCACTTCCCAGTTGAGAAATACCCCATTATGGCAAACTGAACGATTCTGCATCCCTCTGATTGTGTGTAAAACGTCTTGGGTGCTGGCTCCCCGTGTCAGAAACAATCACATTATCGATATATCGTCAATATTGAGTATTACCTAAAATGTTCAGTTATTTCTATATATATGGTCTTGGATAGAAACTGCAAGAGATCCACAATATGATTGTGTGAGGGTTTAAAAGCCTCGGAAGAGGGCAGCATACTCCGTGACCGATATGTGCATTAGAGCTTAAAGAGGGTGAATTTGGAGCTTCTGGAGGTTTAGAGGCCTCTCCGTGCGCTGAGGATGCTCTGCCATGGGGGAAGGTGAGGGGGTACTCGAGGACGGCATTTGTAAGCTAGGTGCATTTGGCTGATTCAATGATAGCTCTCGGAATTGCTTATTTTGCGCGGATTAGTGCACTAGTTCAAACTATGCCAGTTTTCCCTTTTGCAGGCTACCTTTTCAGCATAGATTTATCATGGATATAGATGCTAGGCAAAGGTCTCCTAGTGGTCATATGCTCATTTGTGCAATAGTTGGCCTATAAGGGAAGTAACAGGGTGGTGGAGTCTCCATATTTGAAGCGAGTACTGGGTATTAGGTTGGTTTAGTAGGATGTGGGGGTAGTAGCATAATTGTTTCTAAGTTTTAACTGTAGCTGGAATCACCATGCTCATAATACATCACGAGATATGGCTGGAAGCGCTACTGCGAGGGGTTTGTAGGGGTGGCCATAAGCTCGTGGCTGGTCATAACTAGAATGCCTGAGATATATGTACCATCTCAAACTTCTCATTATTAGCATATATACATAACACTTGACCATACCGGATATCAATGTGTTGCCACCTATTACCGTTTGTGCATCCTGACCCTCAGACATCGTAGTTGGATGAATTTTGACAAACTTGAAGATATTCCAGGTAAGGTCTTCACTTCGGAGGGGCAACACACACTACAATGATTTCTAGCGATTCAAGAATATGTATTATATAAAATTTCGGTCTTGACCAACTACTATTATTAGGGGAATTCGAATACCAATAACGGATCTAGTTTCTTTCGATATACACAAATATGTAATAGACGTCACTGGGAAACCGCCCATGACTGGGATGGGGAATATTATGCATTCTGGGATTTTCTCAGGCCAAGTAGGCAAGGGCCCATGTGAATTGTTATGTAAAAATATCTTAGGAAAATATATGGTTTGGTAGGGACGAAATATAGTGACAGAAAGGTGTTAGGAGCTTGTGAGTAGCTGGGATTATTGCTTCCACTTAATATTTGAAGTGGCAGTACTACTGCTACTGTATAAGTTTTTTGGTGGAATATAGATGCTTAGAATTCTACTTGTATATTAATATTATAAGGCTAGACATCCTAGTGGAGATAAATTTATTTCAGCTTATAAGACACTTTATAACAACCAATTCAATATTATCTAATCAATAATACTAATGGTTTAAAGGATTCCTGTTTATATATAGATCTTTAATATCTATTGAAGAGTTCATCCAGCTCTCTCTAGGAAAGCCTATTTCAAGGTGCAGCTTCTTCTGAAGATAGAACCTAGAGGATGAACTTACTCAGTTTTTACTAGAATCTCTATTTAGTAGGTATAAAATATTTTTCCCAGGTTTACATTCTAATCACCTATAATTTAAATGTTCATTATAATGTAGATATCGACTAGTAGGTAGCCAGGCTAATGATTATTAGAATTAGTTATTTCTTTATCATTACTAAACACAATGTGGCAGCGGTAATAAAGATATTCAGGACCGGCGGGATATCAGCGAGTGGTCAGATAGGGCTTCCTGCGGTTTCAGTATTTATTGGAGAAGTAGTACAGCATGGGTCTAATCGTAAGTCAGGAACCACTATTAGCGACAAGTAAACAAGGTTATAGCAGGTAAACATCGTAGAAGATTAAAAGCATTCATGTAATACTCATATATTCCCCCCATTCTACCTCAGATGTATATCAAAGGTACTAGTATCATTTATTAGTAACTTATATCCATGTTATAGAGAAACTATTCGATATGATGAAAGTACCGGTATCGAATATAGATCTGCTGCTGATACGAGGCGAAGCAGCCACCTTGACTAGGTACAACGAATGTCCTTAGGGTTTGGTCATGCTAAATTGTAAGAGCTTCTTCCCACAAAAGTACTCAGTACTTGGTCTCAATCAATCTCTCCTCATGCCAACACTACTCCGTACAAATCAGGTACATATAGTCCTCTGCCAAAAACTTGGAGTCCTCAATATGAGATCAATTTGTGCCATGGAGATCCCTCATAAGAATATTCACATAGATGGTGCAATCACTAGTACGTTTTAATGATTAACGCATATGAGGTGGTGATATAATACTATTATAATACCTTATAGGAAGATAATCAGATATTCTGAATAACTACGGCACTTCAGCAAAAAGTATTGCTGAATTTAGTATAATTCAAGAACTATCTACACCCTTCAAAGGATCCAATAAACCGATTATCCTTGCCACTCTTCTAGCCTATTGCCACTTGACTGTGATTATGGTTTTATGACCGAGTAACTATACTTGTAGTCCCATAGCTATGGCTAAGATTCATGTTCAGCACTTCTCCGGGAGGCGTACCAAACGACCTTTGATAAGCTTTGTCGGGAATCCCGAAGGTATAAGAGTAACTACCTATAGGCCCTTCGCCATATCTACAGCGCCGGATGACTTGTTTTTCCGTTTTATACTATACCGATGTCTCAAGACCCCTATGCTAGTACAGGTCAAAAAGGTGACCACAAAGATGCATGGAGAGGAGTGTTAGCTTTTAACGGCGATCTGGCCATGCAGGGCGTCATAAGAGGGTCAATTAACAAGTTTTTATCATAGAAAGATGCGGACAGGTCCTCCAGAAATAGTATAAGCTTAGAGGCAGAAATACTGCACATAGGCAAAGATAGTTGAATCCCCACTAGATTGTATCATTTGTATCACTGAGGTATTTTCATAACTTTAGGTATCATTTGTTGCCCTTGATGGTCTTAAATACCGAATAAACCGCCCCATAATGGTAGTATTACAAACATGGGCCTTCTTTTCAACTATGATTTACCTTTTATCGGACCTCAAGCCTCCTGGAAACAGTCTCCCACCTTCGGGTTCTACAACATCGCGGCAGTTCAGGGTAACCGAGAACGGCACCAAAATATTTCTACCTTTCCGACAAGATAATTGTACTCGTATATATTGACAAAGTTATTCAGCATAATCAGTCAATAGTGCACAATCATTCCAACCTTTCTCCGTAGAATCCTGATCTATGGATTATCATGGACCTGAATCAAACGTACGTATAGTATTTATCTCGGACTTGCAGTGTAGCCGGTTTTTACCTAAATTAATATTTACTTATTTATATGTCTTCAGTTATCTTCAGTGTTCCTTGGTTTTGACTGACATGATGTAACTCTAAAAGGCCCTTCTTCCCTAGGCGGTAGTTGCAAAATTGCTAAGGCCCAGATTAATCCTGCTGTCCCATAGCTATTATGCGAGCTGTTTGCACCACCCATTCTCACAGCATACCCCCTCCACCCAACTTCACATGGGTGGCATAACTTTAGCACTTTTGGGTTCGGATTGTTGACCGGCGCCAAATCGAAGAGCTCGCACTCTGGGTTTCAGCATTATCGCCTGGATCTCCCTCGCCGCATTGACGCCAAAAGAAGCGAGCACATGAGGTAATACTAGATGCTGGTCAGTCATTTCCTCAACGAAATCAGGAGTTTTGATCGACTTGCAGCCAAACTAATTTTGACTAAAGTTCTGTGCGGGTGACCAGATGTCTAAACAGAGTCAAGGCAATGAGCAAATCATCCTATAAAATAGGTGGGTAGACCTAGTATCGTAATAATACATACTAGAAGGGCCAGAGAACAATCTTCATATAGCTCTAGGATGTGCGGTACACTTCTGGCATCCAAATATTAACTTATAGAACAATCCAATCAATCATAGTGCAAATAAGCCCCAGTTAAAGCCAGGCCTATAATGAATATGTAAGAATAGTCTGCAAGGTGTTTTATAAAGCATAAGATAAATGTTAGGTATCAAGAAATAGAAGGTAGATATCTCAAGAAATATAAGCGACCGATTAAAAAGACTGCTCCAGTGGGCTTGTAGAGCTTAATATATGTTGTCTGTAATATGTAATAAATGTGGAGAAGGGTTTTGGCATGACACTAACCAATAATCTAGTTTATAACCAGGAGTAGCAAAAAGTATGAGAAAATTGAAGGAAAATGTATACTGTAACAGGTGTGAGATAGAGAGAGCCTGGTTTGAGGTATATCAAGAAGCTTATGTTTAGATATCTCAATTATATAGAGAAGTCGGTTATAAATGCTTGTAAGGGTTTAGTTGAGGGTAACTAGGGTACTGTTGCTGAGTTTAAGCTTGCTTTGTATGGATCATAAAGCCACACCGATATGCTAATAGCATTCACGGATTATACGGCTTAGGCGAAGCGCAGGGATCCTGACCTCTTACAGTGCTCAACATAACAATGAAGAGTATGACCAGGAGCTGTAATATGTATAGCTGGAGAAGCGACCAAAGCTTCTCCCTAGGTAACACTTGAATATATCTTTTGAACACCTTCAGGTTCTTCCACCTCAATACAAAAAACCAAATTCATTTATGGAGATATTGTATTTACCTAGATGATTATGCAAGTCGATGGCTAGGCCTGTAGCTACACGGTTCCCGGATCCCTCCCTGCCAGTAACACACCCATGTATAAGATGCATCTTAGCAAGTCCATCTCTTTTGGCTGCATATATGTCATTAGCGTTGATGGATGAAAATGTTGCAGTGCATTGATATAACTTTTTACGCTTTGCGACTGTCTAATGCAACTACAGGGTAATTGAGCTTTTCGACCCTGACCGCACAATTACTGCTTTTCTGGTCAATACATGACCTAGCTTGATAAATACCCTGCACAGTTGAAACACGCCTCATGCGCATTCTCACTGTGATATCTCAACCACGTTGCTGGAAGCTCTGGAATACAAACGTTCTCGTTCCCCTTCCATAGCAGCTTTGCTTTCAGTGCTTCTACTGCAATGGCAAAGTCGACGTCGTACCGCAAGGTTGCCTCAAAGTATTGAATCACAGTGGAGCCACGTTCAGGGAAAGCAGGATAGTCCCATGGGGGTTGGTTAAGGTATCGTCTTCTGGGGGGAGTGCATAAACTCTGATAATTGCCACATATTATTCCCGCACTTGACTTGGGTTCAAAGACGACACCAATTGTGATATTACCTCGGGAGAAGAGAGATATATGGCATTTCCACATCCAAGAATATCCAGTATAACCAAGGATATGTTCTCCCCAGGCGTTGCTACAATGGTATAGAGAAGTTGAATTCATCTGAGCGCTTGAAATGCCTCCTAATTCTTCCAGAGAAATCAATGACCAGGCCTTGAAGTTTCCTATGTAGAGACAGGGCGCTTGCAAAGTTGTGAGGCGAGTTAATCATGACATGCTGTCCATAATCACAGCTGAAGAGTGTTTTCACGTCTTTAGTTTCGGTGATGAGTTGCAGTTGATGAGTGACAGTACTTGATGTTGAGCTCCGCACTGAGTCCGCAGTGGCAGGCAGCTAGAAAGTCTACACTGGCACTCGGTCTGTCCTGCGACACCCCCAATACCGCTCGATCGAGCTTATGTCCAAGTGCAACCTTGGCGGGTAGGTTCACCTCTGCGCTGCACGCAGAATCATCTTCTACTCGACAGCTGCCTTTTTCCCTAATTCACTCCTGTGTCTTCCTACGCTTGGCATTTCCCCTTTGTATGGCTATGGTTGTGTTGGTGTTGGTGATGGTGACATCAGCTTGTTTACTGCAGCTGTTGGGTCTATCTCTCCTCCGTCTTCTAAGCGGGCTTCGTAACTTGGTTTTATTGCGCTCAGCCATGGAACTGCTTTGGGTTGCTGTTATGTGTCTTTCGAGTCACAATTAATTATTAGAGCAGCTATAGGGCAGTGACAAGTGTAGCGTTCCGTTGGGAGGACTGCGCAAGACACTTAGGTGTGTAGAGGAAAGGGTAAACAGCAGACTATGGGCCAGTACACGTATAGTATCGGACGAGATAGTCTAGTCAGGTCAGTACGCAAGGCTGGTAGCAACAACAGTTGGCTTAAAGTGCTAGTACTTGATTACTGGAGTAAAAAGTACATTCCACAACCATTTGACAAAATTAATTCCTACTCTAGTTAAAACATTCCACTCCACGGTTCATTGTTCTCACACTTTGCCCACATAAAAATTATCTGACCGCCCTTTAATGTAATTACCCTGAGCTCATCTCCTCCCGTGGTTATTGAATAAGGAGTATGATTTAGGGTACCGGTAAGGTACCCTTTTTTAAGTACCAGCTAAGCATAGCGAAAGTGTTATAATGAGTCAATTAAGGGTAAAAATCAGGGAAAGTATATGAGATACTATGAGGGTAAGTATGAGGGTAACTGCTATGGTGGCATATACGCACTGCAGGACAACAAAGAAAATTAGCAGTCGTGGCGCAAGAGAGGAGGATGATGAGAGGTGCTGGGCGTTTGAGTGTTACAGGAACGGATGTGGCGCTCGTCTGTATTGCTGGACAGACGATGAATGGATGACTGAAAACAGATATTAGGAGGGAGAAGGAAGGTGAAAGTACTCCCCTCCAGAGTGGACCATCAGGACCTCGCCATGGCCTTAAGCTGCTGCGACTACAGAGTAGTTTCACAGGAATATTTATGAGAGTGAAGAGAGGGTAGCATATAGATGTATTGAGTGTAAATGGGGCCAAAGATGGGTAAATTCCAGGTTATCTCTTTAAGGTCTGACAGTGAAGTGTAAGGTAGCCTCTATATTGAGGGTAGCAGGCCTAGATACCTTTTACCTTGAGAAGACCTCGGGCAGACAGTGTCCATGGCTGTCGTGCCGAGAGCAGTATTCAGAATTGTGCTCAGACCGAGCCCCGGGGTACCAGTGCCAACGCTAATCCGTTGAAATATAAACGTGTAGTGAGCCTTGTTACATATAATTAATTGGGTTTCAACTAGTCTTGGTTTCCGATGGGGTTGTAGATCAGGCATGGCTTTTGAGTGGCATACACAAAAAGCAGAATAGATATATTGCTTGTAGTGGGGATTGTGACACATCTGGGGGAATTTGGATAGTATATGAAAGCATATGGGTCAGGAAGACTTCATAACTTGATAGATATTTGACTTCATATTCCTACAGTTAAGATTATGGTGAATACGTGTTGAAAGTTATGTACTAGGACGTATTAGGGGTATTCGTCAGACGAGAAATAAACGACCGAACACTTTGTTCATGAAGGCTGCACTTATAATGGTTTTCTGAATGGGAAAAATCAAAATATAGGAACCTATTCGAGGGGGTCTCTAACCCTTAACCACATGTAGAGGCTGCATGAACGTATTGTACAGGAATATCTATTGGAAGTACTGTAGGCCATATATGTTTATATGGGTGTAGATAAAGATCTAAAAACTTAGGCTATATGGGGCCTGGCTCAGGTAACATGGTTTGATATGTGAACTAATCAAGAAACTTCAACACCTCGGGAACTATTCCGGGATCTCGTAAAGAAAAAAATGCTCAATTATATTCCGAAGCCATTCCAGGTTTATCCCACAAGTAGCTCACACTGAAGTTGTCGCTCTTATGACCCTGCTTGTGTGTTTTTCAAACATGCTACACATCGCCGGGATTTATTCTACTATTATTCCACAACTTCCTGCTAAATTAGGCAGTTGACAAGCCAAGATACTGCCTATATAGGACATCCCAGAAAGGCCAGCTGCTGGCCTGGCTGGCACAACTTAGCTACTGTGCCAAACAACTGCCTGTTGCCTATCGGCAAAGCGCGCATGACCCACACACACAGCTGCTGGGCACGAGGACTTTGCTCCCCCACCAAGTCACTTCCATGGATTCCGTCAGCCTCCCCTGGTGGACCACTATCTCTGCCATCTCTCAGAATACGGCGGGGTAGGAACATGTACTACGCCCGTAAATACTGAATTCGGAGTTGTGTTTCTATACTGATCAAAATTGTACTCTGAAAGATGGCCTAGAGATCAACCTACAATAGGGGAGGACTTAGTCAAAATATCTTATGAATAGCATGCCTATTTAAACTTAACCGATTGCAAAAGATATCGATGCCCATAACCTTGTCTCTGTATGCTCTTAAAACCTCCGCCAGACTTCAATATGGCTTGGTGAGTTAGATAATTCCTCTGGGGATTGTTTATTCACTTAGAAACTACGCGCACTAATTACCCATCAGCTTACTACTACACTACTCACCTACCGAATCGTGAAAGTTAAGATGTCAACTATCACTGAGTTCCGCATTCCCAGCCAAATGACAGAGCATGTATGTATCGGATCTCCACACAAAACCAGGACGTATATGTGCCATCTTACGTTATTGAGGGGCTGGTATATAATGAACTACCAAGATGTACTTGTAATAAAGATCTGATGAAATATAGCACGTGAGGAACCTCTCGTTGTTGCAGGTGAAAAGGGCTCCAGTCTTGTTTTAGATGATGAATATGAGCATCAAACAACGGATTTGTGAGAACCGGGAGTTGGTATTCGGCTTCTGCGTGCCTGCCAGTGAGAGTCTATCATCAACCTCTGTGTATTGTTCGGTTTTGAGGAGCAATTTATGCTAATAACCCCCCCCCCCGCGCCCGCTGATTTCTGCATTTGAACTCAGTGCCTGGAGGCTGTTTCACCAAGACTTTTTGCAGGGGACTATGTGAGATTCTATTGTTCCGTCAGCACAAATCCAGATCTGACGAATGTACAGCATGCATGCACAACTATATCTAGCCGCATGCATGGCCAAGTCCAGGCAGAACGATGCCGAAGGCGACTGAGGGTGCGAAGGGCCTAAGAACCATATTCAAATAGACATCTATAAATTCATGTGTGTGACCACATTTTGAGGCCGCCCACGCTACTCACCGGCAAGTAAAACCTAGATATCGAACTCTAAGAATCACAGTTCACCTGTTCGACTAGAAAATGAAGTCCCTCTCAGCGTTACTGCTCGCCACTACAACATAGTCCGGCTTCAGTTCTTGCATGAATGGGATCAGGATAATGCCATTGGGCGACAGTATCGAACTTGTACGTGTACCAATCCCAATTGCCTAATTTTAGTCTCATGTCACCCCACGCTCCCAGTCGCTTGTACCTCCTCTGATGATTAGCAATAAATCTTACAAAGATTGTGAACGTATAGAGTTGTTGGCGTGCCATGCTGTGGCAACAGCCTGTCAAAACGGGTACACTGGTCTCGATTTCGTCGGCAGCGTTCGGTCCACAACGGCCTGGAATATCTGACAGTGAAGGCCACAGTAAGTTTCTCGCAACAGCCATTGCTGACCAGAACCGTCTTGCCATGGCTGCCTTCAGCCAATCCAGGCATTGTGTTGGTGCGTCTTGGAACAAACGACATATGGCATAAGAAGCATCTATCCTTGCAGCGTCCACAAAGTTGGTGTGCCAAATGAGGCCGAATAACCTGCGCATGAAAATCGTTGTAAGCACTTTCCTGAAGTGAAGTAATATGGCGGATGGGACAGCTATCGTAATTATCACTTTGATAGGTCGCGAAGATCATCGCCATAAACCCCCTCCCACCTGCGGTACTTCTCTCAGAACTTACTCGACCTCAATTCTGCCATCCCCGACTGGGCGTCAAAACTCAGCACCTGCGCATCTCCAATCACTATTGTAGACCAGTGACTGGGTTCAAGGCTAGCTGAGACAGTGATGGTGGAGTACATCAAACTCGTCAGGAAACCAGAAGATGGCCAGAGTTGGTATCCTGCTGTGGCGGCTGCCCTTGCTAGCCCAACGGCCACGCTCCAGGAATATCGCCTCCAACAAATAACTGGTGATCCAAAACCGATTTCTGAAGGGAATAAACCAGTGGGCAATGACTGTGTTTGTGGATATGTTTGCAAGATTTCGTATCCTAATTATGTGTACTGCGTGAAGGTCACTTTGCGCACTAGAGCATTATAGATTCATTTAGATATCATTCAGGGGAACTAAGTACTTGAAGTACACATGACGTTTCCCTGCTCTTTCTGAGAACCTCGCTCATTTCTCAACATGCACACTCGCTTTGCACTGGGGAGGGATATTAGAATGTAGCATAAGGATATAAAGTATATCTCGTAAGAACTTGAACAAAGTCCCTAAGTCTCGGCTTGTGTCATCACCATATTTGATCTCAAGCTTCTGAGTGAGTTTCCAACAGGAAACTTTTATGTTTAGACACAGGTGAGTTTTTGCGGAACTGATTTGTGGACCATGACGTTCCTATGGATCTCTCCACTTTATGATTTTCAGCTACTATACTCTACAGTGCAGTACCGTTTCAAATCAGTGCATCTGTAAATCTAAAGGAAACGTACCAAAAGTGTGGGAAAGCTATATTCACTCCCACCTCCGAAGCCCAAAAGAGGAAATTTGCAAATCTTCAGGGTAAGCTTGCGGGTAAAGTCCCACCAGGAACGACATGGACCATATGAAAATCCGCAGTCCCTCCGACGATATAATACTGTGCCGCCTCGCTTCCCCCATCATTTGCTATCCAGTCCTTATGAGACTTGATCGTTTCCCATCCAATTATAATGAAAAAAGCGTTGTGGTCTTCCACGACCCACCCCGTCGCATGTGCAACATAACCCGGAGCTTTTTTCAAAACGTCTTCGAACTTTGAAAAACTATCCCTCCAGCTGGACTTGTTTGTGTCGTGCTTGAGCTGCAGCTTGACCCATTCAATTACTGGCGCTGCAAATACCTTTGTTGGAGGATGCGGGGTAAGCGCCGCATTGTACATTTTGGGAATTCCAGAGAAGTGGAAGATCTTTTGTGCGAAGGTAGCGAATTCCGGCTGAATGGTAAATTTCAGAGCGTCCGCGTGGGAAGACCAGCCTATATATGGAATAAAGATTTACATTAGTGAATCACGACCGTATTAACACAGTTTTCCTCTGAGGAGGAAACTCCGTAAACACACTCAAAAGCCAGTATAGCTTCGTTTTATCGATAACCCCATCTAGAGGCGTTTCCCAAGCCCAAAAGCCCCCACGGAACCCCGCGATTAAGCAATACTCTGCTAAAAGTGATTCATGGCCATCCGGACTGCAACCCTCCTTCACTGGAAAACACACAATGGTGGAAACTGGTGGATCTGGTTTGACCATTGTAAGACGAGATGACGGCTTACGAGTTTGAGAAGAGCGGGGATTTGGCTGGGATTTGGCCTAGCTATACTTATGTACATAAGGCTGAGCTCTAATCGTATGGTTCCCCGAAATAGCGTTTTCATGTCTTAAAATTCACGATTCATATAGGTACAGTACTAGTTAATGTTTGTTGCGAACGACTGATGTATTTAAGTCAACCATATTGTACAGTCGAAATTCCCTGGTATAGGTCAGCCTCGTTCACAGGACGCAGTACTCTTTTGGCAGCTTCTCACTACCGTGATTACATAATAGTCCAGCATAGCGACATCCATATGGCCGGTATACTGCAAGAGGCATCGGTAATGTACCAGTACAGATTTACCGGTACGGAGGACGATACGGAGTACCTATCCCGATGCAAATGCCTGCAGCTGGCTGATCACAACTCCTTGGCTGCATGAACCACAGCCGGGGTTGCATTCTAGGTAAGAACTGCAGCGATCTGTGTTGTCATGGTGTTTCGTGAAGCAGGTTTTTCGCTGTTTTCGATTTTTGATGCCTTGAGCACCAGATATCCATTGTTTCGTTTCGACATAGTTCGATCATCTTCCTGTCAACTCGGACGTTCTTACTAGCTATAGAAACTATTCTTGGATCTCTCAGCAACGCGCTGTCCGACGCGCTGTCCGCTACACAACTGGACCACTGAAAGCCAGCGGAGGTTGAAATAGTTTGGTAATCGTAATTCGTCGTCAGCTGCAGGGGGCAAGCCAATCGCAAACAATTACTATTTGGAGAATCAGGGGTCGCTCACGGTTGGAAGTGCAATTGGCTCGGGGTTTGTGGGACAACAACGGACCAACATAAACAAAACAATCAGCATCAACATCGTGCGAAGGAAACTCAGCCCTGACCCCCATCATCACACGCCGCCAACCTCGTCGACACCTGCGCCTGCGTTCTCTTCCGTGCGGCAACATATTTCCGTGATGTTACGACCACACCTAATCTCGGCATTCCTTCTCGTCGTCTCCTCTACTATCGCAGTCGCTCAAAATGCCGGACTGCCGGAGCCAGATTCCCGGTGTACACTCGGATTATGTCGCCCAATCGGCGAGATAATGGCGAGCTGCATAGATCCCAATGCCACTCCCGAAAATATCACATGGGATGATCTCATGTCTGGTGCAAATGTCACGGCGGGCACCGGAACGGGCATCCATATCATGCCAGTGAGCATGCCGCAGAGGCTGCAGTGCTTTTGCTCTAGCCAAGGACTTGAAAGGCGGCTGGATACGTAGGTCTTCCCAGATCGGAGTGGGGCGGGAAATATGTGTGTTGGCTCTGGGGTACACTCCCTTGCTTAACCAGGGGGTTTGATACCAGCCTTGCACGATTGCTTTGCTAATATATTGTGTGCCGCATAGTTGCAACGGCTGTTACGTGGCGACGAATCAAGAGGAGTACTGGTCAACAGGCATAAATAACATCAAGATCATATGCGGGTTCACACAACCATCCGGCGCGTCCTCCCCGACGACACTTAAAACTACACGAACGGCTGTGAGGCTTGCTGTAGGTGTAGGGCTTTCCCTAGCGGTACTGGATGTTTTCGGCTTTTAATGGTTGGCATACTTGGTAAAGAGACTTCCGTACGGACTAACGTCTGAAGGAAAGTTTTGTCTAAACGGTAGTTTGGCTGGAAATGTGCGGGGGACGTGGTTGGGTTAACAGCAAGCGGAAGGTTCAGGCTCTGCCATTGGATCAGAAGGAGGAAAGAACAAATTATTAGAGGTGGGGACGTATGATATATGCCGATCGTTTCGAATCAACTTGCACCAGTCCGCCGCAACCTTCCCTCGAAACAATGATGACATAGGTAGCTCACCAAAGGCACGGAAGGATACGGCGCCACTGGACAAATCAACGCTGGGGGACAAGTTTTAGGAATCGTCAAGGGTTTGCTGGTTTGGAATTAGATTTTTCGACTTTCTCAGGTGGTTTCCTCTTTACTTTAGCTTGAATTTAGTTGTATATACATTTAGCACTTGGACGCCCTCATTTGTTAGCTGCGGATGGGGGGTTATGTTCACGACTTAACTGCTTTGGCTTTGCATGTATGTAACTTGTGGTGTGACGTTTATACCTTATATGTTTCTATATCTTATGTTGGCTCGGCTTCTTCCTCCCATAACGTTCGACTTCTGGGTTTTGAGAGTGAAAGAAAGATAATTAGGATACATATGTTGATGTTGAATGTAGAACCAGGCAAACTCTAGATTTTGTGATTTCCCTTTTTGGTAGAGCTCTGCTTATATTACTTGATATAGATAATGGGTATCTGGTAAATTTGTATCAACTCCTTTTTTTGTTCTCAGAGGCATCATCCAGGGAGTATTCACAGACCACGTCTTAGCTGAGCCTAGAATAACTCTCTGCTCGGAATTGATCATGCATTCATGTACATAAGATAATATACAACTTCATTTTGACATGTGGGATCAGTGATCATTCATACTTAGTCCAAACCCAGTTCTATATCCCCAAATCACCGAATCCTTTAGCTGGAGACACATGGGATGTTCTTGAGATCTTGCCAGTGGATTATATTATATATATCGAACACCGTAGCATCAGTGCCTTATTAGTGCAGTCAATGATACAATTATAGATATATCAATGGTTTTTTATTCCTATGCAATATATTTACATATTATGTACTTGTAGGAGATGGTTTTGTTTGCCCCGCGCTTTATGGGATTATTTGACATCCTCACTTCATAGAGTCGCCATCTCCTAGTGAGGGAAACATTGCATTATTAAGTGGAGGAGCAAGAATGGACTCTTTGAGTGTGCAAAACCTATCTATAAGCTCTCGATACAGATTAATCTTCTCGAAGAAAAAAATGTGTTAAAAGACAGCCACAAAAGACCCACCAGTAGCCTCCCATTGAGTGACACATTACTAATCTCACTGGAGATAGAGAAATTGGTAAGATTTCAATATTAGGGCAGCCTGCATGATGTACACACGCAGCTGAAACTACCGGTAAGCAGATCCTGAGGCTTGGGGACGTCAAAAGGGTTTCATAGATTACTGTAGCTCTAGCATTGCCAAATATGGCCTCTTTGATGTGACTACACACATCAGTTAGATTAGCTATGTATGCTGTTTGTGACCGTTGAAAAGAGTACTGTACAATTCCCCAAGCTTGCGCTTGGGGCATCATGCAGTAGTGGACACTCTAGTTATTTTTGGTTTGAGGAAAACTTATCTATCTCAGGCGAGTGGCATTACAGTACATATATGGTCGGTCGTACGGTATATCAATTAATTTCCTCCGTCGGTTGCGGCCACAAGTGATCCCACAGTAATAATATTCCACATGTACATAAAAAGTGTAAACAAATACCTATATCATATAGTCCGCCTGACGCCTTTCTTGTTACACCTCGCTGATATTGTCGATGACACTATGGTGTAAATACCACCCTCGTTAAAAGCGTAGATAACATTATAGCGTAGATACATTTTCCAGTGAGCTGCACCTAACAGAACTTAATTATATTACACATATTGGTATTTATGGAGTTTCTCTAATATTATATATGTCATACTCCTCCTCTCGAGCTCCATTGATTACTCTCGTTTTTCCCCGTCTCTTATTTACAGGCCTGTTACTGGAGCTTACCTGGTGGGGTTTTTCTAGACTGGAAGTTACACTAGACGCTGGACTGAAGACTCTCTCGGAATGGACGCTAGAAGCAAGGGCGTTTAGATTTACATAGATTTGCAAATATATTTTAGACTATTTCGTGAGTGTAATTGACCTAGGCAGCAGTAGTTAACCCCTTCTTGAAGCTGTAGGTAATTCACTTAATGTGTCTGTGAAAGGGTGTTAAATATCCTCAAAACCGACATGACTCAGGTCTCATTCATACAGGTAATCTATAAACGTGTAGTTCACACCTGCTTTAGTTTACCTTATAATTTTACCCATTGGGTGAACTCAGTGACTCTGGGAGTTACCTATAGGGATTGGTATAAGTTTGGCATAATAGAACGTGATTGTCATTTCTATCTATAAGAGCCAATCGCCAATCCCTCTTTGGCCCGAGCTCGGAAAATCTGAGCTCCATTACCTTACCTCGATGTCTAGGCTACCATGAACAATGCAGGCTTTCGTACCGCAGCCTAATTATGGAAATGAGGTAGATCACGGAGGGCCAAGCAAGCAGAACAGCGCTAGGTAATCGTTCGCCCCCATGCAATTGTAATTGAGCAGAACAAAGCCATTCAGATTTCCATCCTCAGTGGAATAGGTAATCATACAATGACCCAACCGTGCATGAAACCTAGAGAGAGTACCCGCATAATTATTAAGGCTTCTTCCCGTTCGGCCTTGGAGGTATGTAAGAATCAGTGAAGATCATTGGATAGGCAGCGGTTTCGCTTTGCCCAGTGAGTCAAGATCACAAGCGATGCTTTCTGCTTCTAAACGTCAACAGAGGTTGAGCCAGTGAAATGATCGAAATGTCCTGCTACAGTAATTTTCATATCCTGTGTTGGGCTGACAGTAGCGGCTGACTTCTATTAAGCTTAAAATCCTGGCTCAAACTGGGACTTGAAACGCGACATACATTTTGATGGATTGTAAATCATTTCATTGGACCCCATACACGTCTCTGCTGTACGTCATAAACGATGTATCCATGCACTTGGTGGAACAGTGTGTGGGGCAGTGCGTGAAACAGTATTCAATTTTGTATTTTCGGATTGACTTTAACTCTACAGGAAACTGTATCAGGAAATTGTAGAGGCTCTGTGCTTCTTTCCCTGTGTAAAACTTTCTTGATATGTATAAAAAACGTTTTCTGATTTCGATATTTCTTACAAGGTCACTTTTGGCTGTTTTGGCTGATGCTTCACTATTTCATGGATCCACAAGACCTTTTTCGTGGGGCTGTGCATTCTATTGATATGGTTGTTGTTTTTATCATATATTCTATACAAAAGGTCAATAGAGAGGTAGGCTATGCATATGTGCTTGGGAAAATCCAGGGAAACCTGTCTAGTTGTCACTAGCGTCCAGTTTAACAGAATTTTGCGTGTACGGGCAAAAGACCCCTCCGACTTAACATCACGACAAAAAGAACCTACTGGAAGGCATAAAAACTTCCGCAATCACTCTACAAAGTAAGGTCTATAAGGTTCTAGGGGCTTTAGAGGAACTCAGTCTTTTATTTCTAGATCGAAGTGGCAAGGGAATTTCTAAGTCAACACTTAGTGATATATTGCTATGTCAGATGGGATTTTGAAGAACCCACCAGTTGAAGGGGCGCATGAGAAAAGGCAGAGAGCACTGGTCTATCTAATATTTGAGGTCTTATTAGCTGAATGGATAAAACGTGCACATGCAGTTCAAGTTCCAATCAATGATGCTATTATTCAAACTCAAGCACAATCCTTAATTGAAGAACTTTCTGGAAGAGATGATTGCATAAAGGATTATACCTTGTTACAATAATAATTTCTATTTCAATACTTACTTTAGATGCAGAGGAGCTATAAGATCAGGTAACAGTACTTCATATAGGTGTTGATACTGCTACTAATATATGGCTGGAATTTGATGAAGATCTTGTGGTTCCTAATAAAGATCCAGCTACTATTTCACTTTCTGCTATTATTCAAGAAAGCCTGCCAAAGCTCACCTTATCTGCGGCCGAAGATACCTCCACTACCGCTTCAGTTATCTCTGACAGTACCGAGTTAACTATTACACTACACGTTCTTATTCAAGACTTGGTTGATACTATTGGCAAAGCGCAAGAACAGACACATAAGGTTCAAACATCACTCAAGGATCTCTGGGCCCGTCCCCTAGCCGATGCAGCTAGCACCCCTACTCTGACCACCTCCTTTCCGGTACAGCTAATTAATTTTCTATATATATTTTTATTTTTATTTTGAGATTCATAGTCCAGTCCGGTTCATACGTTTGTCCGGTTTAACGAATAAAAGTTTGCGCTGTAATACCAAAATCATCAATGTCCAAATTTTTCAGTTAAAGTTGTTCCGGTATAGCAAGTTGCAAGTGTAGTCTGGCGCTCTATGTGCCAACCAGACTACAGGCAAACCTGGCTATAGTGAACCTCGACATAGTGAGAGCCCGGCTGTACGGAAGTGATTTGTCAGACCGTTCCTGCACGCAGGTAAAAAGTACCCTGGCTATAGTGAAACTAATCGGTATAACGAAAGTGAAGAGAATGCGGCGCCTAATAAATTAAATCATAGCGAAACTATATTGGCTATAGTGGACTAGTGATGCGCTACATCTAATTACAAAGTGAAGAACTAAGAAAGTGACGGGTTGCAGCCAATTGTCGAGCGTATTTTGTTTCTTGTGTGCCTCTACATGTTGCATCTCTCCAGGCCGCTGTCCTTGAACCTGTCCAGCTTGACATATCTGCCATTTTTCTAAGGCAGTACGCCCATATCGGCGGTGAGGAGGCATGTTGCAATATTATCGAGCTGAAGCAGAAAGAACACAAATTGACTACATCCTATCTTTCTCTTTACCCCTCTCGGGCACGTGACATATTGTTATAGCGAAACCTGGCTATAACGAAGAAAATGAGTCGGAATCTTGGCCTTCCAGGTTTGCCTAAGAATTGCCTTGCTTTAACCCGATCTAATTGGGCAGGAGCCAAATTAGCTTCTAATATTAACAACGTCAAGGATACCCTTTCCGCCTGGAGATACGCCTGCCGCTTATTTCAACGTCACCTCTCGAAACATACCTAATGTTGTACTGTATCCTTGGCTTTGATTCGATGGCGGTGAATATGCAAGTGTTTAACAATAGGAACAATACGATTAATTTATGTCTCACCAGCCCGGTACTCAGACCCGTCGAACATTCGTGGAAGGCATACCTACATGGTTGCAACGTCGCACAAGCGGATCAGGGACGGAGGTCCTGACCCTTGCACGGAGTTTCCGTGTGGCTGAATACGTACATACGCAACTTCGGGCCATGAATATCAATAGTTACTGCATTGTAAAATGTATTGCTGGTTCTCCTCTCAATCACATGTGGAGAAGACTTCTCTATCCATAGATAATATGATTGCAATCGTACCAAGATCTTAAGCGACCGAGATCTAGATTGTCAGGGACATGATAGGAGGCTAGGGTCTTAGCTTGGGAGTTTAACGTCTCTCTGTCAGAGCGTAGTGCCTGAAAATGTAAGGCTGTGGATACCTCGGCCAGTGGCAAGGGTTTTACCGGGGATTGACCATGGCCATGCTGCGCGACGTTGTCAGATCTACAAATAAGGACCTTAATTCTCGCTTCCTCACGTCGGCAGATAATGTGCGATTGTATGGTCAGCACTAGGGTATGGGAGCCGTACACTTTTCAGATGCGATGCCATAGTAATCTACAAACAGAGGTGGCTGTGAAGTGATATCAAACAACCCTAGGACGATCTAGCCGCTGACAATATTATTTTCCAAGCTAAACTCGGAGAGGAATCTACTGAAGATCTGGAACTTAGTCTGGCGGGCACCGCCTCTCGTGGATGGAACTTGACAATGAATCAACCTATCTCTACGAGAGGTTGTGCAACCAGACTAGAATCAACCATGATGTACTTGCTGTTCTGTGAAAGCTTGGGAGAAACCTTAAGGACGGGAGGCGTTCTGTGAGAAAACTATATAAGACCTCATCTTTCGACGTCAGAACACTCAACATTAATCAAGCTCATCTACATCTATATGGTGAATATACCAATCGCAGCAAGCAAACAAAAAAGCACTTTGACATTATGAAAGTCCTCTCTGTCATCTCTCTCCTCTTGATTGCGGTGGGCTCTGCTCACGCCGCACTCAATGGACCCTGTAGCGTCGGAGGCACTCCAGGTGTTTGCATCAAAACCTCCTCCTGTAGCAGCGCTGGAGGTACATCTCACACTGGTTATTGCCCTAAAGACCCAGTCGATGTCAAGTGCTGCACAAAGACCTCCTGCGGAAATGGGGGTAACTGCAGGTGGACCAGCCAGTGTTCAGGGACTACAGTCTCCAGTAAGGTCCCCCATCTTGAGTTATATCACCAAGGTCTAATCTCAATGTAAACTTGCTGCAGACAAATGCCCGGGCCCTGCCAATTTCAAGTGCTGCGAAGGCAAGGGAAGCACTCCTACCATCCCAACTAACAAGTGCAAGCCCCATGTGGTTGCCAGCGGGAAGAAAATCCTTGCCCAGTTCCCTGGTGCTATTCACACTGTTTGGTGTTATGCCAACAAACCTGGCGACCACGGCCTTGGCCTAGCCCTTGACCTCATGGTTGGAGCCCGCAACCCCATTGGTAGGACAATTGCCGAATGGGTCATGAACAACCACTCTAGTCTCAAGGTCAAATATGTCATTTGGTATGTGTGCTTGGCTTTACGACAATCTTGTTTGAACCAAATTAACATCGTGTAGGGGCCAGAAGATCTGGGACGTGCGATCTGATAAGAATCCCAAGCCGTGGACTAGCTGGAAGCAAATGGAGGATAGGGGTTCTATCACCGCTAACCACTGGTAGGTTAATACCTTCGCCATCGGACTTGAGGCAGAAGTTGTTCTAATTTTGCAATTGCATAGGGACCACCCCCATGTTTCGTTCTTTCCTTAACTATGAAGGAATGGTCAGTTGAACATTAGCACTCTCATATGCATGTCGGTGCCATTGTATAGAATTGCTGGAATGGAATAACGTGGGGGCGGGTTTCCGATCACGACCGGGTTTCGATCAAACGGGTTTACACGGATTTTTAAGCATAACTCAGCCAATTTTCATTTAATTACGCTCAGACTTTGGAGTTATATTTTACAATTATGGTATTTTCGCAGGCCAGACAGGCAAGAGTTATATGCCCTGCTGTTGGACGTATCTCAGGAACATATATGGCTAGATTCAGGAGGTTTTGGAGGGATATATATACAAATACAATGGTTAGAGGGGCTTTTAGTGGCTATATCTTTACTTTTCACTTAAGATTTTAGAGCCTGAATATTTGGTATATAGAATATATTTGTGTGGGAGAACTACTTCCCAAGCAAATTTGAGGGGGGGGATAGGAAAGTTAGCTCTTAGAATATCTGTACTGAGGAAGGCCCCAATGTAGTGTCCAATGGTTTAATATCGTTCTGTTATCAGGTGCGTTCATTTGTGCCCTCAAGTGCTACGTCTAGACATCTTTTTTTTTTTTTTTTTTTTTTTTAAACTCAGTACTCGTATGCACAACCTTAAGGGTCGTATGACGAGCCACTCCGGAAGCCCGGGTGGATTCAAAGTACGTACAAGTTAATCTGCACGACTGGCAGAGAGAGAGAAACGGACCCTATAGTCCCGCAAAAACAAAGTATGACTACTCGCAGGTTTAGCTATCAACTCTCCCAACGCTCGCTGCAGGTATGAAAACAACACATGAACGCCCCACACTCTCAGCGGCCCTTTCCCTTCTCCCTTGATGGTCTGTCCCAGTCGTATTCTGAAATCCTAAAGCGCCTTCTGCCCATACGTAAGGTCCCGCAGCTGATGTCTATGCTATGGGCTAGGTAGATGACTAGCGACGAAGCCAGTTTCCCGACCCTTCTTCGTTCACCCAGTAGCCAGAGTATTCCCAGGATTTGAGTGTCGTTGTCTCCCTCGATCCAGCGGCGCATGAGACCAGGCTTATACTTCAATGGGGCCGCATGTAGAACTACGGCTCGTGTCTGCCTTGGGGGTGCCTGTGTGTCTGCCTGTTGGTGCCGCGCGAGGATCTGTAATCCCAGTACCCGAGTGTCTTCGTTGTGGGTATTAGACGTACCCGACGTCCCTGGCTTTGGTTCCCCACGTGGAGCCTTCGGAGATGCCGGGTGTGCCGGTAGTGCCTTTTGTCTCTTCCCCGGTGTCGCTGCTGCTTGGAGGGGATAGAAGCTTGGGAACTGGAGGCTTGTCTAACCTCCGGTGTTGTCGCAGGGGAGGCTGAGGCTCGAGATCCAAGATGTGTTGTAGACTGGTCGGAGGTCGGAGTTGCCGCTTCTGTCTCTGCCGGAGGTGGGGCTAGTACTTCCGGAGGTGATGGTGTCTGAGTTGCCACTTCTGTTCCTGCCGGTGGTGGCGTTTGAGTCATTGCTTCAATCATCTCCGGGGGTTCAGGCTGATACATCTCTCTAAAGTGGCGATCCCGTCTCTCTCGGAATCCCGCTGCAAGTGCGATGGACTTTTCTGTCTCCGGACCACAAATGACATCTACAGGGAGACCCAGCAGATGACACATTGAGAGGATATGAAAAGCCCATGCTTGGGAGCCGAAAAGATATGACGACGGTGGACCTCTGTACGTCTAGACATCACTTGCTGCAATTATGTCAGGACTTAGGTTTTCTCCTAAGAAGTAATAGACGTTTTAGGGGGAACATACATTCAATTATGAGGCCTAAGGGGGCCGTGAGTCGCTATAATTATTGCTCGCACCTGCTATTTAAAGTCTAAATTGATTGCATCTAGAATATATTTATGTGGATGTACAATTGCCTGTAGGTAAGGAAGGTATTCCATGACATATCTTATGTTCAAGATGGTCTGAAGCTTAACACTTGATATCTGAAACCAATATATGCATACATATAGGGAAGCTGTATTGGCCTCTTATAACGAACGGTCGGTAGAAACTAGCTGAGGTCATCCTCTCGAGTCCTTCGCCAGAAATGTGCAAACAGTATAACTGCACTGCCCATACAGAGTGGGGAAAGCAATAGATAGTTACCAACAGCCTATATGCTATAGGGCATCTTTTAAGACACTTGGTATATTAATTTGATAAATATTGAGTTGATTGCCCTAGAGTGGCTTCTCAGGAGAGAGAGTAAATCTTGGTATATTTGACATTTGCAGCAAGAGAAGACTAGATTTAGCACTGGAGGGCGCAAATGAACTTGCTAGATAGGAGGAAGATTTCAAGTCCTTGGGTGCTACTTTGGGGCCTTCTTTGGTAGACATATTCTAAGAACTACTTTCCCTCAATTAGTGCATGTAGCTCTTGTGTATGTAACCCACATCTCCAACCCAGTAGTCAAAGTTCTTGGATTAACCTGAAACATGTTTCTATAGAACTACAGAACCAATTCTTTTATTTATGTTTTTTACTTCAAAAAAAACATATTTCTTGAATGCGCAACCCTCAGTTCACAGGCAGTATTGCAAGCCACTCGATTTTTTTTTTGAAGTCTATACGTCTATGCAGCCTAAGGCTATGAGACGGCCCCGTTCCCTCACCTTAAAAGGTTCGGTACATCTACGGAACAACAGATTGCATGAACCCCCTGCCTTTCCGAGCCAAAGAAATCAATGCTACCGAAATAACCCCTCTTCCCCCGCCACGCCCCTACCGGCCCTTCCCCGAGTATAAAATACCCTCCTCCACCACGCCCCTCCCGGCCCTCCCCTCATCATTTCCTTCCCTGCTCAGGTTAGATCAAGGTTGGAGAAAAACGTCTCCACTAGGTCTACCACATATTCACCCCTCCCATCCTTGACCTTCTTCGCCCACTTCTTCCGCTCGTCCATCTCCTCCCAATTGCTCCACCTCCTCCCAATCTCCTCTCCACGCGGACAGACCAAGGCTACGTGCCTTCCTGTTTCCACATGTCTACCGCAAGTACGGCAAGTTGGATCGACTGTGTCGTCTAGCTTTGCTCGCCAGCATTGGAGGTTTCCTTCCCCGGTTCTGCAGTGGTAGTTATGTTAAGATGCAAACCCACACAGACGAAGAGAAGGCTTGTCTTAGGTAGTTGCTTGACGGCGTGCAGACTTGGTTCACGGTGGCTCGGTTTTTGTGTCTCTTCTCTCTGTATTGCTCGATGACTATTGCTCGATGACCATGACCAAGTCTTAACCAGTAAAGAGCCTTAATGGCCACTTCTCGAAGGTCTGACTAATCCACGCTAAGCTATCTATACAAACAAAACACCCGGAACTTCCTTATCGGGGCTACTACAAACGCCCCGTAACAGTTCAACCTCGCCTTCCTTCCCCACCTGACTACTCTGCCCTTGCCCGCCCCTGTCACTCTCCTCTCCTCTTCCCTCCTCCGTTTCCACTCCTGCTTCAGCCCCCCCTCCGTGATTTGGGGGTCTTTTGGTTCAACCTCCTCCCCCCCCTCCTTCGCTAACTCATCTGCCGCCTCATTCCCCCTGATCCCTACATGGGCTTTCACCCAGAGAAGAATCTAGGGCAGCATAGCCTGGACTTTGTTTTTCATCGCACGAGAGCAAGCAAATAAGCTACCCAAGCTGTGCTCCTTTGACGGCAGTAATACAAACAAAAAACAGTTTACTATTAGAAATACTACAATCTTCAAGCGAGGGCTCGAGGAAACTAAACCAGTATGCTATACAGGAAAGCCTTCAGGAATTTTGTGATAAGCCCGGGCCACCGCGAAGTAGTTACATGTTTCCAACTTGCTCCCTCACTGTACGGTCGCAGGAGGAACTGGCCCTGACACAATTAAAGGTTTGGTCTTCGATAGGCCCTTGATTGCATTATCAGACAAGTGGAGAGTATCCTACGGTAGTGAATTTGATCCTTCGTTAGTCATGGTTTCTTTACTAACGTTTGCAAGCTCAAATTGTATTACGAACCTTCACAACTTGCGCTGGGGTCAATGCAAGCCATTGTCCCAAACTGAAGTCAGTGAATTTCCCAGCCTTGAGGACTTCAAGTACGACAACATCTTCTGTTCCGGTATTCTCAATGTAATGCGTATAACTCTTGGGAATGTAACCGACATCTCCAGCCCGGTAGTCAAATGTCCTTGAATTACCCTGAGCAGCATAAACACCAATTCTTGCTTGGCCCGACAAGAAGAAGTTCCACTCATCAGAAGATGCATGCCAGTGGATTTCACGGATAGCCCCTGGCTTTATGGTCAAGAAAGCGGCAGCGACATTTTCAGCGATGGGAAAGGTAGTCGCATCAAGGATCTTCACCGTTCCACCTGGGCATTGGACGGGTTTCTGCTGAGACCAGTGATACGAGTAGGACTCCTGGCTGGAAAGAATACCAGCGGAACCCGTGACATTTTGTTCGTTGATATCTTTTGGTGGAACTTTACCAGGGAAAATGAACTGCTCTTCCTGGGGAATATCATCGAATTCAGCCAGAGAAAGCTGAAAATTTTTGGCCAAAACCTCTTTCTGAGAGACGGTCAGCCAGCTGGATGTCTTTGCTCAACATTGCAGGGACTTACAGGATTCCTCGAGAATGTTTCAGAAACACCGAAGGTGTTGTCCTCGGAGAATGCACCATCGTCGAAAATAAGCAAAAACTCGGTTCCGTTTTCGAGCCCTTGAATTGAATGAGGAACACCACTTGGAAAGAACTTCACAGTGCTGTTAGTCCAAGTCTAGGGACATGCTATGCTGAGCGCAAGTGAGCATGCAAATCACATACCCAAACGTCCCCCTTGGAGACATCATCAATAAAGGTTTGTCCATCTGAGTTGATTGCCTGAATTCGGGCAGAGCCGTTGAGCATTAGTGCCCATTCACCAGCAGTATGCCCTACAAAATCAATCAGCATAGACTCTAATAATGCACCAGGTGGGCTGAGGAAATGTAATATGTGAGTAGCATACAGTGAAGCTCGCGGTAAGACCCAGCTTCCAGTCTCATGTTAACACCGGCCATCTCTTTTGAAATTGGAAGATTTCCGATATTCTGCTGCCGCGAGAAACCAGCTTGGTCCTGACCCAGTCTTTCATGTCCACGTTAGTCGAAGTCCGGCCTAGGTCCATGAAGCTGGGAGGGATTAGAGCTCGCATACTTCACATGACTCAAGCCAAGCGGCCATTCCAACTGTGCCACAGTCCCCTTGTCAGTGGTTGGAGGTGCCAAACTGTCCGGATGTTGCTTCTCGAGTGGAATATTCCTGTTACTTGCGATTGTGCCCCCGTGGTTGCCACGCAATGGCTGGGGATTTTCGATATCGTCGAAGTC
Source organism: Tirmania nivea (assembly GCA_015179035.1). Taxonomy (NCBI): domain Eukaryota; kingdom Fungi; phylum Ascomycota; class Pezizomycetes; order Pezizales; family Pezizaceae; genus Tirmania; species Tirmania nivea. Next base: position 26,006 of record WHUY01000071.1, on the reverse strand, counting down.
CAGGAATCCACCTTCCGGTTTATCATGCTCCTGCCCAGGAGCGTACTCAATTTTGTTTGGATGAGTATTCTCAGTTGGGAATGGATAAGACTTGTCATAGCCTCTAAGGGTCGTTGGTCCCCTCAGGTCTCCGGAGAGTGTGTAGGTTTTTGTTGCCTGCAAGGAAATTGCTGCGGGCGCAGCGAAAGTCTTGGAAGCAATTCCAAGAAGGACGAGTACAAGAGAAGGATGCATCACGAAAGGATGCGAAGGACTACGTAGACGTGATTGTCGACTTCTTTAACGGGTTCAAGAACAAAGTAGTGTTCTCAGATGAGAGGAAGAGTGCGAGATGAGAGAGAAAAAAGAGGAAGAATCACGGCGGGATTTATAGTATGTCAAGGGTCAAGGGAGCCTATGGCAAATTTATCAATCACCCGAGGGCCCGATGTATAACTTATCATATCATGCGCTGCTGACAGTAATGTCCTAGCACTGCTTTTAGTGAACTGGATCCGGGTTCCACGGTACCTACCGGTAGGTATATAAAGATTTAGATCTAGAAATTGATCTAGATGCAGATTTGGGGTTGCAGCACATGGTGGAAGTTCAACTGAGCTCGCTTTGCAAAGTACTTGTTACTTCCCTTGCCTGCTGTAGGAACCTTGGCTTAGGTCTAGAAATTTATAGCTAGCAGCCGAAAGGTTGCATACAAAGTCTACTGAGATACGAGCTCGCGGTTATATTAGCAATCATAAACATGCACATACTCAAGATACCTTAGACAGTCATCCCGAGAACGCGCAAGCAATAACTACTTGGAACCCAGTTCTAGGTGGGTACGCGGTGCCACGGTTGAGATGATATCAATTCCGAAGAATGTTCCTCAATATTTTCGCATTCCCAATTGTTCGTCATATTGTCATCATTCAACCAGACTAGTAATCATTATAAATTCAACTTTACTGCTAACGGGAAGAACAGGAACCTCCTCTGACTCTTGGCAGGGCACTTGCTTCTGCAGCCAACAACCATGTACACGAGTTCAATTATATTCCGGAGATCCGCTGGCGATCATAGGTACAGTACCTTTGAAGCGCCGTGGCACTAACACTAGATTTTTATTTCGTTGCATGATACATGCTGTACATGTACCGACGGGCTGTTGTGTCATACCAATATGGGATACAGGGATGTGGGTTGGGATTATTCAACAGTACCGTGCGTTCCACCGATGCGATTGAGTGCACACCACTTCGGCAGCCGATAATCTTGATCATTCACAAGTATAAGCTTTGGGCGGCACCGCTTTGCTTGCATATGCAACGCCTTAAAATTTCCTGTTAGAGAAGTCGAGAAAACAGGATGTCCGGATACGGAAATCAGAAGTCCTAATGACACCAGTCAGCAAAGTCAAGTGTTTAGTAATTCATCTTGCAAATTTGTTGTTTTCCTTGTATATGGGTTCTTACTCATTGTACACCATACACTATGTTGGCATTGCTGACGCTTGAAGACTCCTGGGACCACCTTTAAGCATGGCCAAAAAATATATGTTTGCAATAAGAGGGTTCCAAAATAGCTTTCAAATTGTGATGAAAAATTGTAGCCATGTCAGCCCTTGTAAAATCACGGCGTTAATCGATAAGGTATATTGTAACGGTTCTTACAGTATCGGAGCGCTCCACTCTAGATCTAGCCGGTGTATAGGGTACTTAATGCATTATGCATCACGCAAAATCTGTCAGTAATTGCGAATATATCGGTTTGATGATGCCGACGAGACCTAGACCGATGTAGATTCTGAGCTCGTAAGCCAAACATACAGTCAGATGTTGTTTATGAATATGGGCACCGTGATATTCATAAATCCACTTACCGTTGATGCATATATGGTGCTGGTCTTCCGTAGACTGTATATTTAACACCCATACTCGGAATATAGTTGTGTTGAAAACCCTTGTCTAAGTGCGTGATATATATGTGGAGATTCTTTGTGCAAATTATTCTGGTGCGTGGGCCCTTGTACAGGCCGCTTATGATGAAGAACACATGTATATATGTTCTGCATGTCAGAGTTCTACTGTTTGATATATAAGAGTAAGCCGCTCAAGCTCCCGCCATATCCTGTTAGAGTAGGGCATGAAAAAGACCTAGAACCAGTATGACGTTGGGCAGTACAGAAAATTTTGCATTGGCAACGAAACTGGGGTCTAAGCTTGCACTCTCTCGATCTCGCCGTGGTCATGCCTTATGCGAGTATTGAATTAAAAAAGAAAAAAAAAAAAAAAAAAAAAAAGCTTGCACTCTGTAAAAGATTCTTGCCAAGCCTGGCTAGTCAGTCCGTAGGTAAAGTACCATATATAAGAATGTATGGCATGTACTTTGCTACTACATTATCACTGTTCTACGATTTTGGAATATGCCTTTGCGTCCGTAGTTGTGCTAGAACTCCTAGGTAAAGTGGTGGAACAAAACTTTTCTGATCGAGTTCAGAATTGGTTTATATTTTGATCAGGTCATGGCCACTGCAGTGCATAGGAGACTACAATAAGCTCGGAATTGAGGATGGATATATAGAATGAACCTTCAACAGTTAGATACACCTATTCAGGATATCTCAGAAAAGGCAGAGTGAAAGATTCTGTCTCTTCCGTAGCCAGACTCATTCATATTCACCTTTATTGGGGAGATGAAGGTGACACTAACTTCAGCGATTATAAAGTGTATAGATTTTATTGTCCTAAAGAAATCCTCAAGTGCGCTCTGGTAAACTGCCGGCAGCTAAGGAGAAGGTTGCTGCTGAGTGTGGTGTAGATACTCAACCTCATTGGATATGAAGTGTCAGATTGGGTGCCTTCTATCCGCACCCAGATCAAACTCAATAACCCTAGGTCCCGCTGGCATCTCAAAATTAAGTCTTCAATATCCTTGCGAAGCTCTTGTTGAAGCAGCTGATTTCAATATCCACACCTTGAAGGGGGATTTCGCTTTTCTAATTACAGAAATTAAACCTTGTAGCAAGGCACCACGAACCTCCTCGGAATACTCATCCAGAGCATCCAATACAACCGCAGGACGCTCAAAGCATTCAACTAATTAACCCAGAGGTTCAGGCTGGAGTCAAAGTTGAGCTGGCGACGAGCGGATGCGTCTTTCTGCTCCTTATTGTTGGCTTCTAAAGCATGTTCACAGATGCGAGCGTGGCTAGCTGTTTCAATAGAATCCGTTGGCGGAGGATATGCAAATTGCTTGATCAAGGAAAGCAAGATCTTATCCCTCTCTCGACGGTCCGCTTCATCTCGTTTGCAATAAAAGTATGCAACTTTATCAACTTGAACTTTATAATTGAGATACTCGAACTAAAATAAGATATTTGTCATATGTTATTATTTGAGATTAATAGGGCTAATTACTTACATGAGGTTTGTTTTTCCAGCGCCAGCTGTTTGAATAGATTACATATAAGTAGCAACTTTTTCGGCAAGAAGATGAGTAGCGGTAGCAAAAGAGAGATAATACCTATGAATCCCATGTAGCATAAAATCACTGGCAATTTTGAATTTTCCTAACTCACAAACTTCTATCTTTTGAATAACTATATCCCAGTATGTTTAACACCAATTCAGATACAAGTTCATGATGGCTTTGGCATACTTATTGAAAAACCATTGCAAAACAGTTATCTTCTTATTTTCTGGAGATAGCTATGCCAATCAATATGTAATATTCGATATTTCTCTGTATTATTTCTCTAGATTTCACACTCACCTTTAATATCCTTGTATATTGTATCCACTTCTTCTATCGATCTTTGAGATGACAAGTATGAAATTGTTGAGGAGTCTCTGAAGTTGCTTCTGGAGTCCATTTAGCTCTCTAGTTTAACTATAGCTTAGTATAACATTCAAAAAATGCCACCTTACCTGTTAAATGTGAGAAATTTTGAAAATTTTCAAACTAGATTGCCTATACAAATTTGGTATGGCAGCACTGGCTTCAGATTCCATGCTCCCAAAAGAAATACCAGTGAACCCAATGTTATCTAATTCTAATGGTGATCACTTTTCGATAACTATTCTTGAATTTGTGAAAGTCAGAGTCTATGGGTCAACTGCTCGTTTTGTGATTCTATAAAAACGGTCTCGTGCTAACACTTATGACCTAGAACTCTAAATGGAAACTGAACTATTAGTTTGGCTGAGGTTCTTATACTGAGTTTTAGCGGTACTGTATCCCTTACACAGGCGATTAGAATAAGGACCTTATGTATGTATGTACAGATATATGTAAGTACATATAATTTGCATAGGTCTTATAGAGGAAACTTAGATAAAATTAAGATTTCGCGATGGTGAGATAATGACATCTATTCACCACTCGAGAATGAAAGTTACGTATATGGTATAGTCTGGCCAATATGGTACCTTGTGCTGGTCAGAATCCACAGCATGAGGTCGTTTTGCGGAAATGGATACAGGCGTGGATCATGAAGAGTACCTACATTCCTAACCCACCAATAGGGGGACCTGCAGAAAGGAGCAACAAATGAGGGCGCAGCTCCATGCTGAGGCTCCGTAAGTTGTCGGCCAATCTTTGTTTTCTGGCCTACGGAATACTGTATACCAGTCTCGCTACAGACTGTATACCGTTATTCTCGTAACTATACGAATAAGACGAGCAGCGCTAGTGCCGCGCTAGTAGTAGCCCTCTTACAGTTATGTTGTATGCAACTGCTAGTCTGGTTGCCTCTGAGGGGGTTACAACCAGACTTTGTTTCCACCCGAAAAAATACAGGTAGACTGATAATCCACAATTTGAAACCCCATCATTTGATACGCAGGTAAACGAAATTTCACACAGGCAAATAGGAGGGTGTTGTGCCAACCAGACTAAATCCGTAGGTACAACACCCATCCCATGCCACCACACAGGTATCTCATACCTGCTCCTACACACAACAAGGCTCCGACATATCTGTGTTGGTGGTTGAGCTGGTGGGCGATGCTGCTCTTTGTTTCTCCTTCCCCTTCTTTTCCTTTCTTGCCACTAGTCATACAGTTGCAGTCCATGTTATCTTCTTTTGTTCTTTTCCCTTTTTTGCAGTCCGAATATTTTTAGTCCGGGGAGTATCTGGTCATGTACGTATGTAGATACGGGGCAGGGAGCAGCCCGGTGGTTGGATAATCCCGTCAGGCTTAACCTGGGGGGATGCGCTGCCTCCTCATAAGCGAGAAGCTTCAATACGACTCCTGATTTCCCCCCCCCCCAAAAAAAAAAAGACAGTTGCAGTCATATATTGCCGTGCTCCTTTGCATCCACAGTTTGTTTACATCCTTAGCTGATTTCATGTAGATGACCAAAGAGGTTGCCACCTTCCCTTGTCGATTCTCCTTGTGTTCTCTACACAATAGCTCTATCATGGGTATATTATGCAACTCCGGTAAATAATTCTGGGGTGATTCCGGAGTGAGAGAGAGAGCCAGGACTGGCTTTGGATTGATATAGCTTTCCTTATGTGATGCGTATGCAAGTCGTATGCAACAACTGCCTAGGGGCGCGGAAGTGTGTAGGCTGCTGGGAACAATAGATATTTACTGCGGGTGCAGAATGCTGCAGCGGAAGGCAATCCTAACCCGCATCTTACATTCGCACAGGTTATGCAAACAGACCTATGTTAGCCCTGACCAATAGGTACTGACAGCCAGAGTAACAACCACCGAATAACCAGGGACTGTGAAAATAGGGGAAGAAAGTTCGAAGACCGCTAAAATAGTTGCAGAATTGAAGATGCGTGGAATAATGTTAATATTTTCTTCAATATTTTTGACGAGCCAAGAAATATACCATGCCCATTCCCCGCTCCGCCCCATGTAACTGCATCCCCGTTTGCCTAAAGGACGCCTAGGAATACTTAGACCCTCGAAGTATAAACTCTCACTCATCACGCAGCCATTCTGGGCTGAGTGATATTACTGCCCCCAATAATTTAATATGAATATATGCTCACCTAGCCTCACGTTTAGCAAAGGGTTATATGATCAATGTTGCCGCAGCTTTCTGCAAATAGAAGCTTGGGTAAGTTTACCCATATATGTACATACACCCTATATGGGCGGGGAAACGCCCTACGGTGCAGTGTTGGGCTTACCTGAACTATATCCGAAATAGGCCGATGTCACCGTGTTAGGAATTGAACATGATAGCAGTACATATCTCTTTGGCCTAGGATCAAAGCTGGATTTGAACTTACTACTCCACGTTTGAATTGGGAGCTCGCCCAAAAGCTTGGGAAGGTATAGATGTTGATCAGCGCCTAATTCAAAGAGAATTCGATAATAGTAACAAAGTGAGGTATTTATAAAAAACATCAGGTGAAATAACACTTCTTTCACACATACCACCCAAGATCGCGTAGCAATGTCTAGCGCATGGGATATGCGCCGTGTATATATAGGCATTGACAAAAACATGCTACAGTACTCGTATGCGGTCCCATAAGGGGACCATGACGAGCCAGCCAGAACCCCGACTGGATGTAAACGCACCGCCTCCACTACCAAGGCCCATTTGAGGCTGGTCTCAGCAATGTTCACTGACTAACCTAGCACGAGAATATCTCCCTTGAGGATCAAACTCGTCCTCCTTGGTGTTAGGAATTCTTTGGGCGAGGCAGGATTGGAACCAACTAACGCTAATACGTTCATCAAGGTGGCTCCCAACTACACACCTACTCCTTCTAAATCAAAAAAGATATATAAATCTCGGTCGTAGCCTCATAGGACGTTAGCATGTGCAAGAATTCGTAAACTAGCATGCGAACCGGGGGATGCTACACCGGATGTATTCGGCCTGGACTAGTATATCACAGTGACGTCCGCGCAGTTACATAGACAAGACATATGTAAATAGAAAGAAGCAAAGAGCGTCAAGGCACCCATGAGGATACAAACGAAAATCGGTAAGAGAAAGAAAATATTCCCTGTCCATAGGACACCCGTAGTAACGATCAGGATGCGCTACAATGATACGCTCGAGCTGGAATTTGCATCAGACCCAGTTGATTTGCTGCGGCCAACTGTAACGGCGTGGCTGTGACAGGGGCTATGGACGGGCTCCAGGGAGCGCTTCTATGACCAAAGGCTATGACAAGGACGAGAGGTTCAAGGAGGAACGAATAGTATTTAGCACGGTTAAGATACAGGACAGAAGAGAGAAAGAGAACAAAAGAGTACGGGAAACAGTCTGCCTTATATATCTGTTCCCTCGCCACCCGTTGCCACCCATTGTCACCCAAGGGTTATCCTTCCTTGCCCTATTTTGTGCACTCCTGTGCGTTCCTGCACTTCCTCCTGCATGCACCTCAGCCCTCCTATATACATCCTGATCGAGCCTATGGGGTTAGGGCCGTGACACCAACTAATAAGTCCACTATATCATCATGCCCTGCCATTTCAGCCAGGTCGTCGGGTCATATGCCTTTGTCGTTCGTTAGGTCAGCATTGGCCCCTCGGTCGAGGAGAAGTTTGACGATTTCTAAGTTGCCGCCATAGACAGCCGCACCTAGGGCGGAACCATAACGACCATGAGTGAGATTGACATCCGCGCCTCGATCGAGGAGAAGTGTGACGATTTGTCGCCTGCCCATGTGCGCAGCCGCGCCTAGGGCAGAACAATATTCACCACTAGTGATATTGACATCCGCGCCTCTATCGAGGAGAAGTGTGACGAATTCTAAGTTGCCGCGATAGGCAGCCGCACCTAGGGCGGAACCATAATCCCCACCTGTGAGATTGATGTCCGCGCCTCGACCAAGGAGAAGTGTGACGATTTCTAACTTCTCAGTATATATAGCCACGCCCAGAGCAGAACCATAATGACCACCAGGGAGATTGATATTTGCGCCTTGATCAAGGAGAAATGTGACGATTTCTAACTTTCCAGCATATGCAGCCGCACCCAGAGCAGAACCATAATGACCACCAGGGAGATTGACATTTGCGCCTTGATCGAGGAGAAATGTGACGATTTCTAACTTTCCAGCATATGCAGCCGTACCCAGAGCAGAACCATAATGACCACCAGGGAGATTGACATTTGCGCCTTGATCGAGGAGAAATGTGACGATTTCTAACTTTCCAGCGTATGCAGCCGCACCCAGAGCCGAACCACAATGACCACTAGGGAGATTGACATTTGCGCCTTGATCAAGGAGAAATGTGACGATTTCTAACTTTCCACCATATGCAGCCGCACCCAGAGCAGAACCATAATGGCCACCAGGGAGATTGACATTTGCGCCTTGATCGAGGAGAAATGTGACGATTTCTAACTTTCCAGCATATGCAGCCGCACCCAGAGCAGAACCATAATGACCACCAGGGAGATTGACATTTGCGCCTTGATCGAGGAGAAATGTGACGATTTCCAACCTTCCACCATATGCAGCCGCACCCAGAGCCGAACCACAATGACCACCAGGAAGATCGACTTTTGCGCCTTGATCGAGGAGAAGTCTGACCATTTCTAGATTGCCGCGGTCAGCAGCCACATATAGGGCAGAACCATAATAAGCATCAGTGAGATTGACATCCGTGTCGTCTTGATCGAGGAGAAGTATGATGATTTCTAAGTTGCCGCTCTCAGCAGCCGCACATAGGGCAGAACCAAAACCATTGTCAGTGAGATTGACATCCGCACCTCGCTCAAGGAGAAGTGTAGCGACTTCAAAGCTGCCGCCATAGGCAGCCGCACCTAGGGCAGAACCATAACGACCACCAGGGAGATTAATATCTGAGCCTTGATCGAGGAGAAATGTAGCGATTTCAAAGCTGCCGCCATAGGCAGCTGCGCCTAGGGCAGAACCATAATTAGCACCAGAAAGATTGATATCCGCGCCTCGATCGAGGAGAAGTGTGACAATTTCTAACTCGCCGCTGTAGGCAGCCGCACCTAGGGCAGAACCATATTGACCATGAGAGGAATTAATATCCGCGCCTCGATCGAGGAGAAGTGTGACGATTTCTAAGTTGTCGCCACATGAAGCCACACTCAGGGCAGAATTATAATTGTCACTAATAAGATTGACATCCGCGCCTTGATCGAGGAGAAGTGTGACAATTTGTTGTCTACCCATGTATGCAGCTGCGCCTAGGGCAGAACCATATTCACCACTAGTGGTATTGACATCCACGCCCCTATCGAGGAGAAGTGTGACAACTTCCAGGTTGCCACTATATGCAGCAGAATATAGGACTGTGTCGTATTCCTCTCTGTATGCATAGAGGGCTATTTTGGGGGTGGCATTGATATCCGCTCCACGATCTAGGAGCATATTTATAATGTCTAGGTTATTGCCATCATAAGCAAACAACAGGGGGTCCTTATCGTCATCAATCCTGCAGCCCCTTCCTAACAGTTCCTTCACGATCCATGTTGCTCCATGACGAGCAGCAACTTGTAGTAATGGTATATGACAATCATTCCAGACCTCCATGTCATTTCCTTCCAAGTTCCAAAGCCAACTAACCAACTCCCCCAGGCCAGCAAATGCCGCAGAAAATGCGGGACATGGAGGTGTTGAGCGCACACTTATTTCTAAGTTAGAATACTTGAGCAATTTATCTACCCAGTCTGCCCACTTGACATAACTTGCGGATGCTTGTTGGAAAGAACCAAGAAAGCTGTTCAGAAGTGGGATACCCAGCTTATACTGAGTGTCTTTGAGATTTGCTGTGGCTATCATACGATCTTGAAGCACATCGTCTTGATATGCTCGGCAATGCTCGAACCAGTACCTCGCGGCGTAATCATAAATAGGGAAATTCATAGAGGAATATTGAAGGGTCCATAGACAAGATTCGGAAATAAAGAGTTGCGCATCAGTAATACTAATATCCCATATTTCATTCCGCTTCTCGAGGTATTCTTGAACTGAGAGGTGTGAAAAACGAACTACATCCAATGTTGTATCCAGTAGCAGTAACCCTTCACAGGACTGTATAAGTAGCTCCACTGCCAACCTTGACTCCTCGGAAGGCAGGAAACTGTCCCGAGAGATAGATGGTTTAAGCTGTGCCGCTACGACAAGCTCTGTAGGCTTGAGAGGACGTTTGGAAACCAGCATCCACTGCAAAGCATTTGTGGCTAAGCTAAAGTTGCAATCGGGTTGTGACTTTATGAACGTCATAATCTCATCATAGACCCCCGTAAGACCTTTTGGAAGCTTCCCTAGTCGATTACGAATATCTGATTCAACCAATAGTTTGCAAAGCTCACGTATTTGCCAGTCGACCCAGAGAAACCTAAGTTGTGGATTAGTACTTGATTTCCAGTATCTGGGGCTTGGGAACTCGAATATGAGTACTAATATATAAAATGAAAAAAAAACTTACATTCCATTGGCATCTCTCAAAATAATGTCTTCAATACATTTGCGAAGCTCTTGTGAAACCTTTCCTTGAAGCAGCTTCTTCTTCTGAATTTTCAAAGTGAGCTGCTGCCGCACATAGTTCTCAATATCTTCTGCATTATCTCTTGCTTCAATACAGACATGAGGCAAATCCTGCAGGTGGTTTTCAATATCTAAGTTATGACGACTAGATATGAATACTTTGAAGGGAGATTTTGATTTCCTTATCAGAGATAGTAAACCTGGTAGCAGCTCATCATGGACCTCCTCAGAACATTCATCCAAGGCATCCAATACAACCACTGGATGCACAAAGCATTCAACCAAGCGACCTAAGAGTTTAATGCAGGAGCCAAAGTTCAGTTGATAACGAGAAGAGGGATCTTTCTGTTCCTCATTGTAGGCTTCTAAAGCTTGTGCACAAATGCGAGTGTGGCCGGGGGGACACGCTAGTTGCTTGATCAAGGATAACAAGATTTTCTCTTTGTCTCGACGGTCCGGCTCATCTCTTTTGCAATAAAAGAATGCAATTTTATCGAATTCAACGTTGGCATTGAGATAATCAATTGTTGCGGAACTTGAAGACATTCGTTAAACTATGCTATTACGAGAGTTGACAAAGAATTGGTACTAGTACTCACACGAGCTTTGTTTTCCCGGCGCCAGCTAATCGAGCGAAAGAATTGATTAGCGCTACATTTGCCAACAGCGAATAGGTGCACCTTAGATCGGGTAACTTACGGATCCCATGCAGCCATAATATAGCTGCTGTTGTTGAATTTTCCCAAGAAGTAAACTCCTTTCTCTTAAATAGCCATGTCCCAGTATGTTCAACACGACCTTCACGTGCATGATCATGGTGGCTCTGGTAGGGGATGGTTGAAAACCATTTAAGGACAGTGATCCTCTTATTTTCTGAAGGTAGCCATGGCAATCAATATGAGATTCAATACCTTGCATTTCCCTCTACTTACCTTCAATATCCTGGTACATCATCTCCACTTTTCTATCAACTCTTCCAATAACAGGTATGAAATCCTTTAGGAGACTCTGAAGTTTATTAAACTCCTCTAAATTTAATCGTGGCTTAGCATAGCATTCATCAAGAGACAATATGAACGCTTTTACCTTTGTTATGTTCACGTGTGGCTGAATTATCTGCGTATCTCGCTTCCGTGTCAATATACGAACAAATCCACAAGTGTTTAAGGTATCATACAGCAATTTTCAACAGCGATAACAGCAGAGTTGACTGCAGCCTCTGGGCCGTCAATTGCCCTTATCTCTGCCAATGTAGATTCCGATGTTTTCAGTTTATCAACCCATTTCCCTGGTAGAAAGAATTAGTTCTCTTAGTGCATACACATGTTAAGTAGTCATTGTAAGGGGATAGGGCACCGGCATCTCGTAGAGAGCAGGGGATATATTCGCCATGCATGGGGCATGCTACACGAGAACACCTGCTCAAAAATAAACAAAGGGCTCCTACCATCGAATACCCTGATCAATCGACACAATGCTTGCAATACAGCAGTGTATAAAGTAATTAATACACTGCGAAGTTCTTCCGTAGCCTTTTCCACATTCTTCAGGACATTGCCAGTTAGATATAGCTGTTCATATATGGCACAGCGCCCAATTAATACAGCAATCCGTTCCATTCCAACAATAGCTGCTGCGAACTTTTCTTGATCCCCCACAACGAGCTAGATTTAATAAAACCAAAGCTTAGTAAAAATCGTTGATACAATACAGGCAGTGTATAGTGGTACGAACCAGTAAAATAAACCTCACTCCCGCCCAAGGCAAAGCAGCATGTACCGGATCAGACTGCACCGCTATGTCTCCAACCTCCTTGAATTTCGTAATCCAGCCAAAGAGTCTGTCAGCTGCCTCTTGCACATTGATCTCTTTGCCTCCCAAGTTAAACTTCATGCGTTTTGCCATCTTTGCCTCTTTTGCCTGAAATACTGTTTGCAAAAGACTCTCCAAAGTTTGCAATTTGTCATTCAAGCTAAGGTTCTGTTTAAGATCTTTTGGAAGCTTATCATAAGCTTTAATCCATAGATCATTACTCCCGCCGGTACCGGGAGTATGTGGCGTTGCCTGCTGTTGAACTGAACTAGACGGGTGAATGGCATTTGAAGGCGCTGAACTACTAGACGGACTCGCCGGGTTAGATGAAGGGCTTCCGGAATATCGCTTGTGAAACGGATGGAGCTTCGACCTCTTGTGAGGTACTGTGGTAGGGTTGTTGGATTGCGCCGGCCTTTTCTTCCATCCCCCCCCAGAACCATAAACTCGACGCATTTTGAGATGATTGAACTTGGGTTACTGTTGGGTCTTGTGGATATCCTTCGAACAAGTGGTGATATAGAACTAAATTCCTGACCGAATATGAGGCAAACTAGGCAGAAAAATGTCTTGTAGCCTGTGCTACATGTACTTCATTTATCCAAATCTCTGTGTACTTACACGTAGCCTGGTTAGCAAACACCCTCCGAAACCAACCATTACGATCGGCGAGGCTAGCATTCTGCCTACGCTGGCCAATTAAACTGACAAGGAACACTTATTTAAGTATGTACCGTATGTACTGTAGATAACTAGTTTGGTTGCACAACACCTAAATACGGGGTGTTGTGCAACCAGACTAGTAGATAACCATATCGTACCTATACTTTGTCTGGCGGGCACCGCCTCTCGTAGTGACCTATACTTGCATATATAATCACGAGTTGCGTCATCTCGATTTTTTTACTCTCCAATTGTGTGAACAAACGTGATGCGTGCTGTGGCTTTTAAGGTTGTGCGGACTAAATCCGTGGGCTCAGATTTCCGCTAGCCATATCGTGAAATAGAAAAATCTCACCGTTGATTCTTCTTTCCTATGGTAGTCAACTACAGTGCCTTGTTAAAGGTCTTGGTGAAATAGCCGCTAGGCCGCGCAGTCCATCTGCTAGACTTAATAGCACAATATACACTGGATACACAAGCCAGCTGCAAGATCCCTCCGTACAAGCCAGCCTGGTTCCCAGAATTGGAGTACCACATGAGTAGCTTGGAACTCAGGTTACATGACTGGGGGGGAAAGGATTTTGTAGGAACACGAGCAGGAGCGAGATGTACCATGCAGCAATGGTGTTAAGTGAGAGGAAAGAGAGTCGCCCGGGGGCGAGAAATTCTGCGAGGATAAAAGATGGCTTTTCGGAGATTTGAATACCGAGGAGTCTAGCAGACATTTACTATACAACGATGCGGCGACTGACCCGTCGAGAAGAGAGGTAGCAGTATAAACTACATCCTTTACACAAGGTGTGGCAACTGACAAATCTCCATTACCATCGAGGAGAGAGGCGGCAGTGCAAGCGATATCTCGAGCAAGACATAGCTAAACGGAGGTAGCAGTAGTCTGGTTGGAGTAAAATGGTTGCACAACGAGAGGTTGTGCAACCAGACTACAACCAGGCTAAGAAATGTATGAGGTTTGATGCCAAGCAGCAAATGAGCAGGCTATGGAGGAGCTTGACAGTGGGTATAGGAGATGGGGGCTTGTGCCAACCAGACTAGGTATAGGAGGAGATTCATGACACCCAGCAAGGTTAGAGGAAACACGCAAAAGAAAAAATGGCTGGGGGGTACACCACTAGGTACCTACACAGGACTGTGACGTGACTCCGAGTGCAACACCATCACCACCTTCAGACAGGAGCGACATTCAAACACAGTCACGCATACTGGTCCTGCACGGAGCGACAATCCTGGAGCGATGTGAAAGTGGATCGAGGCTAATAATAAAGCGGTGAGGATTTGGGGTTTACTGAAGGGATCACAACTGTTATTTTTTATTTTTTATTGCTTTTTTTGAGGCTGAGGAGGGGTGCTCTCACTCCCGCGGATCTCAGTTTTCTCAACTGCATGTCAGATGATATGATTAGGACCACGGCAGGGGTTTATCTACTGAGCGTTATCATTTCTCGACTTGGGAGGCTTTGTGTATTTTCACCCTGGTGATGAATTTGTGCTCTCATTTTTGTTTCTCTAGCTAGTCTTGTACGTAGATACAGGGCAGGTAGGTACCTAGCGACCTGGGGATGGGCTGCCTCGCCATAAGCGAGCTACTTCAATGGGGGAGTAGGTGGTGTAGTTGGGAGCCACCTTGGTGAACGCATTAGCGTTAGTAGGTTCGAATCCTGCCTCGCCCTAAGAGATTTCTTAACAGCAAGGAGCACGGGTTTGGTCCTCAGAGAGCAAAAGAACCCAGACGGAGAACAAAGGAAAGCAGAAGATACAGGTTGGAGTTGAGGGATTAGGGCGCATGAGGATCTTTCCGCCTCGTTTGACGTTTTTGAGCTCTTCATCCCATCTCTACGATCTCACACAAATCCACCTTGAACGGGCATTGGCCCCCGACAGTATTGAGAGCACCCACACCTCGGGCAACGCCGGACGCAGTCTAGGAATCTCCATCAACATGATTGCCACACCGCACGCAGCTAATTGCTAAAAACCAACCCTGAACTCGGCATGCCGAACAAAGGGTGAACATTAGGTTGGACCCACGAAAACAACTCATCATGACCCGGCAAGCTCCAGCAAACCGGAGCACCACCAGGGCAGCCAATGGAAACAGATACCCAATGAGCGTAAGTCAACACCGACCACACCAACTCCGATCTGCCGAGCGACGCACGGAGGCAATAAATTTTCGTTTCTTCTTATCGAATTCAATATATCCAGCCTCGACAAAGCACCACCACCAGCATTACGTGAGCAATCTCCAAAGAAAGCGGGCAAAATGTTATTGCACGCATTAATTAAGTACGTATGACTCCCGATGATGTCGCTAGTGCAGAAGAGTGGCTGCACCACTTTCAGGGTTTGGCCAAACTTAGACAAACTCTGCAACTCCGATGTGAGGCTGCACGACCGAGTTAAGGCACAGAGACACCATGATTGGCTCTTTCCAAAAACCTCCAGCAAAGATAGAAGCAGCAAAGTAGTCTGGTTGGCACAAGCCTCTCGTAGGGAGCAGCAAATGACGCCACCACTTCCAGCAACATCAGCCGGAGCACTAACGGTAGGGATGCAGACTTCCGAGCTGACAACAACAGATACCGGAAGCCAGACAATAGCTCCCCCAATGGCAGCGACACCGGAGAAGACAACCAGCACACCGGCAAGCACCACCAACATGAGCAACCCCCCCTAGGGCCAAGTCAAACAAGAGGGGCACCACTTTTGGCCTCGTCAAAGACACCACCCCCGATGGCCCCGGCACCTCCAATACAGCGCAAGCGGTGGTCATGCACTGCGCTCCAGCAAAGGCAGATGAGAAAGTGGATTGAGAAGACAACAAAGGCATGGAAGTCATGGGGATTAGATTGCTGTTGAAACAGCAGAAACCGGGGAAGGCGGCATCCTCCCTTGTCATATCAACGGAGGGTGTGGGCAGACTGCAGATGGGAAGTAGGTTTTCCGCACCACGAGATATGACTGGCGGTAGTGGATGAAGGGATAGGAAAGGGGAACAAAGAGCTGCGTCGCCCACCAGCTCAACCACCAGTACAGATATATGGGAGACTTGCGGGTTGTGTGGAGGACAAGATGGGAGATACCCCGTTTGTGAGGGAGACGGATGGGTGCATGTGTTGGATATTTTACCAGTGTGAATCTGTCGGGTGTTTGTACTTGCGTGAACTTTTTCGATTTCTACATCCAAGCTGTCTTTGTTTATTTTTCCTCCTATTTACGATTTGTGTTTTCCCACCCATATCATTGAGATAGGTGATAGTGTACCTGCGAGAAATTGATTTTTTGGAAGTTTTCCTCTAGCGAGTCCATAGGGACCACTTCTCTCTCTGCCGGTCATGCAGATTAACTTGTACGTACCTTGAATCCACTCGGGATTCCGAGTGGCTCGTCATACGACCACTAAGGTTGTGCATACGAGTAATGAGTTTTTTTTTTCATATGAAATAAAAAAAAAGGTCACCCGAGATGCAGCTGGGGCGATGTCAGCGTGGAGCCTTTTGTGGCGCACGGAGCACCCTGCCACCGGCAGAAACACAACAGGATGTATGGAGAACGGGTTTGCGGGGAATGATGGACTACGATGGCTCTCGGAGGGGAGGGGGAAGAGTTGGAATCCGCATCATACCCAGGTGGGCATATATTGTCCTATCAGTTGATTTAGTTGGACTGATATTAATAAGTCCACGATATCTTGATTCCCTCTCTCTCTCTTATGCCAGGCCGTGGGGTCTCGCGCGTTTGTAGTTCGTTAGGTTAGGGTTGGCCCCGTGTGACGATTTCTAGCTTGCCCTCGTATGCAGCCGCGCCTGGGGCAGTACCATATTGACATCAATGAGATTGACATCGACGCCTCAATCAAGGAAAATTGTGACGATATCTAAATTGCTGCCACAGGCAACAGAATATAGGATCGTGCTACATTCACCTCCACCTTCGAGTCTATAAAACTCTTCATTCGGAGGGAATTGATAACCGCTCCATAATCTAGGAGTATGTTCATTATGTCTAGTTTGTTTTGGTTATAACTGAGCCATAGGATATCCTGATCAGGGTGAATTCCGCCGCCTCTTTTTAAACATTTCCACCAGAACCTATGTTGTTCCATGCTCAATAGCAACCTCTATGTCGTTCCTTCTGAGTTCCTAAGCCAACTAACCAACTCTCCCAAGCCAGCGAATGCTGCAGAAAACGTGGTTGAGCATACACTGCATAGGAGATTATAACTCCAGAACTTATCACCTACCCACTCCGCTTATTTGACATAATTGGGGGTGCCTGTATAGAAGAACCCAGAAAATTATCGTTGAGTGAGATATTCAGCTTATACTTAGTGCCCTTATGATTTACCATACATAGCACAAGGTTTTGATATAATCTTCAATACTAGAACTAGTGGCTTATAGTATAAAAATAAATAAGGGACTGCAGAGAATAATATTATAGTATCTATAGACAAGATTCGAAAATAAAGAGCTATGTATTGATAATATTAATATCTATATTTTAATTTGCTCTCAAGGTATCTATGAACTGAGAAATGTAAAAACAGAGCTATATCCAAATCTAATATTATTCCTAATATCAGTAAGCTTTCATAAAACTATATAATATATTCTCAATATATGATATTATCTAGTAGGAGATAGTATTATTATATTGAATATAAAGATAAGTACTTCTCTAAGTCTAAGTATATAGTATATAGAACTTGTATATTATATATGAGACTTATATTTGTATAATTATAAGTTTTCTTACCACTTCTCTTCTATTTAACCTTAACAAATTAGTATATCACTAGAAGATATTCTTTAGTTTTTTTCTAATTCATAATTTAAGTACTATGCTGGAATTACTATACTAAAATTACTATACTAGAATTACTATATTAGAATTGTAGAGCTATAGTTATATAGGGTAATTTCTTTATTAATAAAGCTTTTTATTCTAGCTAGTTCATTTATTAACTATCTAATTAGGTACTCTCATTATATAAGATATATTAAGAAATAATCTTCATAAAATAAGGGATATTCTTCTATTGAATATAATCTTATTTTATATAAAAGTTATTCTTTTATTAAGAGTATACTATATAAACAACTTTGCTACTAATATTAACTCTTGGAATAGCAAGAAACTATCTATAGAGATTGATAAGTTGAGTTTTACTACTACAATAAGTTCTTTAGATAAGAAAAGGTATAAAAATAAGTATCTATATTAGGGTAATAGTAGCTAAGTTAAAGTTGTATTCTAATTATGAGTTGTAAGTTCATAGAATTAATGATCTCATAGTAGGCTCTATTAGAACCTTTAGAAGCCTTTTTAGTTTAGTAT
Organism: Tirmania nivea; assembly: GCA_015179035.1. NCBI lineage: Eukaryota > Fungi > Ascomycota > Pezizomycetes > Pezizales > Pezizaceae > Tirmania > Tirmania nivea. Next base: position 7,741 of record WHUY01000071.1, on the reverse strand, counting down.
ATCCAATTTACATATTAGTTTTTAAAATTTATATAGTTTTCAATTAATAAAAATAAACCTAAATTATAGATTAATAATTTATTTCTAATTATATTAGGGCTTAGGTAGCTAAAATATTGGTACTAAGCTATAAAAGGAAAATAGACTAAATAACCTAATATTCTATTAGTATCTCTTATAATAGTGCCTTTACTATATTTGTAAACTATTTTAATAAAGTATTTAAATAGTTTCTTCTTCTAAATTCTTAAAGTAAGCTACTCTTATAATGGTTCTTAATATCTTCCATATTATCCCTCATCTTAATATAGATATAAGACAAATACTATAGGTGATTTTTAATATTCAAGTTGTTATAACTTAATATAAAAACTTAGAAAGATAGTTCACTTTCCTTATTAGGTAACTTATAAATTCTATATAATTATAATATAGCTAATATTATTGAATTTCTCTAACTGGTAAAATTTTTTCTCTTATATAGCTATATATCAGTATGTTTAATATAATATTTACTTATAAGATTAGAGTACTTTACTTATTTCTATTAGGAAAGCCTTTAAAATAGATATTACTAAGTACTGATACTTTTGAAATAAATATCATATAGACTCTTGTCATATCCAATAGTACTAAAGTAATACTAAACCTGTCTTACTAATATACTAAATATATATATGATTAATACTCCTATTCATATATATATATATATAGTATATACTAGGTAGTATATGTAGCAAACCTTTTCTAGCATGTCTATATATAGACTCCAGTATACTTAGCATCTAGTATCTTTGTATATATAAATCACTTCATATAGTATACTTAGTATACACTATATGGATATATATGATATATCTCTATATATTTATTTTTATTTGTGATATGATATCTCCTAGTATATATTTCTTTTTTTATACAATATTCTAATATACACTAGTCTATTCAATATATTCCCTTTACTATATATATTTTAGTATACTTAGTATACTTACATATCTAGCATACTTATATACCTAGCATACATAATATATTTCTTTCTCTATATAATGTAATATCTCCTAGTAATACTATAGTTGATTTAATCTCCTAGAAAGAAATATATCTATCACTATATATACTTCTGTACTTTAAATTATATATTTGTTAAGATGTAAACCTATATAAATGAAGAGAAGATTTGTTTTAGATAGTTGTTTGATAGTATATAAACTTAGTTTATAGTAGTTCGATTTTATATTTCTACTCTCTATATTTCTCAATAACTATTGCTTGATAATCATAACTAAGTTTTAACTAGTGAAGAGCTTTAATAGCTACTTTTTGAAACTCTAACTAATCTATACTAAGTTATCTATATAAATAAAATACTCAAAACTTCCTTATTAAGGCTACTATAAATGCTCTATAACATACTCTTTTATTAGAGATAGTTAGGAATCCTTCTAACTATTCTATAATAAAGCAGCTATTATCAATAAATAAATAAATAGTATATTAAAGAAAAGAGATGAGGTAATATATTAAAGAGAGGAGATAAAGTAATATATAAACAACTTCCTATTTTGATTAATCTATCTTGCCTATTCCTATATTGTTACTTTCCTTAGCTAATCCTATACTACTATTTCCCTCAAAATGAATGGCTTTACTCGATCTATATATCAACCCTTATGGATAGTCTCATTTATTATCTAAAAGTTAATTTTCCTCTTTAATATAATATAAGTGATTTGAACTAGCTCTTTTTATCTATCCTTCTATAGGTTTCCAGGCTTATGCCTCTTTATATAGTTCTAGAACAGAATCAAGTCTCTAATTAGGTAGTGATAATCTATTAGCTTAGTTTGATATTATTTAACTTGGTACTCCTAAATTTTTAATTGCCTCTTAGTTATTAGGTATTTAATCTTATTTAATTTCTTATTCCTAAATAATATTAGCTAGTTTTTGAGCTCTTTAATCTCCATTGACAATACTAAGTTCTAGATAGCTGATCTTAGTTGGTATCTATATAGTAATTAAAAAAGTGAATAACTTAATTATTTAATTTTGGACTTAAATGAGAACTGCATAAGTTAGAGAAGCTTCTTCCAAATCTTCGAATTCTAGTTGGTAAGCTTAGCTATCAACCTCTTAACTAACTAGATTACTCTTTCTGCCTTTCTCTATATCTTTGCTATCCCAAGGCCTGCAAATACCCATCGAACTCTATTTTCCTCTACTTACTTTATGCACTTATAATTATAAAAGTGGGATCTTCTATCTATATATATAATTCACAGAAATTTATACTTAGAGTATTAAGAATTTAGTATCTTAATTATAGCTTTTCTTATTGCAGATTTATATAATATAATATTTAAGAAGCCTATCATATTCTCAATCATTACCAAAGTATAGATATATCCTCCAACTAGCTCAAATGATCCTATATAGTTAATGGCAATTATCTTAAAATATTTAAGTATAATAATAAGCTTAAGTAGCTCAACTAGGAAATCTACTAAATCTTAATACTTCTAATATCTCTTGTAAGACTTGTAATACTATCTGTAGTCTCTAATCATTGTTAGCTAAGCATACTCTACTTCTAATATTTTTCAGTAGGTAATATCTATAGCATAATACTTAGCATATACAGTATTATAGAAAGTAGCTAAAAAAGTAAAAATTTGCTTCAATATAGAAACTACCTTCTAAATACTATCAAATTCTTCCAATATAAGCCTTCCTATATTCTTTTCTAGTCTATACTTCCTAGCTATCTTCCTGATCCTAGCCTTATCTACCCTATTCTAATTTCTTATAAAATTCTTTAACCTTAGAAATCTCTTAATTTCTAACCTCTAATTATCCTATAACCTCTTCACTAAAAATATTTCTTTTCTTCCTTTATTATTTCCCCCTTGTCTAGCTCATTCTATATTTTTCGCTTATACTATACCTCCTACTTATACTATATCTCTTGCTTATAGCATATTTCCTACTAGTAGCTCTTTTCCTACTCGTGATCCTTTACTATACTGTTCTGCTATATTCTCCTATTCTACTCTTTCTATCTCTTCTAGTAGTTCCTCTAATATTCCTATTTGATTTATTTTCTAAGTAATATCTTTTATAACTATATTTTCAATTCTTTTATCTATTTTGGAAGGTATATTATTAAAAATATCCTTCTCTTATTCTTCAATAGCTTAGTGTTTTTGATATTATAAGGCTAATAATAAAACTGTTATCTCTTTAGAGATTCTTAGTAGTAGATTCCCAATAAAAGTCTTTATATACTATTTTTTCCTAATATCTATAAAATACTATAATATGAGCTTTTGCATCCTCTCTTCTAGTAACTTTTCTACCCCTTTATCTACTTGTATTTCAACCTTTTTATCTGCTTATATATAAGTATTAGATAGTTATTCCTTTTTTTTAATCCAGATAGTTAACACTTATACCTGAGGTATCACTTTTAAGTATTTTACTATATATAGGTTATAGTTATTAGTTATATATATAAGACACTTGTCATTTTTAGTTGCCTTTAAGAATAACCACCTCCAATTTCCTATATATCTTCTTCCTTCTACTAGTATGAGTAGATTATTTACTTATAGAACTTCTAAGTAGTTATAGTATATTCCAATCTTAATATTGATTATAATTAAAAATAGCTTTTCTAGTAATATTTCATAGTCACTTCCTAATTTATAAATCAATAGGATATGTTCTGCTACTACACCTTGGCCTAAATAAATCATAATCTTCATTTATCTTTTTATAGTACTCTTTCTATTAATTCCTATCATATTCATCTTTTACTCTAATTTAATTACAGTATACTCTATATTCTCTTATAAGATCTTAGTAGACAACTTCAAGCTTATCAATAAACACATTGCCCTATAATCCAATAGAATATCTTAGTTGAAAGTTGTTCTAAAGTATGTTCTTACTAAAAAGGCTAATAACTATTCCTCTCTATTCTCTTCCTTAATTACTACATTTACTCTTCTAGATAGTTGAACTCTAATAGTATCCTTCATCTTATTTAAATCTAAATTTTCTTTGTTTTGGACCTCTCTTTTTAGTAGGTTCTTTTTCACTTTTGCTAATTATAGTACTTTTCATTCATTCTCTGACTCTGGCTCTGGATCTAGCTTTTACCTTCTTAGAGTTAAGGTCTTGAAAAGCTTTTCCCTAAACTTAATAGATTTTGTATATAGCTGACAGATCAGTACAGTTACTATTGTATCCTCTAACTACTTATCTACTTAGATAAAAGATCTCTTTTAGTCATATTATTGATAAGTTTTATACTAGTCAACTAGTAATAAGTATATTATGTCTTGGTTACCTCAACTTGGGTAGGCATATATCAAGTAAGTATTATCTTAGTAAGCCTAGTTACCAGTAGCTTAATGAGAGTCAGTAGTATCTTAAGTTTGATGAAGGCTAGTATCTCGAGTTTGACAATCAGTAGTATCTTAAACTTAATGAAGATCAATAGTATTTTGAGGTTAATAAATACTAGTATATTAAGTTTGATGAAAGCTAGTATCTTGAACCAAATCAATCATTATCCCAAACCTAAACTTATCCTTGTTCTTCTTATATAACTTTTATATATAAGCAGGTGACTCTATAATTATTATTTTACTTATCTTAGTAGTAGCTATTTACTATTACTATACAATTAGAGCTAGTATACCCTTTTGGACTCATAACTATTCTCTAGTTTTGTTATTTCTAGTATCTTCTCAATATAACTCTATATAGTAGCTATACTCCCAATAGTTCTAGTACAAAACTTGAGCTAGCCTTAAGTTGCCTCCTAATTTACTACTACTTCTACTATTATTTCTACCACTAGGTTAGTTATTTTTAGAGTTATTACTGATGAGCTTCTTCTAAGACTTTAATAGTAATTTTTCTCGATTAAGTACCTTGTTCAACTTTCTCTATAGATTAGCTTTCTCCTATTAGTATTTGATAGCCTGCTGCTAATATTACTTAATTGATAGGTTGAAGTCTTTATTTACAGAGCTTTTAGAGCCTCTTATCTTATACTTCTTCTACTTATCTGCAAAGATTGGGTCTTCTCTTAGTTTATACTTCACCTTAGCTATTCTGACCTTCTTCTTGGTCTCCTTCTATGTCTTGTTTCTAAAGTTTCTATTATCTTTTATATATATCTTGATTAAGGCTAGATTAAGTCTAAAGATAAACATTTCGATTTGATTGTAAGATATTATAATAGTAACTAGCTGAGCTGTCATTACCTTATCTCTAATGTCTTCAAAGCAAGTTATATAGTTATCGACTAGCTTCCCTTCTTATTTAAAAATCTTTAGTTAAATAGCTACTAGTTGTAGTATCATCTCCTTATCTCATTTGCTATACTTATTATTCAACTATTATACTAACTACTAGTAAGTGGCTATATCCTTATCAGCTTAGTCTGCCAACTATAATTATACTCCTACAAACTTCTTTCTATCTATACTTTTAGGTAGTAATGCTATCAGATCCTTCAAGATAGCTACTAAAAGCTCCTATTTTATTTTATTATCTATAGCTACTCAATATTCTATTGAACCTGTATTATTATGCAGTCTAACTATAGTCTTAAAGGACTTCTAAAACCTCTTGAACTTGGTAGTTCTATTAAACTCCTTATTGATAATAGATATAATATACTATATCCTAAGCTATTTAGCTTGAGTAGCTATTTTGTCTATAGTATTTATATCCATATTCAGTTTAGGCTCAGACTTAGACTATTACTCAGATTCTTACTTATATTCTTACTTGAATTCTCACTCAGATTATTCTTACTCAGATTCTCACTCATACTCTCACTCATATTATTATTCGTACTACTAAAAGAACTCTACTACTACTAAGCTCTTTTGAAAGACTTGTAGATATCTTTAGTATATGGTAGTATCTTAAGTCTACTTAAAGAAGAAAACTGGTAGTATAAGCCTTTAATTATTCCTCTCTTAGTTAGGATATAGGTCAGGATGTTACTAAAGATTCTTTACTAATAGCTATAATATAGCCTTTAGTAGAGTGATTGTATTGAAGTTAATAGATATGATATATCAAATAATTGCTTTCTTAATTTTTAGTAGTTTGCTGTATTTTAACTCAGTCTATTTTCCAAAGTAATAAAGCCTTAATATAGCCTTTACTAGTACTCTATAAGTATTAGAGTTGTTATATAAGTCTTTATACTCTTCCTCAAAGTTTTAAGTAAACTGATCCAGTTTGATAAATATTAGTATTTAGTAGTTATTATAATTACAGCCGCCTTATATTGGGCTCCAATATTAAGATACAAACCTATATAGATAAAAAAAAGACTTGTCTTAGGTAGTTGCTTGACAATGTATAGATTTAGTTTATGGTAGCTTGGTTTTAGATCTCTATTCTCTGTATTCCTCAATGACTATTACTTAATAATTATGACCAAGTCTCAACTAGTAAAAAGCTTTTATAGCTATTTGTTGAAAATTTAACTAATCTATACTAAGCTATCTATATAAATAAAATACTTAAAACTTCCTTATTAGGGCTACTACAAATACCCTATAATATGCTCATAATAGTACTTTAATATTATATACCTTTCATACCTAGATATATTCTCTAAGTTAATATACTATATATACTTAGGTATTATATAAATATAATAGCTTTATATACTCAACTTTCACCAACCGACATCAACTTTTAGGAACTGAGTACTTATAGGAACTCTATAACTAGGAAGCTCTTGATATCAGTTTTATTTAATTCAATTCAGTACACTCTCATAAGCACACTTGTTTAGTTTTAATGGTCTATCAAACAGAACTACAGATTCCTTCAGAATGAAAGTTTTTTACCTTTTTTTACTTAAAAGTAGGATAATTTCTTAGTGACTTACTACCATAGCAACTGCCTCAAGCTTTCTTAGTCTAGTTTACCTACACTAGTCTGTCAACTTTTTATTAGTTTTACAGAGTGTAAATCTTATTACTTAGGCAACTACTATATTTCTAATATTATATCTATCTTTTAAACAACTAATTTTTGATTGCTTACTAAATAATATTACTACCTTAAAATATCCAATTTGGTCTAGTTAAGGACTAGGTAAAGGGAAGTAGTAAGATATTGTTAGAATTCATTAATAAATGAAAAGTTATACAATAAAGATAATTCATATTAGAAGAGATTAATACTTAGTATAAGATACCTAAGTTTGGGAAAAATAGGACTATAGCCCTTCTTTAGGCTCAGTTTAATGCTGTATATAGTAAATAGGAATAGTCTAGTAAAAAGAACTAAGAACTTTATGTATTTCAGTTAGAAAAGGAAGGGAGGTAGGATAAGAAGATTATTAAGGTTCAAGATCGCTACTCAGTAGAAAGAGTGATCAAGATTCTTAAGATAAGTATTACAAATTATCCTCTTACCTTATTCTTTGATTCTCTTTAGCTCTAGTGCTATACTAGCAACTCATATACTTACTAGTATATATTCATATATAGCTTTTAATCTTGATCTAGTATAACTTTGCTGTACTAATCTTAGTCTTCTGGTTAATACCTCTAACCCTAAACTCTAGCTTGTTAGATTATTGGCTACATCCCAAAGATTTTAGCTAAGTACTCACCTACTAAAACTTATTTGAAGGTTCTACTATATTAGAATCTTATCTTTGCATTTATCACTTATTATTATTATCTCCTAA
>WHUY01000070.1:0-238679 GCA_015179035.1 Tirmania nivea | reverse complement strand
AGAGGATTGTTGTTCGGATCCTGTAGTTATGGGAGAGTCTCGTGATTGGAGCAGTTTGGTATGGTTATCTAACTTAATACAAAGTCAGACGAATTCATCAAAATCCTTAGGAGGAGAGGCTTGGTAAGAGAGAGCTGTCCTGAGGCTATAATTAGCTCTGTTAGTAAAGAATGAAATTTTCGTTCGGTGGTCTAGGTTGAGAATTGCAGCATAAGTAGCAAATTCGGCATGGTAAGTGGAGCAGTCTTTGTCTCCTTGCTTAAAGAGCAAGGAGCTTTCACTCTACTGTAGCTTTTGCATCCAGATCGTCATAAACATTTTTCAATGCTGTTGCAAATTCGTTATAAGTATCGAAGTCAATAGTTCCTCAGGTCCGGTCGAGGTATAGTTCGAACCAGTCTATAGCGGAGCCTGTCAAGTAGGAGGCTGCATAAGCGATTTTTGCTATATCATTAGCATAGTGTATAGGGTTGAAGAAAAAGACTAGCACTAGCTTGGTCATGAATCTGGTGAACTTAGACCTAGTACCATCAAAGTTCTCTGATTTATGGAGCTTGGGAGTATGAGAAGAGGATTGCATTAGAGTAGCCGTCTATAGAATCAAGCTAGGGGTGGTTACTCCATACTCGTATCCCCTATTGTAGTAGACCCAACAGCATTCTGCCGTTGTTGAGTTATTGGTTATGGGAATATTAAAGATAGTCAGTATTCCACGACCAGAGCATATTCCAGCTCTAAAGCCTTCATAGATGGGTAAATAAAGGGATGTCGGGGTCCTCGGAGGTATAGTAGGAAAAACAGAGGGAGGTAGAAGAGGGGCATTCTGAAGGGTACCTGCTAGAGTTCACCATTCATTATCTTCGAAAGGTAGAGCTGTCTGAGTGGAAGATGCCATAGTGTGTAGTGGAGACTATAGGTCACACAACAAAGTGTTACGAATTGTTCTTGGAGAATTACCTACGACACAGATGAAGTGTTTTATCCGGTACTCTAGTGAGTAGTTATATAGGCATCGTACTCATAGGGGTATTATATGTGTGATTGAGGTAGTGGGAGACTCAGGCGAAACTTGAGTCGACAAGGAACGGAGAAGTGGGGTAGTCTGGACTACACTCAAGTAGGGGGTGAACAGGATATTATTTCTAGGTATAAGGAGGAGAATAAGTTATTACGTGAAGAAGGAAATACATAGCAGAAATCAGCCCTTTTTATAGACAATTCGGTTTCCTTCTTGAGAGTTGTGCTACTAGCTGGCACGACTGTCAAAGTATCCCAATTTGAGTCATAATGGAAGAACGCACAAGCAATACTTGAGAGGTGCACTAATAAGGTTCCCGGAGTACAAATTCTTCAATACTAATGAGAAGGGGCATAGGAAAACAGTGAATAAGGGTAGTACAAGAGGATTGATTTCTTATTTGAGAGTTGTACTAGTACTGGCACAACTTTCGCGATTTAAGGGAAGTGAGAGTATCCGACTAGACTATTTTAGTCGATTCCCTAGTTAAGCGAGTACTTAGTTTGGACTTCCAAGATGTGGTCAGTAGCCGAACTAGTCCAAAATAGGGATTCAGTATGAGAATGATCGACGAGCATTGGTTCCAAGGAATCGGGTCTTGGTTAGTATACTTATACCAACAAGTATGCAGGTTGCCGATATGTGACAGAGGCCAGGGATTGACAAGGTCAAGTTTGTAATAGTTGTAAACTAGTAATCTATATACTTGCTGGTATGAAAATACTAGCTAAAACCCGATTCCCTAGAACTAATCCCTGTCAATTATTCTTATATGTGATCCCTGTTCTAGACTAGTTCGGCTACTGGCCATATCTTAGAATGTTACGGCTGAGATTATATAGACCGGGCCAGTGGCACCCGATGGTGAGTGGCCTGAAGTTAGCCCTACTTTTCCTATATATACATGCACATCCTGTATCTAGTTATTGTTCTCTAAGACTCGAGCAAAGTCTTGTATTGCTGGGTTACTCTACTTTATCGAATGAATGAGTCTATATTCTTTACACCTTTAGCCTAGTTAGGCCTGAGCCTAGTGATTGTGCTCTCGTAGGCCCCATATACAGATATTCCGACAGATATCACCGTTATCACTAGCTCGCCCCTAACATTACTTTGCTTCGATCAAAGGAACTGGTGATCCTGACTAATCACCCCTCCTTCGCTATCAACGTCGGACAGCCGGAATATAGCTAAAGAGATATCGCTGGATTATTTGGCTATATGAGTGACGTCGGGAATAATTATTTAACTCCTCCATTTGCTATTTTGACTGATTTGGAGCATATTGCTAATCATTTGCATATCGTGAACACAATCTCCGATAAGAGCAACGAGCGCAAGCAGGGCAACAAGCACGAGCTTAACCAGCTTACCTACGAACAGCACTACGAGCCCGAACACCACTATGAGCGCAATGAGCATAAAGAGCTGAGCGAGCTTATAAGCCCCCAGCAAGCTCAATACCCCGCGAGCGAGCTCATCCCCTGCTATGAGCTAAATGAGCTCATTCCCCGCTATATAAGCTTTATACCCTAAACGAGCCCATGAACCATACAACGAGTGCAACCCGCACAAGAGCTTGAACAGCTCAACCACAAACAGTGCAACGAGCGCATCGAGTATAGCGAGCTCAACGAGTACCACGAGTGTACAAATTAACAAGACTCCCCCCTTGCACTGGCAGGTTGGGTTGGACAGCTGGGAAGGTATGCATTGAACCTTTTCCTACTGTCACGGCGTTTTTCCCATAGGGTTTTGACCGCACAAAGGTTTTTAATGACAATGGCATATGGGATACCCCCCCTCCCCTATCAAGATACTATAGATCTATAATCCATTTTTATGATACACCTCATGTTTGAGATACCTCGGGTCGGTTGACCCATATTACGGAAAGTGGATTGATGGCAAGTTGTGAAGCCGCTCGGTCTGATGTTTAAGTACTGGCATGATGCCACTATATTTGAGAGAATACCCCGTCCTTTTGAACCACCCTATAAGATATGCAATAACCGTTGTGGCGTCTATCTCTGGGTCGGAGTAGGCAGTATGCTCAGTTACGTGAGCACTACTCATGCAATAACCATTGTGGCGTCTATCTCCGGGTTGGAGTAGGCAGTATGCCCAGTTATGTGAGCATCAAGCAGGCAATACCATTGAGGCATCTATCTCTGTGTTGGAGTAGGTCTATCGCCGTGTCGGAATAGGCAGCAAGCCAATATATGTGAGTATTGAGAGTGGATTATTATTAGGGTTGGTGAAGTTGGTTGGTCGGGACACCCTCTAGCAGAGGGGGAGTAATATTATGGCTGAGATTATGCAGACCGGGCCGGCGGCACCCGATAGTGAGTGGCCTGAAGTTAGCCCCACTTTTCCTATATATATATGCACATCCTGTATCTAGTTGTTGTTCTTTAAGACTCAAGCGAAGTCTTGTATCGCTAGGTTACTCTACTTTATCGAATGAATGAGTCTATATTCTTCGCACCTTTAGCCCAGTTAGGCCCGAGCCTAGTGATTGTGCCCTCGTAGGCCCTATATGCAGATATTCCGACAGATATCACCGTTATCACTAGCTCGCCCCTAACATAGAAGTCCAAACTAAATACTTACTTAACTAGAGAATCAATTAAAATAATCTAGTCAAATACCTTCACTTTCTTTGAACTCTAAGAATCATGCCAGTACTAGTATAACTCTCAAATAAGAAATTAATCCTCTTGCACTATCCTTATTTACTATTTTCTTATACCTCATCTCATTAGTATTAAAGAATTTATACTCTAGGAACCTTATTAGTATGCCTCTTGAGTATTGTTTATGTATCCTTCTATTATGACTCGAATTGGAATATTTTGACAGTTGTACTAGCTAGTAGTATAACTGTCAAGAAGAAAAGTGAATTGTCTATAAAAAGGGCTGATTTTTAGTATGTATTTCCTTTTTCATATAACAACTTATTCTCTTCCTTATATCTAGAAATAAGATTCTGTTCACCCTTACTTGAGTATAGTTTAGACTCTCTTACTCTTCTATTCCTTAACAATTTAGTAAGTTTTACCTGAGTTTCTACTTCCTTGATTATACATATAATACCTCCTATGTGTGCAACACCTATATAACTACTCGAGTACTAGATAAAATACTTCTCTATCACCTGTATCATAGGTGATACTTTAATACTAGTTCTTAATACTAAGGTGCCTCCTGAGACCAATTGTAATAAGAGATATTATTTCTTATTATTTTTTATCTCGTATTTTCTATATCTATTATTATTTCATAACTGCCGAATCTGGTAGTTAGTTATTTAGTAGAACTTGCCATCTCGTATACACCCTCTAGGATATAGTACAGCCCTAGCATAGCCCCGTTTCCTATAACTTATATATTTTCTATGACTCATGTATTTCCTATGACTCATATTTGCTATGACTTATGTAGCACTGCCCTACAGGAAATACCATATTTCATATATTCTGAACTGTCAGATATATTGTTGAATAAGTATAAAAGGAGTACAAATTTTCCTCTGGAATCTCCTCCTCAGACTACTCAAACAGACAAAAACCGACTACAAATCAGTTAGTTAGTAAATAATCTAAGTAGAGATTATACCTATTAATTAATGTTCCTAATGGAACTCTCCACTTGATACTAACTACCCTTCTGAGGTAACCCTTCAGCAGAACCAGTATAAAAATACGTCTGTTCTAATGGATATAGATTGTATAAATGGTACTAAATAACTACTGTCTAGTCTCATTCATTATATTTTTTTTAATATCAAAAGTTAATCTCTACTACCTCTTACCTCATCCCAAGGCCTGATCAACCTTGGCGATATTCTTCTATACTTTTTAGTGTAATGTATCTTGAATATAACAATGACGTCATAAATTCAGCTAGCTATAATAATAACTAACAAGACATCAAACTTTCAACTACAGTATAAGTACAAGACTTAGAAGCAAGCTAAATAGAGCTCTAACGGGCAGTAGTTCCCCATATAAAAGTATCTTACTCCTGTTCCTGACACTTTTCCCAATACTCTTGACAAATAAACTTGCATTCCTAGCAATCCAAAATACCATACTGGAAATAAAAAACATGGTACATAAACAAAAAACTGGCATCATAGGTTCCAGGAATAATTGGTACAACAAGGAAATGATCATCATCCTATGGCTCATGAACTGCCTTCTCTATATCAGACAACATCTCAACGAAAATCTCAACATCTTCAATATCTACTTCAATATTATAATTAGAAAACGAAACATTCTTACTGGACGACTCAGAAGTAGGAGACAAATTAGGTCTATAAAATATATTTGGACTCTGCCAAGCCGCTATACTGTCATTACTATCAACTGAGCTAATATTATTATCAGTTGAGTAGATATCTAACAAATCTTCTTCAACGATACTGCTAGAACAATAAGGTGCTAAAGTGGAAAAGTAACTTAAAGATCAAATTTGTCGATTTAATCCAATAAGTTATGGAGCGATAATCGACATTGAAGCAAACCTAAAACAACAATCAATATCAGACAGAATAGTATTTGTAGCTAGAAAATAGACTAAGAAGTCAAGACATTTGACTATGCTGCTAGCAGAAATTCAAGAATTAGTCAAACGTAGTCCCAAAAAGACTATAATCATTGATCCTGCCATGGAAGGAGTAATAGACCCAAGTTATAAGGAAAAAATAACTTTAGAATATATATCAGATTATCCATTAGAGTATGAAATTATATTTAAAATAGTTGGTTCCCAAGTAATAAAAAGATTTTTTAATGAATATATACCCCATATATATGAAATCTTGAAATATGCATAAATCCTCAAAGTAATACAGGAATATCATCTTGCAAATACTGGACTTTTAATAGAAGCTACAGTAAGATACTATCTATTGTAAACAACATATCCATTTAGAAAAAAAGATTTGAAATTGAGAGCATTTCGTAGAGAAGAATTAAGAAAACTATTGGTAGGACTTTTGAAATAGAAGTATTGACTTATAAACAATTGGGATAAATTAATAGTCTTTATACTAAGTAGTACTCACTTGGAAGAAATTCTCACTTCAGCAGAAGATTAGTTTAAGCCAATCCTAGGATTACCCGAAACATTTACTCGAACTCCAATGAAAGATAAAGGCAAAGGTAAAGAGTCTACTCAGAAGAATACTACATTAGTATAAGAAGCAGGAAGCTCCAGTTCTCCTCTACCTCCCCCAGACGAAATATAGGAACCAGATGATGATGAAGAAGATAAAAACAATAACAGTAACAGTAGAGGAAATGGAAATACCAGTCAACAACAATAACAACAATTTGGAGCACAAGGCGGGCCAGACGATAATGATCCAAATGATAGCTCTAACTCAGATGATAGCATCTTATCAGTAGCTAGTATACCCAAACCCAAAAGGACTCAATAAGGAAAATCAGTAGAATATCAATAATAGGAATCTACTACTAGAATGATTTTAGCAAACAACCTCATTTCAATCAAGAAAATCAAAGAAATCAAAATTGATTTACTAGAGAAACTAGATAGCACTAATAAGAAATGGCAAGACTCACAATATTTTGACTCTGGGGCAATAGCAGTTCAATACTAGTTAAAGATAAAAAGAATTGATTTAGAGGAGACCAAAGCATTAGAAATTTTAGGATTTCTACTTCAAGGAAGCATGTTCATAACCTATAATCAATATCTAAGAGATAAAGGAAAGAAGGTGAAATTCTTCGACTTTATAATTGTACTCAGAGATTTTCTAATACCATCTACCAGCAAAGACATTTTATAGAAGCTATGGGAAACTACAATACTTTATAAGGATGGACAATATATAGGCATCAAACAATTTGCCAACTGACTCACTGAAATGCAGATTAAATTGATTAATACTAAGGGTAAACAATCAATATCAGAAGAAGTCAAAAGAAAAAAGCTTCTTAATCACCTACCTATATATATATCAGCAATATTAATTCCTTTAATCAAAGACAAATAGATATATGACTAACTCATGCATCAAGCAGAGTTATATGAAGTATCAAAAAAAGAAATTGTCCCACCACACATACTAATTGGACCCCACCGACAAAATCGAAAATCAACTAATCAAGACCAAAATCAAGGAAGAGACTATAATTGACATGGATCAAATCACAACAATAGCAACAAACCCTCCTTCAAAACCAATCATAATAAATAAAAGGAATCTAATTGAGATACTATCATAAAAAAATTGGATAATAAGACAAGTATGTAACTAATAAGAGATAAGAAATGTCTATGGTGTTGGAACCCCAAACATTCTTATAAGGATTGTAGAAAGTAACAGAATAAGGTACCTTTATGAACTGTAGCATAAAATATTGCCACAACTGCTATATCGAAAGTCAATAAGAATAAAATTAAGCAATGACCCCTGTCAACATAACCAATTGACTACAATAAGGTTTATGTTAGAGCAAACGACCAACCAGCTCTAGTATTGATAGATCTCCAAACCAAGGGAGGAGATTTGATTACTTGTGCATTTGTATACTTGTATAAAATACCAACAAAGAGTATTGAGAAAATATCTTTAAGTATAGCCTTGAAAGGATCTAAGGCAACAATTGACAAGATATATACAATTAAATTGGATTGGATAGGATACATAGAAGAATGCACCTTCTATGTAACACACCTTAATAACTAGAATATAATTTTTAGGAAACCTGCACTTACCAAGGTTCGTGCTATAATTCCTACAGGTTAGGAACCAGTTACTATCTAGCCTGAAAATATTGCTAGTTTTTCCTTAAAAACATGGAAAAGTTCTAGAACCACCAAAAATAGAATTAGAACTGCATACTTAAAAGTAACTTGTGAGACAGTTATAGATTATAGTGAACTAGATAGTTAGGACACTATTAGTGAAGCAGAAAATACTGATATAGAAGCAGAGATTATAACTACAGTCTCATCTATACAAAAGCAATTTAATCTAATAATGGAATTTCCCAAATTATTTCCAAAAGAAATTCTATAGGACTTACCGCCACTTAGAAAAGTCAACTACTATATCAAACCTAAATCTAAAGCAATATGGATACCATGATGGAGACCATCAAGCTACCGATTCAGATAATAAATCTACGATAAAATTACTAGAGACAAGAAGATAGGATAAATCTACCGAGCTGAAAATGATATCAATACAGTTACTATATTCACCATCCCCAAAAGAGACAAACCAGAAGAAGTCAGATTCATCAATAACTATCGAGACCGTAATCTTGTAGTCAAACTATACTACATACTACTACCTAATATCAATAAATTAATTAAACTAGTAGTAGTAAATCCTATTTGGTCAAAATTAAACTTAGTGGATGGCTACCACAATATTAGAATTGATCTAGAATTAGAGGAATACTCTATGTTCTTGATGCACTTAGGATATTATAGAAGTAGAGTCATCCAATAAGGAGACCGTAATACTCCAGCTACTATAGTCCAAGCAATGCATAAAGTATTCAAAGATAGGCTCTATAAGGATATCATAGTCTATATTGATAATATTATTATCTTTACTGAAACCTATGAACAATATATAGCTATACTTATAATAGTATTTCAATACTTACAAGATGAAGGTTTCTTTCTGAAAGTAAGCAAATATCAATTCTTTACTCATAGACTAGAGATTTTAGGTTATATCTTGACCTCGGATGGACTCTACATTGATCTGATAATGAGAACAATAATATTAACTTTTCCCACTCCTAAAAGGAAGAAAGACCTCCAAGACTTTCTTAGAATTATTAATTATCTTAGTCGTTTTATTCCTGGTTTGGTATCTTATACAAGCACATTATCGGAATTATAAAGAGAGACTAAGAAATGGGAATAGATAGATATATATAATGCAGCATTTGAAAAACTAAAAGAACTTATAAATTCTCCTCATATTTTAAAACCCTAGAATAATGCATCTACCAAATTCAAATACTTAATTTATGATGCTAGTGATATAGGTCTAAGATCTTGGATTAGTCAAGGCCTCCTTACTCACATTAGATGATCATACTTTCACTCTAGAAAATTTAATCTAGCTCAATTAAATTATCTAACCTTCCAAAAGGAATTATTAGTAATTATTAATTTATTAAAATTTTTTGAAGTGCAACTCAGAGGTCACAAATTTACTATCCTTACAGATTACAAACCATTGGTCACCTTTCGTACTCAGAAACCTACAAGCTAGAAACTCAGACGTTGGCAGGACCTCCTTATGGAATTTGACTATAAAATTCAGTATATAATAGGAAAAGAAAATTTGATAGTAGATACTTTATCATAAAAGCATAAATACCCTGATGTTCCTATTACTAAGGATGATTATATTCCTACCAGTATCAACTCTCCTCCTCATCTTTATACAAACGCTTTAACTTCTTTTCTATACCCTCAAACTTCATCATCTACAATAGTTTCTCACAGAGTCATCAATTTCTAGCATGTCAATTGCTACTATAACAAATGCAATGGAAGAGCAGTAGAGCTCAAACACTACTTTTCGTACTCTTACTATGAAGCCGAAGGTGAAGCAAAAGATGACTATGAGTATGAAGTACTCAGCTATAAGTCAGAAGCCTCTGATGAAGAATCCCTCACTTTTATCGATACTAAACTATTCAATAGGTACTAGTCCAATAATACCAAAGAATTCAAGGTGGAAACTATTCCATAAGTAGCATCTAAAGACGAAGAAAAGGAGCTTTTGACTCTTCTATCAATACCAACTCCCATCAATATTACTCTTATTCATACCAACTATCAGTAACATAAGTGTATGCATTGGTCTGCATGCTAAGATTTTTACTGTTCTGTACATAGCAACTCTCATATAATGTACAATCGCGCATTTGTAGTTGAGATCTGTACTATCTGCAACACTCTGAGATATAGTAGCCTTAACTGTATCCTTACAGATTTAGTTCTTCAGAAGGAGAAGGAATTCCTTAAAAACCGATTGGACAACCTTAACATAGTCCAAGATTCTTATAAGGAAATAGCCGAATCGGTTTTTGCTCCTCCTCCTACTAACTCTCGTGAAGAAGTGCTTGAAAACTATATGAGAGAAATCTCCCAAAATGTACCAATCGCACCTCAACAGCCATGGAACCCCGTACCAATCCCTTCTAGAAACAACAATAATAATGTCTTCCAGACTGCCATAGTTACTACTTATTCTTAGAAGTGAATAGCAGTTAATGAAAATTCCACTATCATTCCTGAATAATCCTGATCCTCTAGATGACGTTGTGACTTCTGTAAGTGACCAGGACACAATGCTACTACTTGTGAAAAGAAGAAACTTACAGTTATCAATTTTAACTAACGAATCAAACTAACTCTCGATAGGCTTATCGACAATAAGCATATTACTGACAGTTGGGAAGACAATAAGGATTTCTTTATCATTCAATAGTTAGATTTTGGAGATGGAATAAAAGAAGTATACTAAGTGTATATGAAGGTATACCCCATCTAGAAGAATTACTATGATACTTCGGAATAGTGCAAGGATTATAGGATCAGAGATAGATTCTTGTATATGAAGAACATACATAGACAATAGAGATTGGTCTTGCCCAGCACTTTCAATATTGAAGGTAAAAACTATTTTGAGCTAGTAATTAATAAAGCATATAAAGTAATAGCTTATGGTGGAATTGAGATGACTATGAAATATCTTACTGACCGATACCAATACCAGTCCTTCTCTGAGTCAGTTAAGGAGTATATCAGAGGTTACGATACTTGTCAATGGACAAAGTATTCTAACAAACTACCTCTCGGAATTGTCACTCCTTTACCTGTACCAGCAAGACCAGGGTCAGATATTTTAATGGATTGCTTTAAGTTAGCTTCTATTTTTATTAAATGTTGTCTTTTATATCCAAACATTCATACCGATGAAGAATATATTAAGTATATTTCACGCCTTTAGATGATTGTCGATAGACAATTAGGATTTAAGTTTCTTATCTCTATTCTTGACAATTTCATAGTGAAACAATATACTACTTCTTTTAATATTTATGTAGTCCCGATTATGGAATATCCCTTATATATTGTTTTTGATTACAAAAAAACTCTTTATATCATTACACTTCCAAGACTGAGCTAGGAAGAATGGAATCAAATTGAAACTGTCTACTGCGTATCACCCTCATATAGATAGACAATCTGAGATCGTGAATAAAGAAATCTTACAAGTAGCAAAAACGTATAAAGTTGAAGGATCTGACTGGCTACAAAAATTTCCTGAGACTCAGTTAAAGCTAAACTCTAGATATAATAGTACTAGAAAAAGTAGTCCCTTCACAACTTTACTAGGAATCAGTACACACCAAGGAGTCTCCCTACTACCTTATCCTATCAATGTATTTGTACTAGCAAATAAATGTCATAATAATACTTTATAGTTACTCTATAACGCTAAGAAGATACAAGCAATATAAGTAAATAAATATCATAACATAGTTAAGTTCTTAATTGGACAATAGGTTATATTATCCTCAAAAAACGTAAACATACTAAACGTTTCACTGTAATAAGAGATGTTATTTCTTATTAATTTATTTATCTTATATTTTCTATATCTATTATCATTCTATAACTGCCGAATCTAGTAGTTAGTTATTCAGTGGAACTTGCCATCATATGTATACCCTCAAGGATGTAGTATAGCCCAGCATAGCCTCTTTCCTATGACTTATATATTTTCTATGACTCATATCTTATATAACTCATATTTCCTATAACTCATATATTTCCTATAACTTATGTAGCACTACCCTACGGCAAGTGCCGTATTCTATATATTCTGAACTATCAGATATATTATTGAACAAGTATAAAAAGAGTGCAAATTCCCCTCTGGAATCTCCTCCTCAGACTACTCAGACAGAACAACCAACTACAGATCAATTAGTTAGCAATAAATTTAAGTGGAGATTATACCTATTAATTAATATTCCTAATGGAACTCTCTACCTTACAACTACCCTTCTAAGGTAATCCTTCAGCAGAACCGGTATATACATACATCTGTTCTAGCAGATATAGATTGTATAAATGGTACTGAATAACTACTGTCTAGTATTATTCATTACATTTTTTTTAATATCCAAAGTTAATCTCTACTACCTATAACCTCTCATCTCAAGGTCTAATCAACCTTGACAATACTTTTTTATACTTTTTAGTATAACACATTTCGAATACAATAACGATGTTATAAATTCAGCTAGCTGCCACAACAACTAACAAGACATCAGACTCTCAACTGTAGTATAAGCATAAGACTTAGAAGCAAGCTAAGTAGAGCTCTAACGGGCAGTGGTTCCTCACATAAAAGTATCCTACCCCCATTTCTGATACTTTTTCCAATACCCTCGACAAAGAAACTTGCACTCCTAGCAATCCAAAATATCATACTGGAAATGAAAAATGTAGTACATAAATAAAAAACCGGTACTATAGTTCCTAGGAATAATCAGCATAACAAAGAAATAATTATCATCTCAAGGCTTACAAACTGTCTCCTCTATACCAGACAACATCTCAACAAAAGTCTCAACACTCTCAATATCTACTTCAATATTATAATCAGAAAACGAAACACTCTTGCCAGACAACTCAGAAGTAGAAGATGAATCAGGTCCGTAAAACATATTCAGACTTTGCTAAGCCGCCGTACTATCAGCACCATCAACTGAGCCAACATTATCCTCAGTTGAGTAGATATCCATCAAATCTTCTTCAATAATACCGTCAGAACAATAAGGCGCTAAAGCGGAAAAGTAACTTGAATATTGAATTTGTCAATCAAAACTAATAGGTTGCAGAACTATAATTGATATCGAAGCAAACCTAAATAAGAGTCAGCATCAGACAGAATAGTATCTGCAGCTAGAAAACGGACAAAAAGGTCAAGATGTTTGATTATACTACCTGAAAAAATTTAAGAATTAGTTAAACGTACTTCCAAAAAGACCAAAATCATTGATCCTGCTATAGAAGGAGTAATAGATCCAAGTTATAAAGAAAAAATAACTCTGAAACCTATATCTGATTATCTATTAGACTATGAAATTATATTTGAAATGGTTCTTCCCCAAGCAACAAAAATATTTTTTGACAAATATATACTCCACATATATGAAATCTTAAAATATGTACAAATCCTTGGAGTAACACAAGAATATCATCCTGTAGATACTGGACTCTTAATAGAAGTAGTAGTAAAACAATATCTATAGAAAATGCTATATTCATTTAGAGAAAAGTATTTAGAACTAGGAGTATTTCTTAGAGAGGAACTAAGAAAACCAATAGTAGGACTTTTGAAGCAGAAGTATTAGCTTGTAGAAAATTGGGATAAATTAATAGTCTTTATGCTAAGTAGTACTCACCTGCAAGAAATTCCCACTTCAGCAGAAGATTGGTTTAAGCTAATCCTAGGATTACCCAAAACATTTGCTCGAACTCTAACAAAGGATAAAGGCAATAGTAAAGAGTCTATTCAGAAGAAAACTGTATCAACATAAGAAGCAAAAAGCTCCAAAACTCCTCCACCTCCTCCAGGCAAAATATAAGAACTAGATGACAATAAAGAAGATGAAAATAATAACAGTAATAATGGAGAAAATGAAAATACTAGTCAACAACAACAATAATAATTTGGAGTACAAAGCAGATCAGATGATAATGATCCAAGCGATAGCTCTGACTCAGATGATAGTATCTCATCAGTAGCTAGTATACCCAAACCTAAAAGGACTCAACAAGGAAAATCAGTAGAACATTAACAATGGGAATCTACTACTAGAATGATTTTAGTAAACAATCTCACTTCACTTAAGAAAATCAAAGGAATCAAAATTAATTCATCAGAAAAACTAGACGGCACTAATAAGAAATAGCGAGACTCATAATATTTTGACTCTTAGGCAATGGCAGTTCAATGCTGGTTGAAGATAAAAGGAATTGATTTAGAGAAGACCAAAGGGTTAGAAATTCTAGGATTTCTATTTCAAGGAAGCGTGCTCACAACCTATAATCAATATCTAAGAGATAAAGGGACGAAGGTGAAATTTTTCGGTTTTATAATAGTACTCAGAGATTTTCTGATACTATCTACCAGCAAAAATATTTTATGGAAGTAATAGGAAACTGCTATACCTTACAAGGATGGACGATATATGGGCATCAAACAATTCACCAACTGGCTCACCGAAATGCAGATTAAATTGATTGATACTAAGGGTAAACAATCAATATCAGAAGAAGTCAAAAGAAGAAAGTTTCTTAATTACCTACTTGTAAATATGTCGGTAACATTAATTCCATTAATTAAAGACGAATAGATATATGACTAACTCGTATTTCAAGCAGAGTCATATGAAGTGTTAAAGAAAGAAATTGCCCCACCACACACACTAACTGGACCCCGCTGACAAAATCGAAAATCAACTAATCAAGATCAAAATAAATGAAGAGACCATAATCAACATGGATTAAACTACAGCAATAGTAACAAACCCTCCTTCAAGACCAATCACAATAAATAAAAGAAATCTGATTGGGATACCATCATAAAAAAATTGGACAATAAGACAAGGATGCAATTGATAAGAGATAAGAAATATCTATGGTATTGGAACCCCGAACATTCTTACAAGGATTGCAGGAAGCGATAGAACAAGGTACCCTTGCGAACTATAGTATAGGATCTCGCCACAACCGCTGTATTGAAAGTCAACAAGGATAAAATCAAGGAATAACCCCTGTCGATACAACCAATTAACTACAATAAAGTTTATATTAGAGCGAATGACCAACTAGCTTTGGTATTGATAGATCTCCAAACTAAAGGAGGAGATTTGATCAACTCTGTATTTGTATACTTGTATAAAATACCGACAAAGAGTATTGAGAAAATATCTTTAAGTACAGCCATGAAAGGATCTAAGGTAATAATTAATAAGACGTGTACAATCAAATTAGATTAGATAGGATATGTAGAAGAACATACCTTCTATGTAATATACCTTAATAACTGGGATATGATTCTTAGGAAACCTATACTTATCAAGGTTCATGCTATAATGTCAGCAGGTCAGGAACCAATTACTATCCAGCCTGAAAATATTGCTTGTTTTCCCTTGAAAACATAGAAAAGTTCTAGAACCATCAAAAGTGGAATTAGAAGTGTATACTTAGAAGTAACTTGTTAGACAGTTATAGACTACAGTGAACTAGACAGTTGGGACACTATTAGCGAAGCAGAAGATACTGACATAGAAGCAGATATTATAACTGCAGTCTCATTTATACAAAAGTAATTTAATCCAATAATGGAATTTCCCAAATTATTTCCAACAGAAATTCCACGGAACTTACTGCCTCTCAGAAAAGTTAACTACCATATCAAACCAAAACCCAAAGCAACATGGATACGACGATGGAGACTATCAGGCTACCGATTCAGACAACAAATCCATGACAGAATTACTGGAGATGAGAAGACAGGACGAATCTACTGAGCAGAAAATGATACCAATGCAGTTACTATATTCACTATCCTCAAAGAGACAAACTGGAAGAAGCTAGATTCGTCAACGACTATTGAGATTGCAATCTTGTAGTGAACCAAACTACCACACCACTATCTGATATCAATAAATTAATTGAACTAGTAGTAGTAAGTCCCATTTAGTCAAAGTTAGACCTAGTAGATGGATACCATAATATCAGAATTGATCTAGAATTAGAGAAATACTCTATGTTCTTAATACACTTAGGATATTATAGAAGCAGAGTCATCAATAAGGAGACTGTAATGCACTAGCTACTATGGTCTGAGTAATGTATAAGTTTTCAAGGATAGGCTCTATAAAGATTTAATAGTCTATATTGATGATATTATTATCTTTACTGAGACCTATGAACAGTATGTTGCTACTCTCATGATAGTATTACAACGCTTATAAGATAAAGGATTCTTTCTAAAAATAAGTAAATGTTAATTCTTTACAGACAGACTGGAAATTTTAGGTTATATCTTGGCTTCAGATAGACTACATATTGATCCTGTAAAGAGAATAATAATATTGACCTTTCCCACTCCTAAGAAGAAGAAAGATCTTCGAGGCTTTCTTGAAATTATTAATTATCTTAGTCATTTTATTCCTGGCTTAGTATCTTATACAAGCACACTATTGAAATTACAAGAAGAGACTAAAAAATAGGAATGGACAGATACACATAATGTAGTATTTGAAAAACTGAAACAACTCGTGAATTCTCCTCATATTGTAAAACCTTGGAATAATGCATCTACCAAACCCAAATATTTAATTTATAATGCTAGTGATATAGGTTTAGAATCATGGATTGGTCAAGGCCCCCTCACCCATATTAGACTATCCTGCTTCTACTCCAGAAAATTTAATCTAGCTCAATTAAACTACCCAACCTTCCAAAAGGAATTATTGGCAATTATTGACTTATTAAAATTTTTTGAAGGGCAACTCAGAGGTCACAAGTTCACTATCCTTACAGATCACAAACCATTGGTCACCTTTTGCACTCAGAAGCCTACAAGCCAGAAACTCAGACGATAGCAGGAAGTTCTCATAGAATTTGATTACGAAATTCAGTATACAGTAGGAAAGGAGAACTTTATAGTAGATACTTTATTAAGAAAGTATAAATACTCCGATATTCCTATTATGGAAGACGATTATATTCCTATCAGTATCGACCCTCCTCTTTATCTTTATACCAATGCCTTAACTTCCTCTCCTTACTCTTAAACTTCATCATCCATAATAGTTTCTTGTGGAGCTATCAATTTCTAGTATATCAATTGCGACTTCAACAAGTACAATGAATGAGCTATAGAGCTCAGACACTATGGTTCTTGTCCCTACTATGAAGAAGAAGTAGAAGATAACTATGAGTATAAAGTACTCAGCTATAAGTCAAACGCCTCTAACGAAGAATCCTTCATATCTATCGATACTGAACTATTTAATAGGTACTAATCCAATAATACCGAAGAATACAAGGTGGAACCCATTCCATAAGAAGTAACTAAGAATAAAGAAAAGAAGCCTTTGACTCCTCTATTAATACCAACTCCCATCGATATCACCCTTATCCATGCCAACTACTAATAATATAAGCATATGTATTAGTTTGCATACCAAGATTTTTACTGTCCTGTACATGGCAGCTCTCACATGATGTGCAACCATGCATTTGTAGTAGAGATCTGTGCCATCTGTAATACCTTAGGACATGGCAGTCTCAACTATACTGTCACAAATTCAGTTCTTTAGAAGGAGAAAGAATTACTTAAGAACTATTTAGACAACCTCAATATAGTCCAAGATTCTTATAAAGAAATAGCTAAATCAGTTTCTGCTTCTCCTCCCACTAATTTTCATGAAGAAGCACTCAACAACTACATAAGAGAAATCTGCCGAAATATACCAATCGCACCTCAACAACCATGGAACTCTGCATCAATCCCCTCTGAAAGCAATAATGACAATATCTTCCAGACTATAGCAGTTACTACTCATTCCCAAAAGCGAGTAGCAATTGATGAAACTCCTACTATCATTCTAGCAGAATCATCCCGATCCTCCAAATGCCATTGTGATTTCTGCAAGTGACCAGAATATAATGCTGCTACCTGTAAAAAGAAGAAACTCATGGTTATCGATTTTAACCAATGAATCAAACCAACTCTCGACAAGCTTATCAATAATAAGTATATTACTGACGGCTGGGAACACAACAAAGACTTCTTTATCATATAATAGTTGTATCTCAGCAATAGAATGAAAGAAGCATACCAAGTGTATATGAAGGTATGCCCTATCTGAAAGGATTACTATAATACTTTGGAACAGTACAAGGATCATAGGATCAGAGATGGATTCTTGTATATTAGGAATATATATAGACAATAGAGATTGGTCTTGCCTAGCACTTTCAATGTTGAAGGTAAGAACTATCTCGAGCTAGTAATCAATGAAGCACATAAAGCAACAGCTTATGGCGGAATTGAGAAAACTATGAAATATCTTACTGACCGATACTAATACCAGTCCTTTTCTGAGTCGGTCAAGGAGTACATCAGAAGTTGCGATACTTGTCAATAGACAAAGTATTCCAACAAACCATCTCTCGAAATTGTCACTCCTTTATATGTACCAGAAAGACTGTGGTCAGATATTTCGATAGATTTCCTTAAGTTAGCTCCTGTCTTTATCAAATGTTCTCTTTTATATTTAAACATTCCTGCTGATGAAGAACATATTATCTGTATTTCACACCTTTAGACAATTGTCGATAGATAATTAGGATTTAAGTTTC
Source organism: Tirmania nivea (assembly GCA_015179035.1). Taxonomy (NCBI): domain Eukaryota; kingdom Fungi; phylum Ascomycota; class Pezizomycetes; order Pezizales; family Pezizaceae; genus Tirmania; species Tirmania nivea. Next base: position 220,189 of record WHUY01000070.1, on the reverse strand, counting down.
TTATCCCTATTCCTGACAATTTCACAGTAGAATATTATACTGCTTCCTTTGATATTCATGTAGTCCCGATTATGGGATATTCCTTATGTATTATTTTTAATCGTGATATTCTTTTTATATCATTACACTTCCAAGACTGAGCTAGGAAGAATAGAATCAGATTGGAACTATCTACTGTATATCACCCTCCTATAGACAGACAATCTGAGATCGTGAATAAGGAAATCTTGTAAATAGCAAGAGCATATAAAATTAAAGGATCTGACTGGCTACAAAAATTACCTAAGATTCAGTTGAAGCTAAACTTTAGATTTAATAGTACCAGAAAAAGTAGTCTCTTTATAACTTTACTAAGAATTAGCGTACATTAAGGAGTTTCCCTACTACCTTATCCTATCAATGTATTTGCACTAGCAAAGGAACATTATGACAATGTCTTACAAGTACTTTATGATGCCAAGAAGACACAAGCAACACAAGTAAACAAACGTCATAAGACAGTTAAGTTCTTAGTTAGACAACAGGTCATATTATCATCGGAAAACATAAACGTACTAAACATTTTACCGAAGTTAAAACCTCAATAATTAGGTCCTTTCTCGATCATATCTACTAATCATACTCGAAATACTTATAGTCTGGACTTATCCCCTCAACCTGACCTCAATCTCATATATGATACCTTTCATATTTCAAAACTCAAACTATATTATTAAAACGATCATACTCAGTTCCCTAACAGATGATCTCTGGAACCGGGACCAATCAATGATAATCAATATGAAGTTGAAAAGGTATTAGAATTCAGAATGGTACTACGATCTAGTGAATATCAATATAAGGTCAAATGGTTAGGATATACTCTAGAATATGATTCCTAGGTAAATACTAAATATATTACTATTGAAATCTTTCAGGATTTCTAGGTTAGAGAAAGTCTAGAAGACACCTTTAAGAGATGATGTACCAAAAGAGGAAAACAAGGACCTTAGACAAGAGATGAAACTTGAGCTCTTATTCAACAAGAATAAGATTATATTATGAATGAATCCCCTAATGATAAATATATCAATACCAATGTATTTCAACTATCTTTCAAGATAGGATGTATAGAAGCTAGGATTATAGAACAGAATTACTAATATAGTAAAATCTGTTCAAAGTGAGGAAGTATAATAAGAGATATTATTTCTTATTATTTTTTATTTCATATATTCTATATCTATTATTATTTTATAACTACTGAATCTAGTAGTTAGTTATTCAGTGGAACTTGTTGTCTTGTATAAACCCTCGAGAATGTAACACAGCCCCAACATAGCTCCGTTTCCTATGACTCATATATTTCTTATGACTCATGTATTTCCTATAACTTATATTTCTTATGACTCATGTAGTACTACCCCACGGGAAGTGCCATATTTCATGTATTCTAAACTGTCAGATATATTGTTGAATAATTATAAAAGGACCATAAATTCCCCTCTGAAATCTCCTCCTTAGACTACTCAAACAGACAACAACTGACTATAGATTAGTTAGTTAGCAAATAATCTAAGTAGAGATTATACCTGTTAATTAATATTTCTAATGGAACTCCTTACTTAATACCAACTACCCTTCTGAGGCAACTCTTCAGTAGAACTGGTATATATATATGTCTGTTCTAGTAGATATAGATTATATAAATAGTACCGAATGACTACTGTCTAGGATTATTTATTACACCAATTCATTATAATAAGTTAGCTTAAGTGAAGTATATAAAATATATAAATATAACAATCTTTTTTATATTTAGCCTATTAACCTATTATAATAAATATAGATTACAACTATATTAATAAATATATAGATAGTATAATACTAAAAGAGAAAGGGTATAACTTTCCTAATAGAAGGCTTTTACTTTCTTTCAATTCTATTCTCATATTTTTTAGACTATATAAAAGAAAGATAAATTATATCTTCTTTCTAAAGATTTTTGTAAAATTCTTATACTAAGATAATAATTGATTAATAAGTTTTGTAAGGTTTTTAGTCACTATTATTTTTATAACCTTATAAATATTCCTATTAGTTAACTTCTAATAATTCCATTCTCTTATTTTAATAAGTTTTATATACTGAATCTCTATAAGTACTTTATTAAAGTTAGTAAAATTAATAACCTCCTCGATTTCTAATACCCTTTTAAGCTTAAGCCTATAAAGAGTAGTGACTTAAAGCTTATTATAATTACCTTTGATTTAATATATCTCCAAAATGAATAGAAGATCTAATTTAAGGTATATAACCTTAGCTATTAAATTAAAGGTTTTATTTTATCCTAATCTTATATTAGGAACTTCTATTTATTAGTTTTAGACCTATACTAAGACAAATCTCTTAAAAATTAAGATATCAATATACTCTAATCTTAGTCTTTTCTCCTTCTTTATCTAAAGTAGTATCATCTATTTAATAAAATTAGAGTTAAAAATCGTGGCTTCTATACTAGTATTAAGTAAAGTATTAATAAAAAGTTCCTTTTTTATTTCTTTATATAACTAAGATAACTTAATAGAAATAAGAAACTTCAATTTATTATATTTCAATACTTATATATTTGATTTTTCTACTAAAGAAAGATCCCTAATTCTATTTAAAGATATATCTAGTACTTCTATCTTTTATAGTTTTTGTTAAAGTTTTTTAACTATAGAAGTCATCTTATTATTAGCTTTTTTTTTTATTTTTATTTTTATATTTCTATTTGATAAAAAAAGAGAAGAAAAAATAAAAGAAAATAAATTATAAGAGCTAGAACTAATGAGAAAAGAGTCAATATCTATTTATTTTCTAATATATTCTTTCTTCTACTTACTAATAAAGATATCTTTCTTAATAATATAAATAAAAAACTAATTCTATAAAACTATCTAACTCAATATACTATATAGCTTATATTCCTAATAGTTTGAATTTTTTCTATAATCTAACTTCTTATTACTAATAATTAAATTAAAAGAAATCTCAAGTAACTCTATTATACCTACTACTATTATTACTTTTTTTACTTTTTCCTTCACCTTACTCTTATCTTTTGACTCTACTAATAGTTTTTATCTAACTATATAGTTACTCATCATATAAGACTTATCTCTATACTTAATATACTATCTATTCTTCTTCTAAATCTATTATATAGTATTAGTAATCTTATCCTACCTAAGCTCTTTTTTTTTTTTAGAGAAAGTATTAAACTTTAGTTTAGATTTAGTATTAGACTTAGTTTTTGCTTTCTAATTTACCTTTAAGATTTTATCTTTAAAATTCTTAAACGTCTTTTTAGTAGTTTTAGAAGTAATAAATACCTTCTTTTTATACCAGCAGCTTATTATTTTTAATAGAACTAGTTCTATATATATACTTTCTTTATCTTTTTATATTCTACTTGATACTTAATATTTATAATTACTTAAAAGTATATTTTTATACTAGCTAGTACTTTATTGATAATATTTTTATTAATATTAACTTAAATTATATAGGCTTTAGTTTTAAGTTAGATAGCTTTAATTAGGTTCTTCTAGAACTATTTTTATAGTAGTTTTGATACTAACTAATGAACTCTAACTAGGATAATAAAATCCTTTATTACCTTACCTTTTATTTAATATTTCTTTTAAAGTAAGATCTTTATATTATACTACTTATATTAGTTTTAATAGATATTAATAAATTTTTATTTAAAAATATTAAATATATCCTATTTAATCTATCTAGAGTTAGTATCTAATATCTACTTAAGTTAGTTAGTATAATATAATATATTTACTTCTCCTATAAATAGGTCTACTACTAATAGGATTTTTTCACTATAAGTAGAATAGGTTAGTGGTATATACTTAAAAGTATGATCTACCTTTATAAGAAATTCTTTAACTTTATTCAAAGTTCTATTGAATTTTAGAAGTAAAAGAAGCTTATAAAGTTTTTTTTTTTTAAAAAAAATTTGAACTTCTTAGTTAGAGAAGGAGAAGATAGTAGAAGTAGTGATAGTAGTAGTATAAATACTAAACTACCTATCAGACTAGTATAAATATTATAGATAAAGTTATTAGTATTAATTAATTAAGTATACTTAGTAGGATTTAGTTAATCAATTAGTTACTTTTATAAATTCTTGAACTTATATTTATAAGTTTAATTTAGTTAAAAGAAAGTTTCTACTAATTCTTAATTTGTTTTGTAATTTTAAATATAATTATTTTATTCTTATTCAATTACTTTTAGTATTTAATTACTTAATTTACCTATATTAATTTTAATTATATTAAATTTAACTTTAGCTATATCAATAATTACTATAAAATCTAGTATATACTATGGCCTAAGTTTTGGTAGTAAAAAGCTAGCCAGATCTATAAAAAAAGTTAAAAAAATTCAACTTTTAGCCTTATTTAACTAACTTTTACTTTAAATAGGTTAAAATAATTATTAAGAACTTATAAAAACTCTGTAGATCATCAAAAATAAAGATAAAACTTGAGCCTATTACTTATACTAGTAAAGTTTTCTATTAGCTTTTTAGTTAGTAACTTTTACTATTTTTTTAATACTTTACTAATTAATATAGTTAATTATTTAACTATATCTTTTTATTCCTCTAATTATTTATTAAGTTCTACTACTTTCTCAATTATTTACTATTAGAATAACTTTAAACTTTTATATATAGTCTTTGTATATTTATAAACTACTTAGTAATCTTTTTGAGTTATTTTATGAGCTTTTTAAGCTTTAACTAGAAGAGTTGCCTATACTTATAAGCCTCTAGTAAGATCTATAATTTCAATATGTTAGTAATTAAATTCTATAGCCCTATCTTAAATAATATGAGCTAATAATTAATCATATTATTTTTAAGTAATAGTTAGAAGTAACTTTCTTATAGAATATAGTAGTAAATAAAGTAGGTATTATAAAGAGGTATTACTATCTACTTATAATAGTAGTTATTATATTAGTAGGTCTAGTTAATATAATAGATCTAATAGAAATCTTTGTAAGTAAAATATTAATTTATTTAGAAAATAAAATTATAGCTTAAAAGATTCCATTCCTTATGAGAGGATATCTTTTATTAGTATATTATCTTCTATATCTATACTAAATTGAAGAAGGTTATATAATTATTATATGATAGTATAAAGTATAATATTTGAGAATATAATATATTAATAAAGCTAATAAGGCCCTCTTAATATTTAAAAGTTAAATATAATTTATTTGAATATATTAGTAATAAATAAGATAAAAATTACCTATTTATAAAGTAATATTATAGGAACTATATTTATTTTTATAGTATTTTAGCAACTAAAGAATAGAATAGCTGTATTTATACTACTATAATAATACTTATTCTATAATATAAAATAAAATCCTATAGTAGAAAATTCAATCTACTTTAGTCTTTTTTGATAGATCTGATTTTATAATATAAAATATATCTTTTAGTAGTTAGAAATAAAATAAACTAAATTTAGAACTTGATAGACTTTGTATATTTGAGATACTTTTACTTTTGAATACTTTTAATAGTAGAATTAAATTCAACTAATAACTATTTTTACTATTTATAATATATAATAATAGTAAATATTCTATAATAAAATATTTTAGAGAATATATACTTACCTATAACTCTTTATAATTTCTTTCTAAGTATTGTGCTATCTATATTTTTATTAATACTAGTGTAAGCAATCAGGTTGAGTTTTGCCTTTATTTTTAATAACTTACAGAGTTTTTATAAGTTCTTGATAATTATTTTGATCTATTTAAAGTAAAAGCTAACTAAATAAGACTAAAGGCCAAGTTTTTTTACTTTTTTTTATAGATCTGACTAGCTTTTTGCTACTAAAATTGAGGCCATAGTACATACTAGTTAATATAGTTATAATCTATATTCATTATTATAAGTTATTAGTTTAAATATAAACAAAATTCCTATATCTATATATATTATATTCTTTATTTAAGCTAGCTTATTCTATTATAGAATACCTAGTCAAAATAACTAATTTTAACTTTTAATATAGTACTAATCTCTAACGTTATCAAATAATTATCTGATAGCATTATAGAGTTATTTTTTTAAGTTTTTAGTAGTATTTTCTTAATAGTATTGAGTATCTATTAAAAATAATTTTTAACTATTTATAACTCTATAAAAAAAGAACTACAGGTTATAAATAGATTATGATTAGATAGGTATTAATATATAGAAGATTATAAAATCTTAATTTATTTTAATAGCTATATTATTTAGGAGTTATTATCAATAATAGCTAAAGTTCTTTATAAATTTAATTAAGCTTAATTAAAGATCTTATATTTATATAAGTTTTATTTTGATCATAAAATAGATTATAGAAATGAAATTAAGACATAAAATAAACCTAGATAAAACTTTAAAATATTAAATTCGGACAACTTTATATATTAATTATACCTTTAGTACTAGCTTAAAGTATACTTCTTTATAATATTACTAAATATACTTTAGTAGTTTTATTATTTTATTTATTTTTACTGAGTTGTTTTTCTAAAGTTTAGGGTAATAATATTAGTTTAGAGTAATACTAAGACTTTAGAGTAATAGCTAATATAGCTAGTATATATATATATAGTTAGTATATTAATCTAGATATAGCTATTGAACTATTAATTAAATACTTATAAAACTTAAACTATAGCTCCTTTAAGGATCTATAGATATATTATAAGAGTCTTAACTATCTAAAATAGTTATATACTACTTTTAGATTTATACTTATCTTATATACTTATCTTTTATAGATAAGTAATAGAAATATTTATATTATACTACTAATAGTATATCTAGAATCCTTATAGATATTTAAAGTCATTCTATAAGAGCTCAAGTACCTATAATAGAGCTAGATATCATTTTGTGATAGCTGTGTCTAATTTTAAAAAACTTTGTTATATATTAATATAGAAATTAGAAGAAATAAATTACTAAAGTCTTTAATAAATTTAAAGTCATTCTATAAGAGCTCAAGTACCTATAATAGAGCTAAATATCACTTTGTAATAGCTTTGTCTAATTTCAAGAAACTTTATTATATATTAATATAAAAATTCAAAGAAATAAACTATTAAAGCCTTTAATAAACTAGTAATAGAAATTAGTAAAACTAATAAACTTCTGAAATTCTTTAATATTCTAATAGGCTTACTATATAAGGATATTTTTTACTTTTTTTGACCTATTTATATCTTTTTAGTATTAACTTTAAATCCTATAAATTCTACTTCAAAAATATAGAAAATGTATTTATCTATATTAATATTAAAGTTATTCTCTATTAGCTTTTATAATACCTAATAGATAAGTTTAATATATTCTTTTTTAGTTTAAATATATATAAAGATATTATTAATATATATAATAATCCTTTAATCAATTCTCTTAAATAGAATATTAAAAATATATTATTAGAAAATAGATAGAATATTAGTTAGTTTAAAAAGTATAATTATATATTTATACAAGATATATCTAGTCTTAAATACTATTTTTTACTTATTTTCATCTGCTATTTTTAGTAAGTTAAATCTAAATTTTAAGTCAAGTTTAGAAAAAACTTATGAAGTACTAACTTATTCTATAAGAGTAATTATAAGTAGTAGTAGATACTTATCGTTTTTAGTAATAGTATTAAGACCTTTATAGTCTACAACTATTTAAAGCTTATTATTAAGTTATTTAGTAAAAAAAATAGGATACTAATATTACTTTTACTCAATTTAATTTTACTAGTTTAGAATATCTTATTAAGTTATTCTTTGAGAGGTTCTAGTTTATTAGAGGAGAGAGAGTATGACTTTTCTAATAGTAGACTCTTTCCTTTTTCTAACTCAATTATTATATTTTATAGACTATATAAGGAAAAAGTAGATTATATCTTTTTTTTAATAATTTTTATAAAATCTCTATACTAAGATGATACTTGATTAGTAAATTTTTCAAGATTCTTAGTTATAATTATTTTTATAACTTTATAAATATCCTTATTAATAAACTTCTAATAATTCTATTTCTCTATTTTAATAAATCTGATATATTGAATCTCTATAAGTACTTTATTAAAATTAGTAAAATTAGTAATCTTTTTGATCTTTAATATTATTTTAAACTTAAGTCAATGAAGTATAGTAATTGATAACTTATTATAATTAGCTTTAATCTAATCTATCCTTATAATAAGTAAAAGACCTAGTTTGAGGTATATAATCTTAGTTACTAAGTCAAAAGTTTTATTTTACCCTAATCTTATATTAAAGACTTCTATCTATAGGTTTTATATCTATACTATACTAGACCTCTTAAAAATTAAGTTATTAGTACTTTTTAATCTTAGTCTTTTCTTTTTTTCAATTTAAAGTAATATTATCTATTTAATAAAATTAAAATCAAAAATAATAGCTTTTATACTAGTATTAACTAAAATATTAATAGTAAGTTCCTTCTTTATTCCTTTATATAATTAAAATAACTTAATAGAAATAAGAAACTTTAATCTATTAGACTTTAATACTTATATATATAATTTTTCTACTAAAAAGAGATTCTTAATTCTATCTAAAGAAATATTTAGTACTATTACCTTATATATTTTTTTTTAGAGTTTATTAGTAAGAAAACCTATTTTATTATCAACTTTTTTTTTTATTCTTATTTTTATATTTTTGTTTAATGAAAAAAGAAAAGTAAAAATAAAAGAAGATAAATTATAAGAAATATAACTAATAAGAATAGGGTTAATATCTATAGGTTTCTTAATATATTCCTCCTTCTAACTATTAATAGAAATATCTTGATTAATAATATAAATAGAAAACTAATCATATATAGTGTAGGCAATTGGTCTAAGTTTTTTAATAATCTATAATGTTTTTATAAGTTTTTAATAATTATTTTAACTTATTTAAGGTAAAAGCTAGCTAAATAAGGCTAAAAGCTAACTTTTTTTACCTTTTTTTGTAGATCTAGTTGCCTTTTTACTACTAAAACCTAAACTATAGTATATACTAATCTTATAAGACTATCTAACCTAATATACTAGATAGCTTATATTCCTAATAGTCTAAATTTTCTCTATAATCTAACTTATTATTACTAATAATCTTACTAAAAGAAATTTTAAGTAGTTCTATTAAAGCTACTACTATTACTACTTTCTTTACTTTCTTTTTTACCTTTTTCTTACTCTTTAACTTTACTAATGGTTTCTATCTAATTATATAGTTACCTATTATATAAGACTTATATTTATACTTAATACACTACTTGTCCTTCTTCTAAACTTACTATATAGTATATATAATCTTATCCTAGCCAAGGTCTTATTTTTTTTTAGAAAAAGTATTGAATTTAGCTTTGAATTTAGTATTAGGCTCTGTTTTTACTTTCTACTTCAGCTTTGAGATTAGTTCTTAAGATTTTTAGACTTTTTCTTATTAATCTTAAAAGTAAGGGGTACTTTTTTTTTTATACTAGTAGTCTATTCTTTTTCATAGAACTGACTTTATATATATACTTCCCTTATATTCTTATATTCTATTTGAAACTCAATATTTATAATAGCTTGAAAGTATATTTCAATATTAGTAGGTATCTTATTAAAAATATCTTTATCAGTACTGAATTAAACTATATAAGCTCTAGTTTCAAATTACATAGTCCTAATCAGGTACTACTAAAACTATTCTTATAGTAGTTTCATTATTAACTGATAAACTTTGACTCAGGTGATAAAGTCTTTTATAGTTTTACTTATCTTCTAATATTCTTTCTGAAGGAAGACTTTTTTATCTTACTATTTATATTAATTTTGATAGGTATTTATAAATTATTCCTTAAAAATATTAAAGCTATTCTATTTAACCTATCCAAAATTAGTATCTAATATTCTTTTATACTAGTTAGCATAGTACTAAGTACTTACTTCTTTAGTAAGTAGATTCACTATAAATAGAATCTTTTTACTATAAATAGAATATATTAATAGTATATATTCAAATATATAATCTTCTTTTATAAGAAATATTTTAATTTTACTTAAAATTCTATTACATTTTATAGGTAATAGAAAGTTTTAAAGTTCTTTCTTTTTAGAAAGAACTTTAGTCTTTTTAATTAAGAAAAAAGAAAATAGTAATAGTAGAAGTAGTAGTAGTAGAGGTACTAGACTATCTATTAGACTAGTATAGATATCTTAGATAAAGGTGTCTATATTAAGTGATTAAGTATATTTAGTAAGGTTTGATTAATTAATTAATTACTTTTATAAATCTTTGAACTTATATTTATGAGTTTAAATTAATTAATAGAGAGTTTCTACTAATTTCTAGTTTGTTTTATAACTTTGAATATAATTATCTTATTCTTACTTAATTACCTTCTATATCTAATTACTTACCTTATCTATATTAGCTTTGATTATATCAAATTTAGTCTTTATTATATTAATAATTACTTTTATATCCTATATAGGTTTATCAGTCTATACTTTCTATTATTTCTCTAATATTTTATTAATATATATAATTAATTATTAAATTATATCTTATTAATTCTTTATTTATCCTTTAAAGATAGCTATTTCTTTAATTACTTATTATTGTAATAACTTTAGATCTTTATATATAGCTTTTATATCCTCAAATACTACTTCATAAACTATTAGAGCTACTTTATAGGCTTCTTAAACTTTGACTATAAGGGTTACTTATACTTATAAACTTTTTATAAGATCTAAAATTTTAGCTTAATAGTATTCAAACTTATTAGCTCTATTTCAAATACTATAAACTAATAGCTAGTCATATTATTTTTGATTTATTATAAAATATACAGTTCAAGTAAGATATAGTAGTAGATATAATAGGTATTAAAAAGAGGTATTACTACTTATTTATTATAATAGTTATTATATTAATAGTATAATAGACCTAATAGAAATTCCTGTAAGTATATAGGTAATTCATCTAGGAAATAAAATTACTATTTAGAAGATTTTATTGCTCTTAAAAGAATATCTTTTATTAGTATATTATCTTTTATATTTATATTAGATTATTTTTGATTATATAAATATTATATAATAGTATAAAGTATAATATCTAAGAATATAATAGATTAGTAAAGCTAGCAAGGTCTTTTAGGTATCTGTGAATTAGATATATTAATTCAAAAGTATTTAATAACTTAAAGTAAAATAAAAATTACTTGTCAATAAAGTAATATTATAGAGACCCTATTTACTTTTATAGTACTCTAATGACTAAAGAATAGAATAGCCATACTTATACTACTATAACGATATTTATTCTATAATATAGAATATAATTCAATAGTAGAAAGTTTAATCTGCTTTAATCTTTTTTGATAGAGCTTATTTTATAATATAAAATATATCTTTTATTAGTTAAGAATAAAGTAAAGTAAACTTAAAACTTTGTAAACTTTATATATTTAAGGTACTTTTACTTTGAAATACTTTTACTTATAAAATTAGATTTAACTAAGAACTACTTTTACTATTTATAATATATAATAATAATAAATATTTCTTACTAAAATGTTTTAAAAGATATATATCTACTTATTACTATTTAAAATTTCTTTTGAAGTATTATACTATCTATATCTTTATTAATATAATTATAATCTATACTTATTTTTATAAGTTACTAGCCTAAATATAGAGAAGATTTATATACTTATATATTTTATATATTTTGCTTAAACTAACTTATTCTATTAAAGAATACTTAGCCTAGATAAGTAATTTTAACTTTTAATATTATACTAATCTCTAATACTATTTTATTATTATCTAGCAGTATTATAGAGTTATTAATTTGAGCTTCTAATAGTATTTTTTTAATAGAATCTAGTATCTATTAAAAATAATTTTCAACTACTTATAACTTTATAAATAAAGTACTATTTATTATAAATAGATTATTATTAGAGAAGTATTAATACATAGAGAATTATAAAATTTTAATTTATTTTGATACTTATATTATTTATAGAGTTATTATTAGTAATCAATAAACTTCCTTATAAATTTAAATAATTTTAGTAAAAAGTCTTATATCTATATAAGTTTTACTCTAATTATAAAATATATTATAAATATAGAATTAAAGTATAGAATAGGCCTAGATATAATATTAAAATATTAAATTTGAAGAACTTTATATTCTAACTATATCTTTAATCTTAGCTTAAAGTATACTCTATTATAATATTATTAAATATACTTTAGTTTAAAGTATACTCTTATAGCTCTATTATTTTATTTATTTTTACTAAGTTATTTTTCTAAAGTTCAAAATAATAATTTCAGTTTGAGGTTGTACTAAAACTTTAAAGTAACAGCTATTATAGCTAGTTTATATATATATAGTTAGTATATTAATCTAAATATAACTTTTGAACTATTAATTAGATACTTATAAAACTTAAACTATAGCTCCTTTAAAGGTCTATGGACATGCCATAAGGGTCTAAACTATCTATAATAATTATATACTACTCTAAGGTTTATATCTATCTTATATACTTATTTCTTATAGATAAGTAATAAAAATATTTATATAATACTACTAATAGTATATCTAAAGACCATATAGATATTTACAATTATTTTATAATAGCTTAAGTACCTATAGTAGGGCTAGATGTCACCCTATAATATATATACTCTAACTTTATATAATAGCAGAAGATTTATACCTTTAAGTAGTTAGTAGTAATATTACTAATCTATACCTTTTAGGAAAAGGAATTATATTTGCTTGATTTTATTTACAATTTATTAGATTAGTTTTTTTTGACTATTTTAAGTTTGTTGAATAGTTTAGAACTTAGTCCAAAGCTAATCTTTATTTATAAAGAAAATATTAAACTTTTAGAATTTAATAAAAAATATTTTATTTATATTATTCTTTATTACTATATCTTTATAGTAGAAAGTATATAAGATTTTTGTATCTCCTTTAATATACTATCCTAATTAAATCATAGGTTTTTTAAGTTTAGATTAAGTTTTTCTACTTTTAGAATATCCTTTATATTATTTATCTAATCATTAAATATTATAGTTTACTTCTATTTCCCTATTCTACTATTTTTTTCAAGTTTTAAAGTTTTTAACTTACTACTTCTAAACTTTAAACTAGTTATAGATTCTATACTCTAAAATTATCTACTTTATCAAGAAGAGAAAGAAGATCTTGAGTTATTATTATAGTTTTTAAAAGCTATAGAATTTAACTTATATAAATTATTAAAACTTCTGAAACTTATTAAAGTTAATAGCCTGATTGTTTTCTTTAGTATTTTTTATAAGGTTCATAGACCTTATAGTATATTGTCAAAGAGGTCTGGAGTTGATACTTATTATATATATAGAAGTAATAAATATAACAAGTCATATATAATTAAATATATCTAGGTTCTCTTACTAGTATTTATTTAAAATCCTATTGAAAGAATAAAAAGGCTTTATTATAGTAGTATTTTAATAGTTAATGAGAATCCTATAGAAGGTATAAAATAATCTTTCTATAAGTTTGATCCTTCAAAAGGTTTTTTTATTACTTATAAAGTTAGCTTTGGAAATAGTAAGTAACTTAATTACTAAATTTTATCTGAAATTTTTTTCTAAATAATAGTCTTAATAGTCTTCTTATTAGTATAGTAGAATCAAATAATTTTATTATAGGTTTTCCTAGAGTCATCAAAAACTGTCTTAGTATTTATTATATATAGTTTTCATTAAGATCCTTAGTAAATTTAATTATTACTTTGATTAATTATATAAAGTTTTATCTAAAGTCTTTAAAAAGTATTATATATAGCTTATATTAGTAGTAAAATTTTTTTATACTATCTATAAGGGTTTTAAAATCCTTAATATCTTGTTTTTTTACTTCTTTTATATCTAATATTATAGATTTTTATAGCTTTATAGAAGTTAGATATTAGATTCTTACTTCAAGTCTCTTTCTCAAAGTAGATAGGCCTAATTATTATTTTAAATTATTATATTCTAATTTATTATTATCTTTTTTTTTTTCTTCTTATTTAACTAATAATTCTCTTTATAATTATTATTCAATTTCTTCTTATTCTATATTTAATATAACTAACTATCTAAAAGCTATTCTAAATAGAGGTTATAATAGATTATATTTTGGATTTTGACTAGAAACTTAATTAAAAGTTCTAATTACTAATATTATTATAAAAAAGAGTTAATGATATTTTTTCTAAAGTAACAAAAAAGAATATTAACTAAATATTTTATAGGCCTTATTAAGCTAATTTATAAAACTAATTAATAATTATCTTTCTAAGATCTAGAAATATCTAAATAAAAAGACTTTAAGAATATCTAAATATAATTAATCTCTAAAGTAGAGAAGAAGGGTAATAAAGCTAGTTTACAAATTAAAATAATATAAGTAAAGACCAAGTTAATAGTAGTATTTGTAGGAGGAAAATATCATTCTATTGACTTAGTTAGGAGCTAGTTACTTATAGAGCCCTATATAGAAGCTTTTATAAATAATTAGCTTATTATAGTAGTTATAGGTATTATAATATTAGTAGCTAAAAAGAATATTATTAGTATATTATTAATATTCTAATATAGTTAAACCTAATTAGACCAAAAGAGATCTGTTTATCTAAAGAGTATAGAATTTTAGTCTTTTATAGATATTTAAATATTTATCAATCTAGATATATAAGATATAATTCTTATTAAGATAAATATAAAATAGGTTATTCTAAATAAGTCATAAAAAATAGTAAAAAGATAAAGAAATAGAACTGATAGTAATATATTAAAGAATAGAAATTTATAGAAATTGGTAGAAGGAAAAAGAATAGTTTCAAATTTAGCTACTACCTATTATAGCTAGTAGTAGAAATATATAGAATTGAGACTAATAAAAAGAATAAGATAGAAAGAAATATATAAGTTAGAAAAATAAATAAAATAAGATAGAAACTAAAAGAAATAAATGATATAATAACTAAAATATAATAACTTAAGATATTCTAACTATCAGTATATATCTAATAGTAAAATAGATAATAAAAAAAAATAATTTAAAGAAATCTAAAAAATATAGAAGATTAAAAATAGGAAAAAAATATATTTCTTATAAAAATATAATATTTTTCCTTAATTAAGTAATATTAATACTAGAAAGTTTAGTTTATTATACTAAAAGTTACTTAAAATAAAGTATAGATAATAAAGATAAATATTAAGAATAGCATAAACTTATTTAATTATATATATATATTTATAAAATTATAAATATAATGAACTCTAGTAATTAGTAATTTAATATAGTTATTATTACTACTATTAATCAAAAAAGTCTTTTTGATATTAGATATAAATTACTTTATTTAAAAGTTACTAGTAAAAGGATAACTGAAGTAAAAGGTTTATTTTAATAATTAGTTAGTAATTACTATTTAAATATTTAGGAAATAGATAAAAAAATAAGAATATAATAGTTTTTTAAAGATAAAAAGATAGATATAGAATTTAAAGAAAACTTACTAGTAGAATATTTAGAATAATAGATTAGAAATACTAGGTAGTTTTCTATTTAAGTAGCTCTAATTAATACAACTAATATAAGTAATATAGTAAATATAGGACTACTCATAACTTATAAGTAAAGTAAAATATAAGTATTATATTTATTTACTTTTATAAATATTTTCTTTATTAAATTCTATAAAACTATTAAAAGATAATACTATAATAGATAATATAAAGTATATATAATATATAGTACTCTTTCTAAACTAATAACCAATAGTTTATACTTACCCAATAATATTATATAAATAACTTTTAATTAAGAATTAAAAAATTTATTAATTATAGTAAAGACTAATTATTATTCTTTATAGTTATAAATTCAACTTTATAAATCAGATAGTACTAAAGATACTATATCTTCACTTAATAACTATCGCTATTTTAGAGTAGCTAACTTTAAATACTATAACCTGAAAGATGATTTCTACTATACTTTTAATTATAATTTTAATACTACTTTTTATTTTATTTTTACTAGGAAATAAAAAAAGGTTACTTAGCTATAAGCTAATAGAAGCTATAAAATAATAAAATATACTATACCATATTGAATTAAGAGATTATAAAAATATGTAGCAATATTTAAATAGAAGTATAAGGTAAGTATATTACTAAATATAATATTATATAAGTTAGATACTTCTAAATATAAGTTAATATTATTTTTTAATCTAAAAACCCCTAATAATTAGATTAAAAGTTATAAAATAGTAAAATATAGCCTATAGAAGAAGAATACTTAACTATGTAGAGGAATAGAACTAAATATTACTAAAATAACTAGTAAGAAAAAAGTTATTATAATTTAAGGGAAAGAACTAAATAAACTTACTAATAAAGATTAATTATTTATAAAAAATTAAATATTCTCTTTTATTAGATATAGTTATAAAACTAAAAAGAAATTCCTTTAGACTAGCAATATAAAGAGGATATTTTTTCTAATCAGTAAGAAAAGGAAGGTATTTCTTTAAATATAGGTCTTAGATTTATATTAGTTTTTTTATTTAGGGTATATATAATACTTATTATATTATTTATATTATCTTATATTTTATTTAGGATTAGTTTATATATTTCTAGTTTGATTTGAATTTATAATATAAATACAAGAATAGTTTATAGGTTCCTAATTTTTTTTTAGACTAGTTTATGATTTTTTTGATTTTGTAGTAGATATAGTAAAAATAATAGGATAAAAGTATTTTATATATATATATATCTTATAATTAATTAAATTGTTCTCTATTTTAATATTATATATCTATACTTAACTATTATTATTTTATTAGTTTAAAAAGATTAGATTAAGGATATATTAGCTTTTATTAGTTTAGCTTATACTAGTTTCTTAGTAATAAAAAGTAAAAGTAACTAACTATATACTTTTTTAATATATATTATAAGCTATATATACTTATTTAACTAGTCTAATATACTTATAAAAGAAGCTAGTACCTACTAGACTAAAGAGTTCCTTATCAAAAATTAATAACTAAACTTTAGACTAAACTGAACTATTAAACTAAGTCTAAATATTATTTAAAATTTTATTTTATAGCTAATAAAGAGTATAAATAAATATATTATTCTATATAAAAAAGATAACTTTTCTATACTATATATAATTATTATATTCAAATAGGTATTCTATTCTATATTATATAGATAAGTATCTATACCATATTCATATTTTATATTTTTTATTTATTATTAAATATTAAAATAAAGATTCTATTTTAAATTATAAAAATTAGTCTAAAGATCTAACTATAAAGTATAAACTTTATTTTTAGAGATTATTCTATAAGTAAATAAGTTTATAAGTTAGATTCTTAATATTATCTAAATAATATACTTTATAACCTTAAGCCTTTCCCTAATAGTTAGTATGAAATAGCTCAAAATATAGACAAACTTATATAGAATACCTACTAATATTTTATTTACTTCTAATTCTTTTTTCTCCTTATTATAATATCTTCTATTTATATCAACTTGCAAATATATAGCCTCTCTACTAATATATCTTCTAAATATATTAAGAAGTAAGAGTATTAGGATATAAAAAAGATAAATTAAGATTAGTCAAAATTAATGACTATATCATAGTATCTCTAATAAAGAATAAGTAAATATAAATATAAAAGATTTAAACTATATTAAGATAAAATACTACTTTATACTAACTACTATTATTTATTATTTACAATTCTAGATTAATTATAGGGCCTTATTTATTATGTTCAAAATAAGATTACTAATTATATCTTATTCACTATATTATTTTTATTATATATAAAGATATTATTTTTACTATCTAATGTATAAGAGTAAACTTAGGATTTAAAAAGGAAATATAAGGAAAAGAATAAAGCTATTAATACTTATATAAGTAATATCTAATTAATATTATTATTATTAAAAACTAAGCTTTAGAAAGTTTAAATAAATTTATTTAAGAAAGTATTTATATTTAGTTACTAAATACTATAATATAAGTAATAATATTTTTAATTTCAAATATTTAATAAAGAATAAGAAGGTAAGTAAAATATAATAGTTTCTTTAAAATAATAGATTTATATATTATAAGAAGTATTAATATATAAGTAAGCTAGTTATAAATAAAATACTAATAGTAACTATATAATATTAGATTTTTGATTACTAATTCTTTATAAAAGAGATTATTAATATTATATATAATAAGTTTTATATAGATAAGATAATAAAAGACTATTAGGATTTAAAATTCTATTAGAAGATAAATACTATATTTATTTATATTATAGTATATATCTTATAGTATTATCTAAAGTAATAGATTATTAGTAAGATTATAAAGAAGATGATTAAATTTAAATATAAGACTATAATATATAAATAAAAGTTAAACTACTTAAAAAAGTAATATATTACTAATGATGATATTATTGCTAGCAATATATTCTTAACTTATTAGAATATAGAATAAATATAATTTTAAAATATAATAGCTTATATTAGCTAATATTAAGGCTGATATTAATAGTTAGATTTTAGAATATACTAAATACTTTAATATTAAGAATACAGAGGCTTTTAATATTAATAAGAATATAGATTATATAAATATATAAAAGAAAGAATTAGAAAGTTATTTAACTAGCTGATAACTCATATAAAGTTTAGATACTAAGTATCATAAAGATAGAGTGAAATTATAAGGAATAACTAATAAAAATATAATTAAGAGAATTAGATAGAATACTAGTAGTCAATACCTAATACAATTATAAAAGAAGAAAGAAGAGAATAGGGATAATACTAAAGTAGATATTAGTACTAATACAAAAATTAATTTAAAGTTAAAAAATTAAAATTAGATTTAAATAACTTAAAATTAATATATAATATATATAATATATATAATATATAAGTAATATATAATAAAAATTCCTTTAATATTACTTTCTTTATATAAATAAAAGTGAGGTAATAATATTTGAAAAAGTAATATAAGCTACTTTTTTATTATATTTATATATAAAAGAATTTTCTTATTAGTATCATATTCTTTATTATAATTATTTATTCTATTTTTAATATTATTTTATATTTACTATATAAAGAATAAAATAATAGTAATTATTTTTATTTGATATTAGAGTATCACAATTAGATTTAGAAAAATAGCTATATTCTTATATTAGTAATATTAATAAATATATATATATATAAAAATAATAGAAAACATTATAAGATAGTAGATTAAAGAGAAATATAATTACCTAAAGTAAGATAAAAAAATAATATTATAAAAATATAGAAATATTAAAAAGGTAAAACTAATAATTTTAAATATTAGTAAAATAATAAAGGTAAAATTGAGTAAAAGAGAGTATATAAAGGTAAATAAATCTAATAAAAGAGTTACAAAAAAAAAATAATAAATTTAAGAGTATAGATAGAATAAAAGTAATTATTAATAATAAAGGTTATAAATACTATATAAGAAATAGAGATAGGTTAGAGTAAGGAAGTGAGAGTATAATAAGTTAGACAAATAAGATATTAATAGAGTAGTAGGTTAAAACAAATTAGAAAAGAGTAAGTAAGAATAACTAAAATATAAAAAAGTAATATTAAATAGATAGATTAAAAATATTATAAAAAAAAGAAATAAAATAGTAATAAAATATATATAATTAAATTATTATTAATGATTAAGATAAAAGAAAAGGCATTAGGAAATAATTATTAAAAACAAATAGTATTATAAATTAAAAGTTTGCTAAAAGATATTAAAAGTATCTAATATACCTAATATATATAAAACTTTTTATTAATAATATAGATAATATCTTAATCTACTAAAAATCTTTAAAAAAATATAAAAAACAAGTACAAAAAGTCCCATAAAAGCTGAAAAAGACTAGACTATTTATAATGCATAAATATAATATAGACTATAGATATACCTTTGAGGAGTATATATAAGTATAAATATGAGTATAGTATATATTACTTAATAGTATACTATAGGTAATATAGTTATTAAAATATAAATAAAAAGTAATTTTTATATTAACTACTAGAATATATATTAATAACTATAAATATAATATAATATTAAAATATAAACTATAGATAAAACTATAGATATAAAGTAATACTAGTATTAGCTATTAGAATATATATTAATAATTATTAATATAAGGTATTATAAGTATATAGGCTATAGATAAGACTATAGATATAAAATAATATTAGTATTAGCTACTAAAATATATATTAATAATTATAGATATAGAGTATTATAAAGATATAAACTATAGATCAGATTATAGATATTATATAATACTAGTATCTGCTACTAAAATATATATTAATAGCTATAGATATAAAGTACTATAAAAATATAGATAGTAATTATATACTCTAGTATATATATATAGGTAATAATAAAGAATAAAAGGCAATACTTATAATAACTATTAAAATACTTATCAATAGTTAAGTAAAGATATAAAGTATTATAAAAAAGATATAGATTATTAATATATACTCTTTAATATATATATAGCTAAAGATAAAAATAGAGAATATAGATTATTAATATATACTCTTAAATATATATATAACTAAAGACAAAGACTAAAGATAATAAGTAATATTAATATTAACTATTAGATATATAAACTATTATAAAAATATAGGATAGGAATAAACAAGTATGATCTGTATTAGGTTTATAACTACTACTAGAGTATAATAGTATATAGATATAAAGAATTATATTAGCAAAACTAAAATATAAGATATTATATAAAGAAGGAAAAGAAAAATAAAAAAGAAAGCTAGAAGGTCTTTTATAGATACTAACTATATAGTATTATATATATTCTAATCTTAATATTATAATAATAATAATAGAAACTAATTAAAGTTCTAATCTTAATATAATAATAATAATAAAAACTAATTAAACTTTTATCCTTACTAGCTATTACTTTATTTACTATAGAAAACTATATAACTATTTTATTATTTAAATATTAGTATTTACTTATACTAGTAGATTCTATTACTTATTAGTTACTTACTATTTATTTACCTATAATACTATTCACTTATATTACTATAATAAAGCTATCCTAGTATTAAATTATAATATTATTTATTAAACCTAAAAAATATAAATTTTTAGTTAATAAAATTATATTCTTTAGTTTTATTATCTTAAAATATAATTTTAAAATAGATCTTAAAAAGATTAATACTATTTTTAATTAGAAAACATTTAAATCAGTCAAAGATATTTAATATTTCCTTAGATTTATTAACTTCTATTAATAATTTATTAATAAGCATTTACTCTTCTACTAGCTTTTATTTAATCTACTTCAGAAAGATATTTCTTTTACTTAGAATTCTCTTTACAAAAAAGTATTCAAACTTCTTAAAGAGGCTTTTACCTTTATCATAGTTTTTTAATATTTTGATTTTGACCTTGAAACTCTTATAGAAACTAATATTTTGGACTATATTATCTTTGAGATACTTTCCTAAAAGTATTTAGAGAATAAAAAACTTATACTCTATTCTATTACCTTTATTTATGAAAAAATACTTTTACCTAAATTTAATTATTAGATTAGAGATAAAAAACTTCTTACTATTATTCTAGCTTTTAAGAAATAGGATATCTACTTATACTAACTCTTCTGACTCTTTATAATCCTGACTAAGTATTATAATCTCTAGATCTTAATATTTAAGGCCTTTCTTTTATACTATTAAATATATTAGGCTCAAAAACTAGTTTAATATAATTTCAAGATTATTTTCTACTTTAGTAGTCAATATACTAAAGTAAATATACTAACTAGATAATCTAGAGATTTTTCTAAAAAGAAAGATAAATATACTTACTTAATATAAGCTTTAATATCTTTTAAAAATTTTTTCTTTTTTACTACCTCTATTACTAATAATAAAGATATCTTTACTATACTTTAAACTAATAAACTCATTTTCAAAATTATTTATATATTCTAAACTAATATTAGAAAATACTTTATAGTTTTTTTATTAGAGTATAAAATCTCTAATAAACTATGCTTTATAAATAGTCTTATCTATATTCTATCTAATATTAAAATTTACTTTCATATCTTTTATAACTATTATAACTACTTTACTACTAGATATATAAGCTAGACTACTACCTATAAACTTATATTATAAAATTACTAATAGCTAAAAATATATTAGATAATTATCTAATTTATTTAAAATTATAATACTTATATTTAAATCAAATCTATTTCGTATACTCTTTATAACTTTTTTAAGTATTTATAAGTTCTATTCTAAAAATAGTCTTTTATTTTTCTTAGTTTTATTATAGAATTCTTTAGTTCTAATAGATTTAATATATTATTAATTATAGTTAATTAATTATTAAAGATAAGATACTATATTCTAACTATTACTAATATTAATTCTTGACAAATTATTAAGCTCTTTTTTAATAATATCTTCTACTTATATAGGATTCTAAACTCTATTATATCTAACTAAAGTATCTAGTTTATCTTAGAATTTATTAAATCTTTAATTTTACTTATTAGTATTTAGTAAAAAATTTCTATTGCCTTTTATCTCTAGATTAATAGCTAGACTAAAAGAATCAATATAATCATAGAATAGTACTTATATATTTATTATAACTACTAGTAAGATAATTAGTCTAAACTCCTTATTATAGCTAAATCCTTATATAATAATATACTATTTTTAACTCTTAATATTATTTTATTCTAAACTATATATAGCTAAAATCTTTACTATTAGATTAACTAAAACCCTATAATAAAACTCTTAATATTTTCAATAATTAAAAAATATATAAACGATCTTATAAAACTTAGTATTTATTTTAGATCTAAAATGATCTAGACCTAGATGACTTATTTAAAATAAACTAATAATTTTTAAATCCTTCTACTTAAATTAGATATTAGTAATAAAGTATAGCTTTTTTACTAGTATATTAATATAACTTATCTCTTAACTAAGCTAAATTTCAAGAAACTTACTAAGTTCTGAATTATCTATAAGATTTTATCTTATACTTATAAGCTTAATCTTTCTTCTTTAATAAAAATCTACTTTATTTTTTATATTTTACTTTTTAAACCTATCTCTATAAACCTTTTATCTAGCTAAACTTAGCTACTACTACTTTTTATTATTATCAACAATAAACTTAAGTAAAAAGTTAATAAAATTATTAATTTATACTTTTAAAGTTAAACTATAAAATATCTTATCTATTAGATAAGTTTTAATAAACTTATTTGGAAACCTACTACTTTATTCTTAAATACTTTGAGTATTATAAAAAATTTTTATACTTTCTATCTATTCAAACTTCAACTATATATTCTACTTAAATAAGTAGATTATAATATAACCTTATTATTATTTTAGATAATAATAAATTTAAACTTATTCTAAATTATAAACTTACTTTATATTTATAAGAACTTATCTTTAGAGAGAAAGCTATTATTATAGATCATATTTTTACTTTATCTTTTAATCTCTCTTAGCTCTAATACTATACTAATAACCTATATACTTACTAATATATATTTATATTTAGCTTTACTTAATCTTAATCTATTATGATTTTACTATACTAATTTTAGTTTTCTAACTAATATCCTTACTTTAATAATATTATCCTTAATTTTATACTTTAATCTACTAGATTACTAACTATATCTTAGAGATTTTATTCAAATACTTATCTATTAGAACTTATTAAAAGATTCTACTAAAACTTTACTTTTATATTTATCACTTATTATTATTATCTTTTATAATATTCTTATATTTTTTACTTAATATTTTATAAGATACTTACTTCTTTTACTTGCTTTTCTATTTACTTCTTTATACTTCTACTTATTTTCTTATATCTCTATATACTTTCTTTTCTCTTCTCTTTGGTTTTTCTATATTATTAAATCTCTATATATAGATATTATTTTACCTCTTTTATTCTCTTTTCTCTTTATATAATAATATATTTACTCTTTTATATTTAGTTGTTATAATAAATATACCCTCTTTTGAATATAGCTTAGACTTTCTTATTTATATTTCCTTTTCTAATATATATATAAGTATATTTATATATATATTATTTATTAGTTATAATATAAGTAATACTCTAACTATTTATAATATTATTTTATTATATCTATATCTTATATATTTCTAAATATATCTTTTATTCTTATCATATTATTTATTTAAACTAGCTAAAAATATATTATAGTTGCTTTTAAATTAATATATACTATGGTTTAAATTTTGATAATAAAAAGCTAGCTAAATTTATAAAAAAAGTTAAAAAAACTTAGTCTTAAACTTTATTTAGCTAGCTTTTACCCTCAATAGATTAAAATAATTTTCAAAAACTCATAAAAACTCTATAGATTATCAAAAATAAAAGTAAAACTTAAGCCAATTACCTACACTATTTTAAATTATAATATAAATTACTTTAGTCTTTTATAAATAAATTAATATATATAGCTATATATAATGTTATAAACCCAACCTTATCAATTCTCGGCTCCAGTTGCAAATCAGCAATCTACATACTTACCAGTATAAGCATACTAGTCAAGACTTGATTCCCTAGAAATAATGCTCATTGATTATTCTTGTACCCGATCTCTATTCTAGACTAGTTTGGCTAATGACTATATCCCAAAAGTCCAAACTAAGTACTTACTTAACTAGAGAATCGACTAGAATAGTCTAGTCACATACCCTCACTTTCCTTAAACTATGAGAGTCATGCCAGTACTAGTACAACTCTCAAATAAGAAATCGATTCTCTTATATTACCTTTATTTACTATTTTCCTATGCCCTTTCTTATTAGTATTGAAGAATTGGTACTTTAGAAACCTCATTAATGCGCCTCTCAAGTATTGTTTATGCATCCTTCTGTTATGACTCAAATTGGGATACTTGACAGTCATACCAGCTAGTGGCATAACTCTCAAAGAAGAAAACTAAATTGTCTATAAAAAGGATTGATTTCTATTATAGATTTTCTTCTTCATATAATAACTTATTCTCCTTCTTATATCTAGAAATAATATCCCATTTACCTCTACTTAAATGTAGTTCAGACTTTCTCGCTCTTCTATTTCTTAATGACTTAAGTTTTGCCTGAGTCTTTACTTCCTCAATCATATATGTAATACCCCCTATATATACGACGCTTATATAACTACTTAAATATCAGATAAAACACTTCCTCATCACTTGCATTATAAGTAATATTCTAACACCAGCTCTTAATACTAAGGTACCTCCTGAGACCGATTCATAATACTTTGTTGTGTGACCTATAGTCTCTACTATATACTATAGTATCGTCTGTTCAGATAGCTCTACCTTCCGAAGATAATGAATAGTAAACTCTAGTAGGTACTCTTTAGAATGCCCCTCCTCCACCTCCCTCTATTTTCCCTACTATACTTTCAGAGACCCCCATATCCCTTTATTAACCTATCTATAAAGCCTTTGGAGCTAGAATACACTCCAGTTATAGTATACCAACTATCTTTAATATTCCTACAACCAACACCTCAACAACGGCAGAATGCTATTAGGTCTACTACAATAAGGGATATGAATATAGAGTAAATACCCTTAGCTTGACTCTATAGATAGCTACTCTAATACAATCCTCTTCTTATACTCCTAAGCTTTATGAACTAGAAAACTTTGATAGTACTAGATCTAAATTCACCAGATTTATGACTAAGCTAGTGCTAGTTTTTTCCTATAACCTTATCTACTATACTAATAATACAGCAAAAATCGCCTACACAGCCTCCTATTTGATAGGCTTTACTACAAACTGATTCGAACTACACTTCGACTGGACCTAAAGAACTATCGACTTCGATACCTATAATAAATTTACAATAGTATTGAAAAATACCTATAACGATCCAGATATAAAAGCTATAGTAGAGTAAAAGCTCCTTATTCTTAAGTAAAAAGGTAAAGACTACTCCGCCTATTATGCTGAATTCACCACTTATGTTGTAATTCTCAACCTAGACCACCAAACCAAAATTTTATTCTTTACTAATAGAGCTAATTATAGCCTTAGAATAGCTCTTTCTTACCAAGCCTCTCTCCCTAAAGATTTTGATGAATTTATCCAACTTTATATTAAGTTGGATAACTATATAAAACTGCTCTAATCACGAGACTTTCCTAAAACTATAGGATCCAGACAATAATTTTCTGTATTAAAACTAGCCCCTTCAACCTCTACTGGAACTGCTCCTAGACCTATGGACCTTTCTATTTCTCATAAATGTGGCCTCCTTATAGAAGAAATCTACAAATACTGATAAGATAATAAATTCTATATATATTATGGAGGACTAGGTCATTAGGCTACTAATTGCCCTATCTCTATAAAAAGTAAGAAGCTAGTTACTGCTAGTACTACTCCTCTACTAGATATTGTAACTTCTAACCTCCAGGTCCTTTTTGAGGTGCTAAAAAACTAGTACCCTCTTCAAATAATGATGGCAGTTTGAAGAGCACCAGAATGCTTCATAGTATTATCTCTCCTGATCTTATTTCTTTTATTAGTCCGAATTCATTTTTTGCTCTAGAAGAGGTTTATCTCCAAAGAACTAGTTATGTTTTATCTATTGTTTCTCATAAGACTTATCGATGACTTGCTCATCAATACTGCCTTACTTCTGCTTTAATCATTTCTATAATTTCTGTTACTTATGACTTGGGATCTAAAGATCTACTTATCTTGCTTTGCCTGGTTAATAAAAACTATTTAGTTACTTGCATGGTAGATTTGGGAGTAAGCTCCTAGTTTATCGACCTTGCTTTTGCCTTGAACATGAACTTGCCTTTGAACTTGAAGCCAAAACCTAAAGATCTTATACTTACTAATGGTAAACACTCCCTAGTAGGGTAAATTATCTACACTTGTATTTGAAAACTCATGATTGACCAGTATCTAGAAGTTCTACCCTTTTACATTACTAAACTAGCCAGTTGAAACCTAATTATTGGGAAACTATGTCTCCGACTTCACAATCCCTTAATCAACTAGACTTGCAATACCATTACCTTTGTCTTAGAGTATTGCCATACTTATTGTCTACCTACTCAAATACTAACCTACTAAGAACCTCCTAGAAATACTCTAAACCCTCTTCAAATCTTAGTTATCTCCCGAGCTGCCTTTCGAATAGCTATCAAAGACCTAGAGTCTCGGTTATATATTACTACAATTTATGTATCTCTAGAAGATAATGATGATAATAACCCAGAACTAGCTACCAAACTTATCCCTCCTAAATACTATAACTATCTAAACCTTTTCTCTAAAAAAGAAGCTCAAATTTTACCCCCTCACTAATATATTAACTATGTAATTTCACTTCAAGAAGGAGCCAAACCTCTATTTGGACAAATATATTCTATGTTAGATGCTGAATTAAAAGAGGTTAGGAAATAGATTAATAAAAATCTCTCCAAATCCTTTATCTAAGCTAGTTCTTCTTCTATAGTGTCTCCTATCCTCTTTATCAAGAAAAAAGATAGTTCCTTTCATCTTTGTATTAATTACTGGGCCTTCAACGATATTACAATTAAGGACCGAAACCTTCTACCACAAATTGAAGAAACCCTTTACCAAATTTGTAGCTACAAATACTTCACCTATCTCAACTTCTGAACCTACTTCAACTAGATCCGAATTAAGGAAAATGATAAATGGAAGACCACTTTCAGAACCTACTATGGACTCTTTGAATTTTTTATTATATCTTTCAGATTAACTAATACCCTAACTATGGCTCAAAGGTTTATAAATAACATACTCTAAAAATACCTTAATATCTTTTGTATTTACTATATAGATGATATCTTGATCTACTCAAAATCCTTGAAAAAGCATAAGGAATAGGTACAGAAAGTCCTACAAAAGCTAAAAGAGGCTAGACTATTCATCAAAACAGAGAAATGTGAATTCTTTATTAATAAAATTATATTCCTTAGTTTTATTATCTCCGAATAAGACTTAGAAATAGACTCTGAGAAAGTTAATGCCGTTCTCAACTAGAAAACCCCAAAATCAGTAAAGAATATTCAGTATTTCCTTAGATTTACTAACTTTTACTAATACTTTATTAATAAATACTTATATCTCTACCAACTCTTCTTTGACTTGTTCTAAAAGGATGTCCCTTATGCTTAGGATACTAAATATAAGGAGATTTTCAGCCTTCTTAAAAAGGCCTTTACCTCTACCCCCATCTTCTGATATTTTGACTCTGACCTTGAAACCCTTGTAGAAACTAATTCTTTAGATTACGTCATTTCCAAGATACTCTCCCAGAAGTACTTAGAAAATAAGAAACTCGTACTTTATCCTATTACTTTTATCTCTAAAAAAATATCCTCAACTAAATGTAACTATGGAATTAGGGATAAAAAACTTCTTGCAATTATCTTAGCCCTTGAGAAATGGTATATCTACCTTTACCAATTCCCATGCCTCTTCACCATTATTACTAACTACCACAATCTACAAATATTTACCTCTAAAGCTCTCCTTTTATAGTAATAAGCATAATAGATATAAGAATTAGCCTAATATGACTTTAAGATTATCTTCTGACCTAGTAGCTAGAACACAAAAGCCAATACACTAACAAGACAATCTGGAGATCTCCCTGAAGAGGGGGATAAATGCGGTCGCCTAATACAAGCCCTTATACCTCCTAAAAAATTCTCCCTTTCTATATCCTCAATTTCAAATAATGAGAATATTCTCACTACCCTGAAATCTAACAAACTTACTAAAGAAATTATTCTTGCTCTTGAGATGAAGGTCAAGAAATACTCCATGGTCTCTTTATCTAAGTGTAAGATCTCCGATGGATTTATCTTTATCAATGATCTTGTCTATATTCCTAACTCACTAGATATTCATTTCTGAATCCTTCATAACTATTATGATTACCTTGCTACTAAATATCTTGATCTTACAGCAATCTATAAGCTTATTTCACAAGACTACTAGTAGCTAAAAATACACCAAACTATTATTTAATACATCCAAAACTACGATATATATACTCAAATTAAGTCTACTCACCATACTCCTTATAGCCTCCTAAAACCTCTGCAAGTCTCTTTTTGGAAATAGTCATCCGTTTCCCTTAACCTTGTCACAGAACTCCCTATGTCTAAAGGATTTGATGCCTTGCTTGTAGTAGTTAATTGACTTTCTAAGATAGCTCACTATATTTCTACTATAACTAATGTCACTTCCAAATAGATTGCCAAGCTCTTCTTTGACAATATCTTCTAACTTCATAAAATTTCTGATTCAATCGTCTCTGACCGTAGTACCCAACTTATCTTCAAATTCATTCGTTCCCTCATATCACTTATTGGTATTCAGTAAAAGGTTTCTACTGCCTTCTACTCCCAAACTAATGGCCAAACTAAGAGAATCAATATAATTGCAGAACAATATTTACGAGCCTACTATAATTACTAATAAGATAACTGGTTTGAACTAATCATTATGGCCGAATTCTCGTACAATAATATCCTGTCTACCACTCTTAGCATCACACCCTTTCAAGCTATATATAGTGAGAACCCTCACTATCAGATCAACCTGAACCCTATAGTAAAACTCCCAGCACCTACCGTTATTAAGGAATATATAGACTATCTTACAGAACTTGATACTCATCTCAGATCTGAAATAATCTGGATCTAGGTAACCTATTCAGAACAAGCTAACAAGTCTCGCATTCTCCCACTTAGGTTAGACATTGGCGATGAAGTATGGCTCCTCTGCCAGTATATCAAGACAATATATCCCTCGACTAAGTTGGATTTTAAGAAAGTCAGTAAGTTTCGAATCATCTAGAAAATCCTGTCTCATACTTATAAGCTTGATCTACTTGCCTTGATAAAAATCCACCCTATTTTCCACATCTCCTTCCTTGAACCCGCCTCTATAGACCCCCTGCCTGGCCAAACTCAGCTACTCCTGCCCCCTGTTATCATCGAAGATAAACCTAAGTAGGAAGTTAATGAAATTATTAACTTACACTTCTGAGATTGATCCCTTAAATATTTTGCTTGATGAGTAGGTTACGACAAACTTACCTAGGAACTCACTATCTTATTTTTGAACATACCTAGTACTGTAAAAAAGTTCTATGCTTCATACCCCTTAAAATCCCAACCTTAAACTCTATCAAAATAAGTAGAACCAAACACTTTAACTATAACTTACAGGAACTTATCTTTAGAGAGGACTACTATTGTAAACCTAACTTCATCAATTCCTGGCCTCTGTTATGAACTAGCAACCTGTATACTTGCTGGCATAAGTATACTAGCTAAAACCTGATTCCCTAGAACTGATACTCGTCGATTATTCTCATACTCAATCCCTATTCTAGACTAGTTTGACTACCGACTACATCCTGAAAGTTCAAACTAAGTACTTACTTAACTAGGGAAGCAACTAAAATAGTCTTGTCAGATACCTTCACTTCTCTTAAACCACGAGAGTCATACCAGTATTGGTATGACTCTTAAATAAGAAATCAATCCTCTTATATTACCCTTATTCACTATTTTCCTATGCTCCTTCTCATTAGTATTAAAGAATTTGTACTCTAGAAACCTTATTAGTATGCCTCTCCAGTATTGCTTGTACGTTCTTCTATTATGACTCAAATCGGGATACTTGATAGTCATGCCAGCTAGTGGCATGACTCTCAAAGAAAGGAACTAAATTATCTATAAAAAGGGTTGATTTCTACTATAGATTTTCTTCTTCATGCAACAACTTATTCTCCTCCATGTATCTAGAAATAATATTCCGTTCACTTCTACTTAAGTATAGTTTAGACTCCCTCACTCCTCTATTCCTTGACTACTTAGGTTTCACCTAAGTTTCTACTTTCTTGATCATATATGTAATACTACCTCCTATACATATGATACCTGTGTAACCACTTGAGTACTGGATAAAATACTTCCTTATTACTTATATCATAAATAATACTCTGACACTGGCTCTTAACACTAAGGTGCCTTCCAAGACCAATTCATAAAATATAAATAATCTATATATCTATATATAAATAGTTCTAAAGATTAGTATATAAATAGTTCTATATATTTTACTATATAAATAATCTATATATCTATATATAAATAATTCTAAAAGTTAGTATACAAATAGTTCTATATATTTAGCTATATAAATAGCCCTAATAGTAAGTATATTAATACTTTATATATTTAATTAAATAAATTATTATAAAAAGAAAATAAAAAAATAACTAAAAATTATAATACAAGTATAAAAGCCTATTATAATAAACTTATTATAGAAAAGACTATAGTAGAAGTATTATTATAGAAGTAAAAATAGATTATATTAAAATAATTTAGGTATAAAGAGAGAATAAAACTAAAAGCTAATATATAATAATAATAATAAATAAATTAAACTAATACTTATATAGTAATATTTATATAAATACTTAAAAGAATAACTTATAATTATAATATAAATAGTATTAAAATTAGTATATAAATATTTTTATATATTTAACTATATAAATAATTTTATATATTAGTATATAAATAACTCATATATTTATATATAAATAGTTTTTAAAGTATATAAATTATACTATATATTTATATATAAATAGTTTTATATATTTAATTATATAAATAACCTTAAATATTAGTACATAAATAGCTTTTAAAGTATATAAATTATTTTATATATCTATATATATATTAGTCTAAAATCTATTATATAAATAAGCCTAAATACTTACTAATAAATAAACTTAGATATTTATATATAAAATAGATAAAGATTTCCTATATAAATAAGTATAAAAATAAGTATTTATATTATAGATATACTTTAGAAAGAATAATAAGAAAAGTTTTTTAAATTTTAAGTAACTATACTTTAGAAATAATAAATTTCTTACTATTAGATTAGTAATATTAGATTTAGCTTTTAGTAATTTAGAACTAGCTTATACTATTATAAACTATATTTTATAAAACTTTTAATATTAGATCTAGCTTCTAATAACTCAAAAGTAGCTAGTACTATTATAAATATTTATATTACTAGCCTTTTAATATTAGATCTAACTTTTAGTAACTTAAAAATAACTAAAACTATTATAAACCTTATATTATGAGCTTCTTAATATTAGATTTAGTTTTTAGTAATTTAAAATTAGCTTATACTATTATAAACTCTATATTACTAGTCTTCTAATATTATATCTAACTTCTAGTAATTTAAAACTAGATTATACTATCTTAAAATAAGTTTATAGTATTATATTAAAACTTTTTTTAATATATATAGTATAGTATAGTAAAAAAAATAGTTATATAAAGTAAATATAAATATAAACTTAATTTTACTAAAGATTTAAATTTTAATATATTGTATATTAAATATTATTATAGTAAAAAAAATAAGTATATCTAAAAATAATAAATATATAACTAAAAAATAAATATATAACTAAAAAGTAAATATATAATTAAAAAATAAATATATAACTAAAAAATAAGTATATAATTAAAAAATAAATATAAAATTAAAAGATAAATATATAATTAAAAAGTAAATATATAACTAAAAAATAAGTATATAACTAATAAGTTTATAGTATAGTAAAGATAATAACTATATATAATAAATATAAATATATATCTA
Source organism: Tirmania nivea (assembly GCA_015179035.1). Lineage (NCBI taxonomy): Eukaryota > Fungi > Ascomycota > Pezizomycetes > Pezizales > Pezizaceae > Tirmania > Tirmania nivea. The sequence continues at coordinate 187,094 of WHUY01000070.1, read as the reverse complement.
ATTTTACTAAAAACCTATAATAAATGGATACTAAATATTATATTAGTAAAAAAAATAAGTATATTTAAGAATAGTAAATATATAATTAAAAAGTAAATATAAAACTAAAAGATAAGTATATAACTAATAGATAAATATATAACTAAAACATAAATATATAACTATAATATAAGTATATAATTAAAAGAGAAGTATATAACTAAAAAGTAAATATAAAATATATAATAAATAAATTGTAAATATAATAAAACCATAGTTATTATTAAGAATAATATTATAAATAAATAGAATTAAAAATATAAAATATAGATATAAAAAAATTAGTAATATATATAAAAAAGATATACAAACTTAAGAATTAGTAATATATATAATAATTATAAGATAAAATAGTATTATAATACTTAATAATATATTATAATATATAAAAACTTTTATTAATAAGTATATACTATTTTAGAGTTAATTTTATATAAAAATAAAGACTTTAAATTATAATAAAAAATTAAAAAAGTTTTTGAAAAAATATTACTTAAAATTATTATAAAGAAAGTTATTTCTTAATAAATTACTTTTTTTATTAGAATAATTTTATTTAAATATAAATTAAAAAAAATAGTATAGTATACTTTTTTATAATGAATACTATAATAATTAATAAGATTAAGAATAAAAAATTTAATATAGTTCTAAAGTAAGAAAATATAAGTATAAAGTAGAGTAATTAGTATTTATAGTATCATAACTATTAAAATAAAAAGCTTTATATTATTTTTAAGATAAAAAATAGCTAAAAAGCTATAAAAATTATTAAAAAAGATATTATATAGAAAAATATAATAAAAAAGATAGTTCTAATAAAAAAAAATTATAAAGTATTTAAAAACTTAAAAAATACTTCTATAATAAAGAAAAAATAATAAATAATAAATAATAAATTTGAAATATAATAAAAACTTATTAATAAATATTAAAAATATAAATAAATTAAAAAAATACTTTTTTAATATAGATAAATGTAACAAAAGATAGTAATAATCTTTTATTAAATATTAAAAAGTATAAGTAAGATTTATTTATATAAAAGTATTTTATACCTATATATAAGATTAAGTAATATAAAATATTTTACTTATGAGAGTATAAAATATATTTTATATAGTTATATTTCTAAAAAAAAGAATAATTATTTGAATAATTAAATATTAAAGAAAAAATAATTAAATAGAATAATAAAAGTTTAAATATAAAAAATTTGACTAAGGTAAAATAAGATATAAAAAATTTAATTATACTAAAAAAGTAATAAAAGCTAAAAAAGATAAGTAAGTTAAAAGATATAAAAGAATATTAATACTCTAAAATTTAATATAAAAAGATATTAAAATTCTTAAAATAGATTACTAAAATATAAAAAAATTATTAGTTAATTTTTATATATTTCTATAATATAAAAGGAAAAAGGATTTAGATATTCTATTTATTAAAGAATATTATGAAAAAAATAAAAAAACTTAATATTAACTAAGATTAAGACTATAAAATAAAGTATATAAAAAATAAAAAATATTAGTATATTAGAAATATAATCTTTGTTTAGAATTATTTATTTTTTTAAATATAAAAAAGATAGTAAAAGTTATAGTTAGAGAAAAAAATATTATTAGTATATATAAGAATAGATTTTGAACTAAAGAAATAATTTATAGTTAAATAAATAATATATAAAAGATTTTTAAAAAAAAAGAAGGATTCTAGTTATAAACTTTAATATAATATACTCTTTATAAGATATAAAAAGAGAATTTAATATAAAAAAAAATAAATTATTTAAGTTTATAAAAAAAATAAACTTAAATAAGTTAGAAATCAAAAACTTATATAAAAAACAATTCTTAATAGATAATATTTCTAAAATATAATTAATTTAACTTTGTTTTTTAAAAGTATACTAAATATTTTTAATAGTAAAAGTAATAAAATAAAGTTAAATTTTAACTATTTCTATTAAACTTTTTTTATTAAAAATAATTAGAAATTTAGCTCATAAACTAATATTAAGATTAACTAAAGTAAATTAGTTATAGTAATAAAAGAAGTTAAAGAAAAAAGAGATACAATAGTAAAGGTATTAATATTAGTATTATTATAATTTATATAATATAAAAAGTTAAATATATTATCAGATTTTAATATAAAAGAGTTTTTTATAATCTAATAGTCTAAAAAATAGTAAAATAATAAGATTAGTAACTAGTTATAAAAAGTTAATAAAAAAAAAAGAAATAAAATTAGTAAAAAGAACTAGATAAATTAAAAAAGTAAGATAAATTAGTAGAAAGCTAAATAAAAAACTTTAAAAAGTTTAATTTAAAAAAACAAATAAAAGTATTAAAAATAATTTTATAAAAAATATAATAAGAAAAAGATTTAAAAAATTATAAAATAATTAAAAAATTTATAGAAATTTAAAAAAAAATATAAAAAAACTTATTAATATTAAAAATATAAGTTTAAAAGATAATAATAAGAAAAGAAGAAATTAAATATAAGATTATTTCAAATAAAATAAAGGAGATAAAATAGTTAAATAATTAAAAATAGATAATATTAAAATTAAAAAAAAAAATTAAAAATTATTAGAAAAAAAAATAAATAGTTTAATTATAAAGATTAAAAAGGTGTTAAAAAAAATAAATAATAAATTAGTTTTAAGTTTAAATAAGATTAAATATTAAATGATTAAGCTAGATCAAAGTATTCTATTAGCAAAAAAATTAATTTAGAAAATTATTAATAACTTAATATAAAAAAAGATTATAAAAAAATAGTAATTTATTAAAATTATAATAATACTAAAATTTAATAATAATTAAATAGTAATTAAAAAGTAGTATCTAATTAACTAAATTAATTATCTTAGAAAACTAAAAAAGAAAATAATAGTAAAAAGACTATAAAGAATAATAATATTTTAGAAAAGATAATTTAAAAAAATAAAAAAGATATTTACTATTAAAATAATAGTTTAAATAATAATTAAAATTTTAAAAATTATAGTTAAAAAAAAGAATAGTAGATTTGAATTTTTAGAATATAAAAAAAATATTTTAGAATAAAAAAAAATATAATATAGTAATATAATTAAAAATAAATATAAAATAAATAAAATAAATTAAGTAAATTAAAAAGTTTTTTAAGATTTAAAAGTTTAAAATTAAATAAAATAGAAAAGGTTAAAAATAAAAAAAATAAATATAAATTATTCTTAAAAATTATTTCTATCTTCTATATTTTTTATAATATAAATTATTATAATTATTACTTAGATAGAATAAAAAGTTAAAAATAAAATATATTTATTATATAAATTTTTATTATTTATAAATAATATAAATTAAAAAATATATATTAATTATAATAAAGAAGTTAAAAGAAAAAATATTAATTACTTACTTTAAAAAAATAGAAAATATTATAAAAAAAGGTATAAAAGATTATTAGAAATTTTTAAATAAAGATTTTTAAATATATAAAAGAAAAAGAGGATAAAAAAAATATATATTAAATAAATTAGATCATGGGAGATTATTATAGATAAAAATTTATTTTGTGAACTCTTTGAAAGAGTAAAGACTAATAAAACTAAAAGATTTTTTATGAGTTATAATAGTATTAATAATTTAAAATAAGAAATCTAAATATTAAGCTAAAAATAACTATTATGAGTAATTAACCTAAGTTTTACTTTTGTTTTTGATAATCTATAAAGTTTTTATAAATTTTTGATAATTATTTTAACTTATTTAAGATAAAAGCTAGCTAAATAAGGCTAAAGACTAAATCTTTTTAACTTTTTTTATAAATTTAGCTAGCTTTTCACTACTAAAACTTGGGCTATAGTATATACTAAAAATAACTATATATAGAATCTATTAAGATATTTATAATATAAAAAGTAAAACTTAAGTAATATAAATATTATAATTAAAAAAAAGAATTTAATAAGTTATATTATTAGACCTTTTAAAAGTATACTAAGGCTATTAAAATAATAAAAATAGAAATAGTATTTAAAATTATAAAAGTAAAATTATTAATAATAATTATAAAAATAATTTAAGATTATTTAATATTTAAAATTATTCTTAATCTAAAAATACTTAAAAACTTAATATTAGATAAAGAATAAAATAATAGGCACTCTTTAGTAGAAGTACTAGTTAGCTATATAGTAGATATAATAAATACTCATTATTAAATTTTATTATAAAAAAGACTATATTTATTATTTAAAATATTAATAATAGATTTTAAACTAGATAATAATAATAATTTAATAATATATAAAAAGAAAATTTAATATTATAAATAGTATAGATAATCAACTTAAGTTTTACTTTTATTTTTAATGATTTATAGAGTTTTTATAAATTCTTGATAATTATTTTGACTTATTTAGAGTAAAAGCTAATTAAATAAGGCTAAAAACTAGGTTTTTTTAACTTTTTTTATAGATTTGGCTAACTTTTTATTATCAAAACTTAGACTATTATATATACTAATTATAAAGGAAAAAAAAATATATAATTTATAGATAGAAATAAAAATAAAAATAATAAAATAAAAGAGAGATTTTATTATTATAGAAAGAAAAAATATATAAGATAAAAAAAAATTATAACTATTAAAAATAGTAAATATTAAAGGTATATTAGAAAAAATATTTAGAAAAAAAAGAATCTTAATATTATTATATTTTAGAGCTACTATTTTAAGTATTAAAAAGGCTAAAAAATAATATTATATTAAGATAGCTAATATATTAAAAATTATAATCTTACTTAATAAAGATATGTAAAAAATTTATTTAAGTTAAATTAATATTTATATAAATATTTATAAAAATAAAAAAGCTAATAAATTAGTAAAATAAAAAGTAAAAAATAATTTAATATAGATACTTACTAAAAATAAAATAAAGTAATAGTATAAAAAAAAATATAAAAAAAATATAATTATATTAGATTTTAGGAAAAAAAAGATAATAAAATAGAAAAAAAAAGTAATAGTAAACTATATTAAGTATTATATTAAAAAAAGTAATTTTATAGTTTAAATAGAATTTACTAGTATTAGAAATAGTAATAGTTTATATAAAATATATAGAAAGTATAATAAGAGTAATTACTATAATATATAAGTATATAATGAAAAAAAATAGATTAATAAAAAGTTTAATTTATAAGAGAAAATTAATAATATAAAAAGAGTTAGAGTAAATAATATAGTTAATAAAAAAGAAATACTATATAATTTAGTAAAAAAATTTTTTACTTAGTTTTAATTATATTAATAATAATTATAAAATCTTTAAAATTAAAATATTAGTCTATTATAGAACTATTTTAGTTAGTAGTTATTTTAATTAATATTTTTTTACTTAAAAAATAGAAAATAAAAAGTTATAAACTTATTTAATCTTTATTATAAAAAGTTTTATTTATAAATATTAAAATAAAAAAAAAAATTTAATTAATAAATTTAAAAAATATATAATTAAAAAATTAATATTTCAAAAATTAAAATTAATTAAATAAATAATTTAATAAAAAAATAAAAAATAATAACTTAAATAAATTATAGAAAAAAATTAATTAAAAGATTAAAAATTAATAAAAAACTAATATCAAATAAATTCTATAATTAAAAAAAATTAAATATTTTATTAATTAAAATATTAATAATATTTAGTAAATTAAAATATTAAATAAAAAAAAGTAAAATATTTAATAATATAGAAAAATTATAGTACTAAGATTATATATATATAGTTTTATATATATAATTTTTAAATAAAAATAAAATAAAAACTTTTATTTTATATTTTTATATATTTATTTTAAATAATATAATATTAATATTAATTTATATAATAATAAAAAATATTTAAATTTTTCTTAAAAAGTTAAATTAATATTAATATATTTATTAATATATATATATATTAATAAAAATCTAAATTATATTATATTTTACAATTAATTTTTAAACTTTTTTATTTTAATTATTTTTAAATTATTATAATATTAATATAATTAATATTATTAAATAATAAAATAATAATAATTTAAATATTTATTTAATTTTAAAATTATAATATTTATAATAATTTATTTAAATAATAAAATATTATTAATTTTTTAGTTTTATATTTTTTATTAATTAATATTTTATAATTATTAAATTATATATTATTTTTTAAATAATTTTTTACTTTATACTTTTTTTTACTTTTCTATTTACTCTTTCAAATACTTATTTTCTTCTAATACTAACCTTATATAATATTTAATAACTCCATAATTTTCTAAAATTACTTTATTAGTTTTATAAACAATAAAAATTATTTTAATCTGCTACTACTTAAGGTTTGTATAAGATCATCATCTCATAGAAAGCACTTTAGCGTCATTTTCCAAGTACTCATATCACATAGGGAGGGCTGGATATCATCTTGTAACAGCACAGGGGGAGCCGTATATAGAAAAAGTTCTTTCCCAACGCACTATTATACGCAGCTTTCAATCGTGGTACCACAATCCCTAATAGCTGATAATACTCGCAGAGATGAGAGTTTGAAGTGGTAAAAGGTATTATAGCTTGATGGATAGCGATATAGGACAGAGGGCGAGCGTAGGATTATATACAAAGTTCACATATATCCACCGTAAATTTACGGTACAGTACCATTCAGAAAGTATTCGGGACGCATAAAAGGGGAACAAGCTACATACAGGCTGGGCGTAGCTATCTTGCCCGTATTGGCCCACTACAGAAGGCTTTGGCACCCCTCTGTTCAGGCGGGTGATGACTGGCTATATTGTCCATATGCAACCATATCCAACCTGCATGTACCCTTGCAGTATGTCCATCCACTAGCCTCACCATACATATATTTGTAACCAAACACAACGTGAACACACCTCACGTGAGCCCCAAAACCAGTATTGCATTATCGTAGCAGAGTTATGCTAAATGTGCCATGCTAGCGGGGATATAATAGAAAACGGGGGTGCGGTGGTATCAAGTCAATTTTGATCTATTTATAGTGGCGTCCAGAAATTATGTGCGTCTCCGGGTAACTAAGTATAAAATTCCTTAGATTCAATAGGATATAAAGAACGGGAAAACCAGGTAAATTGCCCAGTCGCTTAATAAGGGATGCCATTGGTGAGCAACTGGAACTGGTCGTATCCCTTGGTGGAGTAACTGCTGTAACTCTTCTTTACCAGGCTCCTCATGAAATCAGCTGCTTCCTTCTCATTTTTGTCCAAAACGAGCCTGTCCTTGAAGTTTTGAATAGTATCAGGCTTGAAACAAGGCAACCTGGGAAGAGTCAGTAAAAGATGCCAAAACATATTTCGTATGAAAAACTCACCCACTGGCAGACATGACCTTGACACATGCAGCAAGCTTATCGGCATATGGGCGACAAGCTAGGAATGCCTTGACGCACAATTCTTCGAACCAGTGGTAAGGTTGAGACTCTTGACTACCCCCCATTACGGCAATCATCTCTGAGGTGAGCTTGAATGGTGCTCGTTCAAATGTAATACCACCTGGAGCAATATCAAAACAGAATCCGAAATCAATGTGGATAATATGTCCAGCATCATCAATCATGATATTTCCGTTGTGTCGGTCCTTCAGCTGGAGGAGGTAAGAGATGACCGAGTACGCAGCCATACTCTTGACGAAATTGTTTCTAGCCTCTTGGAACCTAATAGAATCCTCCCCGCCATATTTCGTGGTAAAATAATCATACAACCCGTTGACGGCTTCACGACCAAGCATATCTCTAGAGATTGACTTTGGGATCAAATCAATAACACCGCACTGTAATACATGTTAGCGATTTTAACTTCGAATAAAGCTGTTCCTTTACTTACTCCTGGGGCTGTAGCAAGGACTCTGTAAGGGAAAACATAAACATCCAATCCCACGCTATTGTATATGCTCCGGAAGGCTGAAATGATCTGCAGAACCAACATGTCTTGTCTGACGTCATCCCCAACTTTGAAAATGGCAGAAAGCCACATTTCATTTGTGGGCTCGGCTACAGGCGCATTTTGTTGTTCCCTCCGCAGATTCTCTTCCTGGTTGTCAACATTTGCTTTCTGGGTTCGTTTGATACGAAAGGTTGCCATGAATGGTGCTTTAGCATGACTTTGTAACGGCCGTCCGGACTTGCGATCGATACCAATAACAACACCATCAGGATTGCTAGGTACATAAACCCCAACATCGACTTTAATTTTGCGGAGCTCTTCGTCAATTTTCTGCTTCTTTTCAGCTTTCGATTTCTTGATATAGGGACGGAGTTTTCCGGAGATCGAGGTGACCTCGCCGAAGAAATTGAACTCTCGTTTATAAAAGCTCTTGTCCACGGGAGAGAAGCTGCTAATCAGGCGTTCCATTGCTACATCAAGCTTTGGCTTAACTTCATCAGGCTTCAAAAGGTTATTAGTGCATGGTGCATTAGTAAGATAATTGAGCAACATACAATTATAGCCTCTTCATCTTTATAAGCATTCGCTTTCATGTTCCATATAATCTGGTGAGCGAACAACTGGGAGAATTTTGCAGTTTCAAGGATGAAACGCTCCACATAGCCCAATTCATCCCAGCGTAAAGCCTGCACAATCTGTGGAACATAAAAGAATGTCGCGTCAACACTATGGCTCTCTAGTGACCGCATCGCATACTGTAGTATAAATGCGTTATTGGAATATGAGGGAAGGAAGTAAGTTGTGGCTGTAATAGGATCGACAGGTGCCCAATAAAGCAGATACTACGTTTATTAGTATGCAGATGTTGGTGGGACAGCAAAATTTCTGACCTTTAACTGAAAACTAATGTCGGGTGGAATTCCGTCTCCAAGAATCAGCTGGATGGCCTCTGGGGTATCAGAAACTTGCTCTGGATATCTGAGAAGTAGATTGCGGACATTGGCGCTAAGACGTGGAGATTGGAAACGTTTTATAAGCTGAATAGCGAGCCGTGGGCTTTCTAGCCAAGCTGTTTGAAGGAGTATTGCGATCGAGTTCTGGATTGTAGGATTAATTACTAGAACTTCCGAAGGTAAGACAGTGTTTCTTACATCGGCTGGTGATCGGAAAGCATAATTGGTATTCTTCCGCCCATTATCAAGGGGGTAAAGCCAGGTCATGAGTCGTGCATGCTCGTTTTCCAGCAGCATGCATACAAGGTCTTGCTTAGGACGAAGTGCTTTAGCATATGGAGACTCCGCCTCGCTCGGCTTGGGAGACATCTGCATAAGCAAGTTCATTATCTCAGTCATGGCCTGTAGCTCGGACCTCAGCTGTAGGCGGTTCCCCCCAAAAGTCCAACTAAAGGAGAAGTGTTACTAAGAGGCCAAATAATAAGCGATATTGTAGTTTCACTGACCTCGGCGCATTACTGAACCACGACAGAGCACCTGATAAAATCTGATCCTTGAACTTGTACTGTAAAGTGTGACTCATGGTGTTGCTGTAGATACTGAAGCGCAATACTTGAAGCCCGAAGATAATGAGTTGCAAACGGGTCTCACGCGCCAATGAGTGTCCAGTTGCATCTTTAAGCCCTGCCATCGATACTCTGACTATCCTTTGAAATATCTTGATTATGTGGGGGTTTCCCAGGCCGCATGCATGGAAGTGACTAGACAACATGTAGAGTATTTTTTGGTGGGGCGCTATCAGATTCAGCGCATCACGTTGCTGTCTCATAAGTACCTCCTTGTCTGTCGGCGCATATTCCATTTTCATGGTGAAGGCATCTGGTGCTCTAGAGGGATGTGACATGTTAGTTGGGGTGAAATGAATTGGCAATTGAGGCTTACAGTATCTTGTCAGAGAATAAACCAATCTTCTTGCGAACAGTCTCCTCCCAGTGCTGCGCAATTTCAACTAAAATTCGTGACTGCACACGTGGCTTTTCGTTGATGATTCCCATCCAGAGAGAAATGCCCAGTTTAATAGATTGCTTAGTGAAGATGGTGAATGGTATGCCGACAAGGTAGGAAATAACTGCATGAGAATTCTGTAACTTGTTAGCCTTACTATACAGATCATATTGAAAGAGTATTACCTTCTTGGATCGGCATAAGAGGGCAGCTGCACGCCGCAGGACGTCACGTTGCTCGGCAATTGCGACAAACCTGTTAGTAGCGGCACGACGTTGGATGTTTTCTAGCACAGCCATTGTCTCATTACCCTCTCCACCAGGCTGCCCAGGAGGGCCTATCTGCATGAATCTCAACCACTCTTCTTCATGCTCGGGGGTTGGGTCAGCGTGTCGATAACCCTGGCGTGTAGTATACTGCTTCATAAAGTCCGATGCCGCAGTCGCGCCGTCTAGTGAGTCCAAGGACGCTAAAACAGAATTAATACAAACTGAAATTCCAGAAGCAGAGATTCAACACTTTACCTAGGCGTTGATCACTTGTGGGAACTTCTGAACCAATCGTTAAGGCAAAGGATCGTCCTAAGGAAATATGCCCAAAAGAATTGTCATCATCGTGCTCAGATAAATAAGTCTATAAATTTTAGTCTACCTTCTGTGCCTTTCTCTGGAAAAGGGTTGAGTACCTGAAGCAAGCCTTTGATGTCCATCGGCGCCATGTTCAGCACATGAAGTACCCATTTGCGGGAGTTTGTGTGGAATGCCTTCAAAATCCTCCTCCTTAGAGGGTAAGAGTCTGATAGTTCAATGGTGACTCCTCCCCGTACAGATGTCATTGTGGATCTCCATGAGTATTCATCAATTTCTTCATCAAGACAGCTACACCACATAAGTGTGAGGAGCTCAAGCATAGCATAGAGAGAGTTTTGCTGGCACAAAGCGGATGGAATGGCACCAATGATCCGCTCCGCACAGGATATTGCAACGGCATGAACTTTTTCCACCCTGTGGCAACATTTGGTGAAGACTTTCACCAGCTGTTTTCCAACCATTGTAGAGGAAAATTCTGGATGTATTCCGGCTCTTGCCTTGTCTAAGTATACCTTCGTGACCTGTGAAATAATTAGCCGGGCAGAGTAGCTCCAGGGTGCTTCAACAAACCTCATTGGCAATTGTCATCATGCAGCCTGCGGTATCACCGGCCTTGAGCAATGGGTCCACGAAATAAGAAAGAACTTCAGAGCAATTGCCACAACTAGCTCGAAGTGACTCTAGGAGAAAGGCAGTTTCGAGGAAGATAACCTTCGGATAGGACAGGCTACCTATGTCTTTTGCATGTTCGGGGAGCAGTTCAATCAACCTCTTCTTGTGCTCAATCGTATTTGGCGCATTCATACCCCTCCGAAGGACAGTATTAAGCTCCATATCACTTTCCAACAAAGTTGTGCGGGTATCAGCAATTAAAGGTGGGCTGACCTTCGCAATAATACGCAACTCTGTATCATACTTACGAGCGAGAACTGTCTTACGAGAAAATCCATGAACGACACAGTTATACCAGGCGTCACGACAGATTGACTGGATCTCGATACCCATAGACCCAATGGACCCCAGATCGTGGCTGCTGAAGAGAAGTGCAAGAGGTGACAAATATTGTGATATGTCACGGACAGCGAGCTGTACATGTGATTAATTCAAGATAAACTCAAATAGCAAAAAGACACTAACCTCGAGATCGGATTGCCGTTTGGGCTCGTTCTCTTGAACATCGCCCTTGGCGACAATACACTCAAGGAGGTCGGTCAAGTACACTTCGAGCAATGGAGAATCTGGTTCGATGTTCTTCGAAATGTACTCCCTCGCCGCCAGAATCTTCATATTGTAATATGTTAGTGTCGCTAGTTGACTGTGACTTGACACAACGGGGATAAACGTACTGCACTCAGCATATTAGTATCATCGTTGACAATGGCATCAGATCCAAGCTTCGAGTAGAGCTTGAGGATTGATTTAAATTCTGTGATATTCGCTACAAGTGCAAGGGATGCAACTCGAATTACGATCTGAGTGTCCACTGTAGGGCTGACCTTGCCAGTTTTTTGAGTGAGGATGGACAGAGCCAGAGCTATAATCTAAGATGATGTTAGATAGGATCTACAGGAATATACATATAAGAGGCTTACTTTATCGTCCTTGCAGGTTTTAGCTACTCCAATGACCGCCTCAATCACACTGGCATAGACATGGAGCTTCTCTTCATCTGAATTAAGTGCCAGAGAAATAGCACTACCGGTGGTTTGTTGATCATACGGCAAGAGCCTATCTCGTAGGGAACCACCTTGCAACGCACGTTCTGGAGCACCCGAGGAAAGAACATTTCCCAATGTATAGAGGGTAGTGATAATGACGTCTTGAGACAAAAACTTCAACACAAATGCCAAACATTGGGCAGCAACTTTGACAGTAACCTGACTTGGAGAATTTCGGACAATGAACCTCGGAAGTGTACGGCTCAGGGAAGAAGCCAGAGCAGGATCCCTTTGAGAGACAATCGCCATTACTTTCAACGTAACCCCTGCTAGTGTCTCGTCCGCCATCTGAATTGGATTTTGAATAGTTGTGTCCAACCATTTCATCAATAAGTCCCGATCCCCGGCAGAGCTGCTGAGGATAACACAATTACAATATGAAGCAAGAGCAAAAGCTTTCACAGAGAACGCAAGATGCTGCAGCCAGGCTGTGCCAAGTTGCAAGTAGTCTGCTCCATCTTCAATCAAAGCAACCTCTTCTGCAGCAATTTCAGCAAGGGATTGAAGCGTAGGAAGATCTTCCTCCTCATTATTGAGCTTAAATCCAGTCCTTCCCGTATCATCTGCGGTCATGAGAATGTCAAGTATGTCATTATTTTGCAAAATTGTCGGATCTGTGACTAACATAGTTGACGTAGCTGACACTAACAGCTTCATGAAGCCGCGCTGAAGCAGCATCGAACCAAGTGGCCTCCCATTGGCGGCATAATGACGGCTGTAGCGCTTCCATGCTCTTAAATGTCGGTCATGTGAATTCCTAATCGTTGAGAAGCTAGCCTCAACAGAAATGGGAAAGGTATTCGATAGTATCTGTTTCGTCCTCGCGATAAGACTGAGCTGTTCATTTGACGTCCAAAAATATATATATGTTGCCGCGGTTTCAAGAAATCCCAGGAAAGACGCTACTGTGGATGCAAAATTCAGAAGCTCAGAATCTTGAAACTCAGTCTCTGAAAATGAGAGTACATTGTCGATATACCGGTCTATAGCCATGCGCGTGTCTTCATGTAGTTTTGGGAATCGCAAACCAAGGCATAAGATAGCCTCGGATAAACTTGAAGTCAAGCATTCCCATGGAGATGGCTGAATACAAGATAAAAACGGGGATGGTGTGATCTTTTGGCAATATGATTCGATTAAGTAAGGACACAATTGGGAGAGAAGCTTCTCTGCACTTTCCATGTTATCCACGAGTGGGGCGGCCCGGCAAAGAGCAAGAAGCACCTGTAGTTCCCTGACGGACTATCAAGACGATATTCATCAGCAAAGCTCCAGAAGATCCCAAAAAGTAGGGACGAACCATTGGAATGTGTGCATTCCACGAGTGTCCCTTAACAGGGCCGCTACGTTGGGTGATGTGTTCAGTCTGAGAGGGGCACTCTGTGGCCAGTTTATCGAGGTTCGCATTCCCACCACCGCGATCTGCCCTTGCAGCTGGACTTGCCGAAAGTGATGCGATTTGAAGCAAAGAAGCATGACGCAAATTTCTTGATGCACTACAAAATGGAGGACTCAGTTAGCAAGAGCAGATGTGGAGATGCAGGTACGATGTACAAGTCCATGTTGAAATGCTGCCGCTGCAACCGCTAAACCCTCACGAGACAATAGTTACTTCCGAGAGAGATTTCGAGTATATGAAGAGCTGGAACTGAAGTATGGGAAAGTGAATTCAGCCGTGAGGTGAGTGTTCCTTGAGAGTTGGAGCCGCAAACCCGAGAATAGGGTGAATAGGAGAAATCCAAGAAATTTGAGTCCAATTCCGAGACTTGGGAAGCACTAACTGCCCTGATCACGCTAGTTAGGTAGTGTCGCTGCATTAGAACCATAGTCCGGGAAATCAGTCTTACACAAGGTATCTAATGTTTTTATGAAATTGAATCTCCTGGCTTCAATATTTAGACTCACGGCACAAGTATAAGTAGGTACTTGTCACGAGTCTCTATGTTTCTATATGTCTTGTAAGAGAACCATATTGGTCAATATCAAGCTGTAAGTACATGTGGTCGCACATCACACGTCAGGGCCAGTCTTTACGCGTCTCTTGGCCCCACCCCTTCTTGTTCTTGCAGAACGCTGCGTGAAGTACTTGAAAATAATGCGTGTTGACCAAGCAGTCGCTGAAGGAAGCAAGACGGACTATATCCCAGCCTCCACAGAGCTATCACTACTCTTCGAGTGATCTGACTCGGTATTTGACCTTGCTTAAATCCTTAATCCTCTTGTCCCACACTAAGGAAGAGTCACAACTACCGAGTAGTGCTCATTGACGCTGGCGGGCCAACACATTTCGCGATTCTCCGCAAGCTCGCCTATGAACGTTGAAGGTCCTCGCCTTATTTGTTAAAATGCCAGCAAAAAAAGATCAAAGTGGGCTCAAGCGTAATCTGGTAAACATTCTCACCGTATGACCCTGTTTGAAGTTTAACGTCACTGACGTCGAAACAGCCACCAGCCTCCCTTTCATCGCCAGAGAGTTCAGCGAAGAAGCCGAGAAGGTCCCAGCGTATCAACCCAGTCGTGCAAACCGAGCCAAAGGAGGAAAGACTTGAGCACACTGCGTCCCCATCCCGCCCTGTGAAAGATGGAGCGATAACACCTAGGTCATCGTCACCCCCGCCTTTTTCAGACACACAGGTAGCCTCTCAAGTGCATTTCACACAATCAGACTATAACGAGGAGGCTAAGGATATCTGGGGATACTTAACGCCGATGAACAGTGGAAATGGCGAGGTATTGACACTTTCAAAACGCACAAACTGTAGCAAAAAGCCCGACTCCAATGCGAGTATCAAGAAAGGAACGAAAACGCCTTCAGTCGGCGCCGGTGGATATCTTATTGGGCGTCATGCGGAATGTGACATTGTGGTTGAGGCTCCTGTTGTGTCGAACAGGCATTGTGTGATATTCAAAGTAAGTCTATAGGATCTTCTGGGCGCCATGTTTTCAAGATGTGCAGTGTTCTTTTGAGCTTATGTATGGTGAACCTAAAGGAAACCTCCGGGGCTGAGCCGGTAGCCATCCTTGAAGATCTCTCGAGTAATGGTACTTTCGTTAATGGGACGATCGTGGGAAGGAATCATCGACGAACACTAAAGACCGGAGATGAAATCTCTGTTGCGGGAGCAGCTATCTTCGTATTTCGGTATCCTCATCACACAACAGCTGGTCGTTTCGAAGAGGCCTATACAATGGGCCAGCGCCTGGGATCTGGGCACTTTGCTACCGTTCATATTGCAACAGAAAAACGCACTGGAACCAATTATGCTGTTAAGATTTTCAAAAAGCCCAAAGCTGAGGAAAAGTCTCGCCTTACTGGGCTTCATCAGGAAATTGCTGTTCTGATGTCTGTTTCACACCCGAACGTCTTGTGTTTGAAAGAAACCTTTGATGAAGATGACGGAGTCTACCTTGTGTTGGAGTTGGCTAGTGAGGGAGAGTTATTTGAGCACATTATCCAACAAGGAAAGTTATCAGAGGAAGACACACGTAAAGTATTTGTACAGTTGCTCCAGGGTCTCAAGTATTTGGTTCGTCGCTCAGATGCACTGAATTTCCATTCCAAGATTGGTTCAATTGAAGAGAATTTCATACTGACCTCAATGTTCAGCATGAACGGAATATTGTTCATCGGGATATCAAACCTGAGAACATTCTTCTGTGCGATAAAAACCTGTCGGTGAAGCTGGCTGATTTTGGCCTGGCTAAGATCATAGGAGAGGATTCATTTACTACTTCTCTGTAAGTTGACCGCAACATTTTTACCTCAAAATTGCCACTTACCCTGATATTATAGTTGCGGGACTCCCAGCTGTAAGTCTGATAATGCTCAGCTTTGCACTTCCCTTAGTTATTAATATCTGTGCCCCAGATGTCGCACCTGAGATTCTCGAGAACCACAAAAACCGGAAATATTCCAAGGCTGTTGATGTCTGGTCCCTGGGAGTAGTCCTATACATCTGCCTCTGTGGCTTCCCACCGTTCAGCGATGAATTGTACTCGGAAGACTTCCCGTACAACCTTTCTCAACAGGTATGTTTTCTCGACCGAACATATGTTTATGCTAATTTCCTAACCTATTATAAATCAGATCAAACTGGGACTTTTTGAATATCCCACGCCATATTGGTCTACTATCAGTGATGAGGCTTTGGATCTAATCGACCGCATGCTCACAGTAAATCCCGATGAGCGTATCACAGTTCAGAGAGCACTTGAACACCCTTGGATGCAGAAGAAACGAATGGCACCACCTGGCATTACCGAGTCCACTGAGAGTTTAGACGGCGCATTCAATGCCATGGTTTTCTCTAAGAGAAAGGTGGAGCGAGAGCGGACTCTGCTATCCAATGCAGTCAAGAACAGTCGTAGGAAACCTGACCAGGAAAAACCTGTGGTGGTCAAAGAGGTCGAGGCCCCGAGTGGGGAGGCCAAGGCGAATAGTACTTCTACCCCTGCGGCTACTACTGCCTTCATGGAGGTCGGCGGGAAAGGGGTTCACGAGACTTTGTACCCGGCGGAATCTGGTGCCAGCCAAAAGTCCGACTTTCCATTGTTCTAGGTGTTACCCACTGGAATACAATAGGTATAGATGCATATCTGCGTCGTTTATATTTTTACAGTTCTCGCTTTGTCATTCTACCAGGTCTGGCATACATATTCGTTTTGGGGTGGTTAAACATGATATGGTTTTATTTTAAGAGGGCTGAACTATACCAGGTATCTCTGTTCGGAAAGTGTGGTGGTTTATCAAAAAGATTTGCAATAGCCGGTTACGTATTTCTATTTTAGGGCGTGGTGAGAATTGTCATCAGACGATTTTGTTCATAATAAATATTTGGTACACAATGCTGGATATCTGATTTTTCTTGAGCTCAATCATTACACGTTAGTGGCGCGATTTCACTCATGATAGTGTCTCACCTATGCAATCATTCATTCCTGTTTAAGTTGTCCTCAAGCATCTAGTAATCACCAGATCTGAGCGCATAATTCGCAAGCCAGTGCATACGCTCGGAATCTGAAAAAGCCGCAGAGCCTCACGCACGGCAGTCCGAAGGTTGTGTGGTGTACCCCTGCGATACAGGGATGGTATCGCGATTTGCCGGGCATACTATGCATTACTTCCCGCCAAACATGTAGGCAGTAAGTTATAAGTGCTCAGGGCAGCCCCTTAGCATTAGTCTGGTTGGCACAACACCGAGGAGGGTGTTGTGCCCAACCAGACTACCTTAGCATTTCCCAAATTGCGGCCATTGTTGGTTAGAATCCTCTACACTGGCCTGGTTGGACACCCTCCGAAGTAAGAATCCTGAATGGTCTCAGCAAATCAGATTCCCCTGATAGAAGAAGCACTAGCCCAACAACAAAATTTATGTCGGGAGACGAATTGCCTCTACAGTTGTTGAGCTATCTCCTCTATCTGCAGGCACCTTCCACATCGCCAGTTACCTGTGTTTCTTCTCAGTCTTTTTTTGAAACGTTACAAATATGGGCGTCCTTTCGGAACTGGTGGCTCAATTAGACCCGGTTACACACACTCTTGCGCAGCAGAGCACTCCCGTATTGGTGTTTGGGGGTATATTTGCCTTTTGCCTCGTTGCAACTGTCCTCAATATTATCCAGCAGCTCCTCTTTCCGGACCCGAATAAACCACCTGTCGTCTTCCACATCTTCCCATTTTTTGGTTCTACTATCACTTACGGAATCGATCCCTATAAGTTCTTTTTCGCTTGTCAGGAGAAGGTATGGGTATACGGCTACGTGGTGATGTGGGAAGAGCTAACTGGCGTTCAGTATGGAGATATATTCACTTTCATCCTTCTTGGCAGGAAAATGACTGTATACTTGGGACCGAAGGGCAATGATTTTATCTTCAACGGCAAGCTGTCGCAAGTCTGTGCAGAAGAGGCCTATACCCACCTTACTACGCCTGTGTTTGGAACCGATGTCGTCTACGACTGCCCTAACCACAAGCTTATGGATCAAAAGAGGGTATGTGGCACTATTCAGGACAATGAGGTATATACTAACATAACATTTCTGCTGCAGTTTATGAAATTCGGTCTTACCTCCGAAACGTTTAGGGCCTATGTTCCGCTGATCGTCGAAGAAGTTGAGGCCTACGTCAAGAACAGCCCACTGTTCACTGCTAGCAAGGGACCTGTCGACCTACTCGCCATTATTCCCGAACTGACCATTTTCACCGCTTCTCGTACGCTTCAAGGAAAGGAGATCCGAAAGGGATTCACAGGCGAGGTTGCAAACCTCTATCATGACCTCGATATGGGTTTCACCCCTATGAACTTTATGTTCCCGTGGTTTCCGTTCCCCCAGAACAAACGTCGTGATGCTGCTCAGCGAAAGATGGCTCAGACCTATATGGACATCATTACCAAACGTAGGGCTGCGGCAACACGTGGAGAGCAACCCGAGGAAAAGGATATGATCTGGAACTTGATGAACCAAAAGTACAAGGATGGAACGGTCGTTCCAGATAAGGAAATTGCTCACATGATGATTGCGCTACTTATGGCAGGTCAACACACCTCAATGGCTACTATGACATGGATTCTCTTGCATTTGGCTTCAAGGCCTGATGTTGTGTAAGTCACAATCAGGTTTTTAATTTGGGGCCGAAGCTGATGATTTCACAGTCAAGACCTCTATGAGGAGCAGCAACGTGTTTTCGGAAAGGACCTCGGGCCCCTCACCTACGAGTCTCTCAGCGAGCTTACCCTCCACAACCACGTCATCAAGGAAACTCTCCGTATTCACCCTCCGCTTCACTCCATCATGCGTAAGGTCAAGTCTCCAATGCGTGTCCCAAACACCCACTGGGTTATTCCCGATGATCACTACCTCATGGCCGCCCCTGGTGTCTCCGCTATCGATGGCAAGTATTTCAAGAACCCAACTGCCTATGACCCATACCGATGGGCTGGAGAGAAAGAGACCCCAGAAGAAGAGGAGGAGAAATTCGACTTTGGTTATGGCTTGGTTAGCAAAGGTACTGCTTCTCCATATCTTCCATTCGGAGCTGGACGACATCGCTGCATTGGTGAGCAGTTTGCAAATGTCCAGCTTGGTACTTTGGTAGCCATGTTTGTGCGGTTACTCAAAATAACCCTTCCTGATGGACAGAAGGAGCCTGCTCCACCGGATTACACCGTGAGTGCCCTATAGCTGCTCCCATGCCAGGCATGTAGCTAATATTGTCAGTCTCTCATTGCTATGCCCCAGCATCCCGCAACCATGATTTACGAATGGCGGGAGCTAGGAAAGAAGTAGGGAGTGGATAGATATTGGCTGTAGAGCTAGTTACTCACATTTGGGAAGCAGTGTCCGATAACGTAGAAATTACTACTTTTTAATACATAATGGAAGAATGATTTGTTGTAAATATCTTGTATATAGTTGTTTCCATGAATAAACGCGCGGATACTAGCGAATGCATTTCGCGCTTGGTGTCAGTATATGGCTCTCAACCGGACAGCCAGACTGCTCAACAGTGCTACGAGGGATTGTGCAACCAGACTATCAACAGCGTAGGAACTGCTCAGTGGATCGTATCCCAACAACAACATACTTAAGTAACTACTAGTAATACCTGTCATGTAGTCTTATGCCAAGACCCTCCTCTCATGTATCGCTAGGGTAACCACCGATTTATTTGGTGGGGTTGAGAGTGGGCTGTCCGCGCCAAATTAGTCTGGCTCATAACCCGCCTACGAAGCACTAGCGCCGAATTCAGAGCCTTCGAGATCAGAGGAATATGGTTGATGAGAAGAAGTTCAACCTCGACATCGAGCCGGCATGCCCAAGCATAACAGCATCGTTCCAGGGGCACAACCTGCAAAGAAATACAAGGCCTCGCATGAACAATGGGTTGAAATGGGTGGCCCTGGTGATATTTGTGTTATTTATGCTCGATAATGCGTTGATGAGAACGCTCACCTCGATTCAAGAGTGTCCCTATCGGAATGGGATCAAGGCTCTGCAGAATGTAGATATGGATAGCGTGAACGATAGAAGAAATAGAAAGTGTGTGGAGGCGAAGCAGAGTGTGGCGGAGGAGGAGGCCAGGGAGATGTTGGTGAATGAGAAGATGAGAACGGTTATAGGTGAGTTGTGCGCCCAGGTGTGAGAGAGAAGCTAAAGGTGAGATTTGTAGATGGGCATAATGATCTACCGTATATGATCCGCCTACTATATGGAAATCAGATCTATGATGAGAATTTTGATTTCATGCATTTGCCGTATCATGTTGATGGAACTCGGTTACAGAAGAGTAACGTACTGGGAACATTCTGGAGTGTATTTGTTGAATGTCCTAAAAGTGATTTCGATGAGAATGGGGTTGAGTTTGGAGATGCAATCTACGCTGAGGCAGTCAAGGAGACCTTCCAACAGATCGATTTGGTGAAGAGATTGATAGACCAGAACGATTTCATGCTTCTCAAAACTACATCTACCTCTGAATTCAACGGTGGGCATGGGGACGCTGTGAAGTGCTGGTTAAGGGCAGGTGCATCACAAAAAGATACCGATGCGTGTCTTTTGGAGAAAATCTTCAAACGAAAACACAATCCAGATTATTACAAGCACGACGAAGAGAACGGGGGTAAAGTAGCACATTTTGGCGTTGGTGCGCACGGGTGGTTATCGTCGATGATGGGTGCGGAAGGGCTACATCAGATTGGAAACTCGGTATCAAATTTGCGGGGATTATTTGAGTTGGGGGTGAGATATATGACACTTACACATGGGTGTAATAATCGTTACGCCGATAGTGCAACAGCCCCAGGGGGACCCAGGTGGGGAGGGTTGAGTGCGGAGGGGAGAAATGTGGTGAGAGAGATGAATAGGCTAGGAATGTTGGTGGATTTGTCGCATGTGAGTGCAGATGTTATGAGAGAGGTACTTCAGGGTGTCAGCAAGGCCCCGGTGATGTTTAGCCATTCTTCCGCGTGAGTATCTTGCCCCAATATAATGACTTAGCAGGCTAATCCAGGGGGTTGCGGGAAGGTAGGTTTGCACTTTGCCCCCATCCAAGGAATGTGCCAGATGATATTCTGCGTCTGGTGAAACAGAATGACGGAGTGGTCATGGTAAACTTTTATCCCCAGTTTATCTCTTGCGGACCAGGGAAAGTCCCAGCAAATGCGACGTTGGAGGTGGTGGTAGATCATATTGAGTATATCGGGAAGTTGATCGGATGGGAACATGTTGGTATCGGCTCAGATTTCGATGGTACATCCCCCCACCCCTGTTCCTGTCTATAGTGAGCTAAAGGACACATAGGAATTGAATCTGTCCCCACGGGTCTGGAAGACGTCTCCAAATACCCCGAGATCACAATTGAGTTATTAAGGAGGGGGTTAAAGGCAATCGATGTGGTGAAGGTTATGGGATTGAATATCTTGAGGGTGTGGAAGGTGGTGGAAATGGTAAGCGAAGAGATGAAGTACGAGAAGGTGTTGCCCATGGAGGATAGATTGCCCAGGAACAGTTTCAATTTTACGGTCGAAGGTAGAAATGGAAACAGAGATGAAGTTCAAGGTGGTGAGGGAGGTATTTAAAGGATGATAAGAAATGGTACATAAAGGATTGAGGCAGATGGGGTTAGGGGAGAGCGGGGTTTGCGGAAGAAGTCGGGGTATGAGGATTTGAATGAAATGATCAGCCTGCGGCAGAATTCGTTTTAAGTCATCACTAGGATGCAGCGAAAAAGAGAGGTTCCAGGTAGTCTCATGCCAAGACCCGTCTTGGGCCGAGCCCCGCGAACTAGACCGTGTCTACTTACTAGTAGTACCTCGGATGAGTCATCAGCCTCTAATCTGTAAAGCCCACTAACAGCTCCATCGCTAGCTGCCCTTGAGTTTCCTTTCCTCCGCGCGCCCTCACTTGACCCCACCTCAGTAGCTCCCATCTCAGGGTTCCCTGCTGCAGTCCACTCCATCTCAGGGCACAATGACCAGTCTCATAAGCCTTTTTTGCCTCATCCACGGTCAGCATCCTAAGAACGCCTTTCGCGTTACGGTCGACAGAGCGGCGACGGTTTATGAACTCAAGACTCTTATCTTGAGCTTTGGACCACCCGTCCTCAAGGAGGTCCATGCTAGTGAGATTGATCTCTGGAAGGTGAATACCTCGATTAAGGAAACGGAAATGCTTCAAAACCCTGGGCTCCGCGACGATGACATACTCTACCCAACGTTCATAGTTGGGGATGTTTTCCCTGAAAACCCCACCGAGCAGCACATACATATAATAATAAAGGTTCCCAAGCAAGGTACGTTTTTGCTTTACCATACTATGATGTCTATTTCTTTTGCTTAGTTTGCACAGAAAAGGAGTTCATATATGAACACCTGTTCAAGAAACGCAAGACGGCTGGTGCAGAACTTCATTCTTATTTTAGGACATTCCCCAAAGCTCCACCATCTATGGCGGGGAAGCCAACCTTTTTCCTTTCCGAAATTCAAAAAGACTCGCCAAAAATCCACTGCAATCGTCCATTTGAGCTCTCAAATGTACCACTCGCTCTTCTGCATCCCATATTTGGGCAATTCCGAGATTGGTCAAAGACTGTCAAGCCTTCGCCTGACGACAACCATGCAGTGCTTGCACTCACGGAAATAATGCTCAAGCATTACTCCTCCGAGTTAGATCGTCAACATGCACTCCACGGCTTCTTTCTGAATCATCTCCGCGTTCAACTTCACGCTGGGAATCCTACTGGCACTAATAGCCAAACTGACGGACACGGCTTCGCAAACATCAATTCTTCTCCGCCTTTTATCCATGTGCTTACCGAAGTAAAGAACGAATTAACCGGAAATTCTACGGACCCTTATTTTCAGGTCACGTTGCTTTTCAAAGACTATTTGTGCACCTTGCCAGAATACGTCTTTTCAGACACAATTTGTCCTGTGATGGTTGTGATCTTCTTTGGTGAGTATCATTTTTGGTGATGCTGTGAACTGAAAAACTAACCTAATCTCGAACTCATAGGGTGTTATTTACAGATTGCAGGCATGGCTGTCACCACCAATGGAATTCAAATTGAACCACTCAGTCCTGCCTTTGCGTTCTTCGCAGACCCATATGATGAAGACCATAGGTCAACAGTTACAAAGTGCCTGGCTGCGTTACGAGAGTCACTTTCAATACTCCAAGATTATTACAAATCTCTCTCTACCAAATTCACATACGACAATTCTGAAAACGCTTCTGAGGATATAACTGATGACGTCATGCTTGATTTGCCCATCTTTTCTTCCGGAATACCCCCAGAGGGATACCCGTATATGACCTCCTGTAATTTGCTTGCGGATTCAAATTCTAAGGTTACGGTTAAATTCGAGTATCTATTTCGTCCATATCCGACGAGGCTGCTATTTCTAGCTAAATCTGATCAGGGCGAACTTCTGATCAAATTCACTCGCCGATACTCGAAAGACATTCATTTGCTTTTATCTGGCAAAGGTTTCGCTCCTGAACTTCTAGGCATCGAAGCCATACCTGGTGGATGGTTGATGGTCATCATGAAGTCGGTTCTCGATTCACACCAGTCTGCGTCATTTCTTGAACCAAAAGAAAGAGAAGCATATCGGGAGGATATTGAAAATATTGTCGCATGCCTACATGGAAATGGGTTTGTCCACGGTGACTTGCGTCCTACCAATCTGTTGGTCCCGAAATCTGCAAATGGCAATGGCAAGGTTTTACTTGTTGATTTCGATGAAGCCGGTCAAGATGGTACAGCTTCCTATCCGCCTAACCTCAATACTATTGACATTACGCGGCCGAAATCTGCTATTGATGGTGCACTCATAACTAAGGAGCATGACAACTTTATGTTGCGCCAGTTATTTAAAGATGAGGATACCAGGGAACCAGCGTCACAATGGAGGACGCACCCTGCGCACAAGTCACGAAGGGGAAAATTTATTTCTAGACGTAGGGCCCGTCAGGAACATCGTTGATCGGACTTAAATTGGAACTGTAGTTGTTGAGAAAGTGTGGCCAGAATTACACTACAAATTCATACATGTTATGAGGAATCCGAGGCGAAATGCACATTGGAGGAGCAAGCCCGATAAGGGTTTGTATTTAATGATAATGAGGCGGATATAATGTTTTCCGTCATAGTACCCTAGATCCCATGTCTGTACGGCATCCTGTACGTCCTTCATCCTGTGCGGTGTGACCATATCCACACAGGGCAATATACGCCTTAGGCCCAAAAAGGCAGTGACTACGCTAGTAGGTTTAGCGCATTTTTACTACGGAGTGAGAATGGGTAAATTAAGTACTGTCGTAGAATTTTGTTCTTACTGTTTTTCCCATAGTCATTGCAAGGTATAATACAATCGATAGAATCCCCCCGCGACCACCTGATCACCAGGCTAATACCTAACCTCCTGGTCAAGTGGCCTTAGGAAGCTCTGAGCTCCACAGACAAGATAAGGACTCCCTGTTTTGAGCATCTCCATTTCCGCCCTTTTCCGTGCCAATTGACCTTGCAAACTTCAATGTCCCCTCAGTCTAGCTGCCGCCAGGCCACCCACATGCTTACACTCTATTCCAAGTAGATATCCCCACATTCCGGGTAGATAAAGAAACCCATGAACACTTACGGCCAGGTTACAGTTATGTGGAATGAATATAGCCTTCATGTGTATAAAGAATCCACAGACTATGATAGGGCTCCGGCAGGTCAAGAAGACTCGTATACAGCGGTATATCAGCGGTAGCAGAGATCTGATTATGTGCTTCTGTCTGTGTATACCAAAAGCATACTACTGCGGCTATTCAAGGGGGTCTAAATAAATCTCCATGTGCACAATAACAGGCCTATACAAGTAAGGATTCTTAACTATAGGCTGGTAATGAACTTATTTGTCAACCCAAAGCTATGGATTTTTTTTTTTTTTTTGGAACTCAGTGCTCGTGTGCGCAACCTTAAGGGTCGGGACGAGCCAGCCGGAACCCCGACTGGATTCAAGCGCACCACCCAACCAGACTAGCACCACCTAGTCTGTGCACCACCCTCCACTACCAAGGCCCATTTGGGGCTAGTCTCAGGAATCCTTCCCTGACTAACTAAGCATGGGGAAACCTCTACTAACGCTAATGCGTTCACCAAGGTGGCTCCCAACTACACCACCTACTCCCCCCCCCAAACCAATAGATCTCTCCGTACGGGCGTCTTGCCCTTTTGGGGGCGGGGGGTCATCCCAACTCATGTGGACTACCAGCATTGTTGGATATACTCGGTAAGCATGTGTGAACATATAAGCGCACACACATGCAAACATGTGTTAGTTAACACGTTAACACATTCATGTGATAAGGAGGATATCGTGTATATATACCTCCTGTGGTAGCTAGTATAATAAAAGCAAGCGATACAATAAGACCTATTCACTTATTACTATTCCTGCGCAGAACGCATACATCTATCTATATCTACTTATATTATCTGCGTTCAACGGGTTATGAGCCCGGGCAATACCTATATATACAAATAGAATGTCCGGAACAGGCAACACCAGCGAGGCAGACCCCCTTACTGCACTCAGCGAAACACCTCTTACTCAACCAATCATATCCGACCGAAAGATATCATCATTGAATGTGAAACTCAACGGAAGCGACAACTATCCAGAATGGGTCATTACAATGAAATTGTTCCTACGAATGGCCAAAGTGGGCAATCACCGAGCCTGGGATATTGTCTTAGGAACTTATCAAAAACCCTCAACTAACTCCCAAGAATGGGAAGACGGTAATGATTACATCCTACTTACATTACTTAAGAACAGTGAAGCCCAGGTTAGAAGTCGTATAGGGACCTAATGTTATTTATAAAATGACAAGGGATATGAATGGAGCTCTATGGATACAACCTGAACAAGAAGCTCAAGCAGGAGCGCAAGCTCAAGCAAGAGCCTGCGGAACCAGCTACAGCAAGAAAAGAGCCTGCTGAACCAGCTATGGCAAGAGAAGAGCCTGCGGAACCAGCTACGGCAAGAGAAAAGCCCGTGGAACCAGCTACGGCAAGAAAAGAGCCTGCGGAACCAGCTACGGCAAGGGAAGAGCCTGCGGAACCAGCTATGGCAAGAGAAGAACCTGCGGTACCGGCTAAGGCAATAAAAAGACCTAAAAAAAAAAAGGCAATAGAATGGATTGAAAAAGTAGGCGAACGCAAGTCTAAAAGAGAGCGAATACCTACAAGAAAAATATCCACCACAATTACGATAGCCACAATATCTGGTAATAACCCTGATCATCCAACAGATGCTCAAACTCGGCAGTCTCCAGAAGCGGCAGAATGGGCGAAAGCACGATCCCGCGAAAGAGAACAATTGCAACGATATGAGGTATACACAAAAATCTGCAAAGATGAGATCCTGTTAAGGATATTGGTCTTGTATTGAGACATACAAACAACCTTCACTTAACCATCTATGCCGACTCATCCTTTGGTGGGGAGGGGTGTAAGTCTCAAACGGGAGTCTTAATGACTTTAGGAGACCAACCAATAGGATGGTATAGTCGACGACAAGATACAATAGCCTTATCCGTCACGGAAGCCGAATATATTGCGGATTGTGAAGGAGCCAAAGACGCATCCTGGGCACAACAATTCCTAGCGGAAATAAAAATCTAGCTAAAACCTACTCTGAAAACGGATAGTGAAGGTGCATACCATTTATCCTATACTTCACGATGCCTACGAAGGACGAGATACATTGAACACAGATTCCACTATATACGACAACAAGTGAAAAAGGAAAGACTGGTCATTAAGACAATCCCTGGAAAGGAAAATCCAGCCGATATCCTTACGAAATCTTGCCAATGTGTACTATAAACGCTTGGAAAAATCAATGGCTGGCGCTGACAGAGTAACGGAAGATGTGATTATTGTTGTTTTAAGAACAGCAGAAAGGACGGCGGAAAGGGGAAGTTGGAACCTTATCTAGGCCGATGCATTGAACCTTTTCCTCTGTCGCTGTTTTTCCCCACCGGGGTTTTGACAGGCAGAGGTTTTTAATGGCAATGGCATATTCACCGAGTAACGGAGGGTGTTGGATATACTCGGTAAGCATGTGTGAACATATAAGCGCACACACATGCAAACATGTGTTAGTTAACACGTTAACACATTCATGTGATAAGGAGGATATCGTGTATATATACCTCCTGTGGTAGCTAGTATAATAAAAGCAAGCAATACAATAAGACCTATTCACTTATTACTATTCCTGCGCAGAACGCATACATCTATCTATATCTACTTATATTATCTGCGTTCAACGAGCATATCCCTACAAAGAGAGATTATATGCACACAAGGTGAAAATACCCGTACGGAGAGCAATCATGTCCACATTGGCTTTGCGTGTGTATAATCCCCGCAAGCAGCACGCCAACCCACCAGTGGTTCCATATCAGAGCACGTTCCAAGACTCCTAACAAGAGTGGGCGATGGCTTTAGGATGAGAGAGGAACTAACACTAAGTACCAGGGACCAGACCTGGGTTGTCTCCCAAGCCTTGGTATAAAAGGAGTTGAGACGGCTTGGATTGTAAGATTCAGGTCGAAGAAGCCATCAGTGGCTTGGACATGGACTTCCTAGGTCAGAAGCAGCAACAGCACAATGCCGCCACTCAAGATATTACATGGCGGTATAACGTGCAGCCAGACTAGCGGTACAAGGGAGAAGAGTAGAAGCTGGTGCATTTGAGGGAATTGGTCAATATACAGGGGATGAAGAAACCTTTCGATCTACAGATGGGCAACAAACGTAATGGGCCACTCGTTTTTACACCGAGTCCCGCCCTCTCTGGGATAACGCCGTACTTTTGTACTACGCTCAATATTCTAGGCACGAGACTACTCATATTCTAGACCCATATTCTAGCCCATATTCAGCTTAGTGTGTTTTTTATGCTAACCTTTCTTATTCTTAAGTCATAATAACACTAAGTCACAACTATTTGAGGTAAACAAACATTTGTATCATCACCCTCATCCTCATCTTCATCCTCACCCATAACCTCATCCTTATCATTGTAGACCTTCACAAAAACATTGTTGTTGAAGTCATGGATCTCGTTGTATCTTGTTGTATCTTTTTTTGTAGGACTTGTTTTTGGGGAGGTTTTTGCAGCGGCTCGCAGGAGAGAGACAATCCAAGAGAAAATGAGATGTATATCCCTGTCAAAACGGCAATCGTAGACCCTGGACTGGAGAACTGCATTCTTGTTGTCTATCGCCATAAAGACATACTGATAACCATCGGAGAAAAAGCCTTGTACAAAATCATTCATATTTTCATTCTGTCTTCTCAGTTGTTGCATGATGGCAAGGTAGGTAACAAGTTGGTATCTAGCTGAGGTAAATGTAGCCTCCGACTTTGCCTCTATAGCAATCAGTGCACTTCCATGGTTGACGGCTGTACGGGTACCATATGCAAGGCCCCAATCAGCCTTGCCAGTTATCCTCATTTTTTTAGGATGGCCGAAATGCCTGTTATCCACTATCTCCACACTTATGTCTAATTCTGGGTAAACCAACAATTCCTGAGGTTTCCGCTTTTGAGGTGTTGATGGCCTAAGTTTCCGTGGTAGTGGTGGATGGGGTACTGGCGGTATGGAGTTATCCACAGTACCATCATTAGATATCGAAAAC
Source organism: Tirmania nivea (assembly GCA_015179035.1). Classification (NCBI taxonomy): domain Eukaryota; kingdom Fungi; phylum Ascomycota; class Pezizomycetes; order Pezizales; family Pezizaceae; genus Tirmania; species Tirmania nivea. Next base: position 158,112 of record WHUY01000070.1, on the reverse strand, counting down.
CTTCCACCGAGGTCAGGAATAATGTCATCACATGACTCCTGTTCCTGCTCCTGTTTCTGCTCCTCCCTAATAAGATCAAGGACTACGACCCTTGCTTCTACCATCATCAGGTCGATTCGTATGCGTGAAGTCGCCTCTGAGGCCTTATCATAGCCCGCCCTCTTGAGCTTTTGGTACATATACTCTGCAAATGGTAAGTACGAACACAATCAACTTGAGGCTATCAGAGAATCACATATCACATACGGAGGTCCTTCGAGGGGAGTGTGCGATGCTCGGTACGACGTAGTGACCAAGCACGAGGCTCATCTAGCTGGAGATCAAAAAGCTCAGACAACTTTTGCGCGGTTGCATCCCCTGCTGTCATCTTCACTTCTTCGTCAGTACAATGTAAAGGTCAGGACAACGCCAGCGTACCACTTCAACCGCCGTGTCCGCCTTTTGGATCACGTTGCCTAGGACATCAATAACCGCGTCCTTATCTGCGGTTGCTACATCCGCGAGTTTAAAAAGTTGCTTGAGGATGAACGTGGTATTTATGGTAGAGGCCTTCCGAAGAGCCTTCGCACGAAGCTCAAGGTCATGGCGCTTACCGAGAGCACTCATTATTAGAATGTCTTTGCTGAGTCGAAGAGTGAATGTCACTTTCTGCACTCTTCATTCGCCTTCACCAATGGAATTGACTATCCACAGGTCAGAGGGTCTTGGCATGAGACTGCATTGGAATGACGATCGAGACTAGTAAGTATGACTCAGCAGCTGGGATGCTAAATACACTCGGACCGGCACTAGTCTCATGCCATTCTTGGTATAAAGACTATGTAGACGGTTACACAATAAGAAAAAGAAGAACAATCCCATTTATGCAAGTTAGAGGGTCGAGGCCTGGCCAAGCTCCACACAAGAACAGCTCGAATGTAATACTGATTGTGGTACATTCATCGTGGCGCACCCTACAAAAGTTGAGTCGGTATAAAGTTTACCAGTTTTAGGTGTGCAGAGAACCGTTTTTTCTACTTCATCAGTACAAGGCTTCAATTCTTCTTCCTAATCTCGTGCCATTCCTCCTGTCCGCCACAACCCCACGCTCCTGTCTGTACACCACTACAACCCATCCCCGCCCACATCATTCTATCCATCCACCTGTTAGTAAAAGCAAACAACAAAGCTTAATGGCGGCCAAGCCTTGGGTCAAACTCATATACCGCTTGGTTAAAGTGTTGTTGGAGGGGATTGAGAATATGTACAGTAACAACAAAGCAATCACAGTGGATGCTTATCCTGCGGTGAGCCTAAGTATAAAGGCTCAAGGGGGATTACAACCTTAGCCATGCAGTGGAATTTGGTGAGTGAAAAAACTTTGCATCAGTCTGAGGCTTGTAGACAGCACTTCGAGATAGATCAATCCAGCAATCTTTCGCCCATCGTTTTCTAACTCGCATGATCAAGCTTATTATTTTACCTTTACAGCCAAACCTGCAGAGATTACAAAGAGGCAACTACTTATGCTACGAACTCGAATTGGGCCCGCTTGGCAAGATATATCAGAAGTTATGCTGAATTCAGCTACCTTGTTACGATGTCCCATAGGTTCATGTCGTTCGCGCGTCACAATCTATTTCCCCCAGCGTTACCACCACGGAGGCTGGAAAAGCAAGATCATGACGAAAATAAAAGAGTGGAACCAGGTCGACTATCTGCCTATTGATGTGGTAGGTGATTTGGCTGTCGGTATGGCTATCGGTAGCCTGGCTAGGCTGTATGGCTGGGTATATATGGCTGGCGTTTTGATATGTGCTAGCGATTTTGCTGGCGAGCCAAGGTGAAGCCGCTCTGGAATAAGAAGCCGAGCTGACAGTGAGGAGCACCGGCTGGCAGAGCTGAAAATTGTCTCGTTAGGCCCACTGTGCATATAGCGGGAACTCTTGCATACTTAATATACACTGTGAGAATTTGCACAGGCTCACTATACCTGATTGTAGAGTCACAAGGGTCTGGGCAACGAGATTCGAACACAACTATATTATTTTTTTTAATTTTTTAATTTTTTTTTTTAATTCAATACTCGCATGCGGGATGACCATGGCGAGGTTCAGGTGGGCCTATCGCCCTATGCCCCCTGTCCCCAGGGCGAAGCTAGATAACGCAAAACTAAAATCACAAATCAACTATAATACTACCCCCCCACATCCTGCCCCCTTTCGAACGCGATCAGCACGATCGCAAGCGAGAAAAGAAGGCCTCCGCCAAGTCGACCGGAACTTCCTTTCCGTCTACCATCTCCTTCCTCACGACGAGCTTCAGCTGGTCGACGTCCTCCCAAGAGCCGAACCTCCGGCCCAGCCATTCCCCTTCGGGACACACTAGCGCCACATGACTCCCCGTCTCCTCATACTCCCCGCACACTCTGCAGGTCATATCTAGATCATGCTCTCCCAATTTCCGCCTCCAAACAGCAAAGTCACCCTTGCCACTACGGCACCGGGAATAATTCACCACCGCCCTCCTATTCCACCTAACCACTCTACCTAGTCCAAACCCTGCCACCCGTCTCTCCTGCCGGGTCTTTTCCTTATACCACTGCCGCACCCCTCCTTCCGTGATTATATGGTCCCCTTTCCTCTGGGCCCCAGATTTTGCCAAGCGGTCTGCCCTTTCATTCCCTTCAATCCCGGCATGTGCCTTCACCCACCCGAAATGGACTTTAGTGCTTGAGTTTCCCAATTTTCTCATCACCTGAACCATATCGTGGGTCCTCGCCCTCCCCCTTTTCCCAGCCTTCACCAGTGACTTGATGGCCGCTTGGGAATCTGAGAGTACCAGAACCTCCCGATCCCCTCCCATCCTGTCAAGGGCTCCCCGAATACCAGCGATTTCCCCATCCCAAACCGTCGCTGCTCGTCCCATACCCACGCTCCCCTCAATGTTCCCATTCCAACTTCCCCCCCCCAACAACTATATTATGCATATGGTGCACAGATGACTCTATATAAATTTGTATGGGGGACAAAAGTCTGGAGAACTTTCGTTGATTTCTGCTTCATACTGCTGCTTCGTAAGCATGACTTGCTAGGGCACCAGGAAATCAAAATTATGGTGTACTCTAGTCTGGTTGCACAACCTCTCGTGGTGTACTCATGTTTCTTGCCTTTAGGTGATAAAAGCTTGGTTGCTATGCCTCCCTGTCAGCCAACCCCCGAATATACAGAGTGGCTTAGTAGGGGCAAATGCGAGTGGCTTAACTCAAGTCCACAGGCCAGTACGGTAGAATTCGTGAAGATTTTCCCACCGCAGGGGACCTTTGACGTGCATCAAGCCAAAGCTCATTCAGCTCATTCAGCTCACCACCTGATATTTATAAACACCAAGTGGTCACGTTCCCAATTAATACGAATACTCTTACCCTCCTTTAAAACATTTCCATCTGTTTTCTGGAGCTCCGAACTACACCTGTGAACGAATCGCTTGCTGCAGTACCGTGTACCTGTGTTGTTCTTACTGATTACAATTTGGTATTCTCTGCCAGTCATTGTCCGTTGCTTGAGCCTCAGGCAACCATCCCATTTACATAGGGCAGCACCACACGACCTCTTTGACTAAATCTCAAGCTTTAGTGTTACAAAAACATACCAGCATGCCTTCGGGGTTTGCTGATTCCTTCTGGTCTGCCGACTATTCAACAGGTACCTGCTCCGTGTTCTTGCGACTAGCTTGCTCACTGTCTAATTCAACCGTGGGCGCTATCAGGTCTCAATGTTCTTTTCGATAAGCTCCAGCAAGGTTGTGTCGAGAACCAGCAAGTCGTTCAAGTGGCCAGGCTTCGTGCGGATGCCGAGGATGCTTATGGACAGAGATTATTGACGATAGCCCCAGCTGCCGAGAGGCCTGGGGGGTTCGCGAGAGATGATGGGGCTAGTGTCAGGAAGGTGGGGATTAAATCAAAAGTGTTTCTGTGGAATGTTTTAGGAGCTGATATGGGACCACACTGTCGGTAGGCATATGATGGGCTAACGAAAGAAATGGAGGAGGTTCGTACACCAATTCATATGGAGGATTATGGCCTGAAATGGGCAGCTTTCGCTCACGGAACTAAGTAGGCGGGGAAAGCCCACCGGAAAGTAGCAGACAACATTCGACAGCTTGTGATTGAACCCTTTTCGACCTGGTGCGAAGAGCATGAGTCTCGCGTGACCGGGTCCTTTGATGACCTCCAACTCAATATCAAAGCCCACGAGAGGCAGGCCGAGGCGGTAAAGAAGCTGCGAAGTACCTATTTCAATAAGTGCAGGCTTGTCGAGGATTTGGAGGAAGAAACGAAGTTTCTGGGTCCAGAAGATGCAACCAAGCCTGTTTCGACAGAAGCCCCGGTTGCTCCGTCCGTGCCATCTGCCCCCACACTTAAGCTTCCAGAACCCGAAGACCCGGAGAGTGAGGAACCGTTGGAGCTTGGGGATCTGTTCTATCATCCCAATGAGGTCAAGAAAATCATCAGTCACATGCTAGAAGTTATTCCTATGGGAGAGCACAAGGTCGCTATTTTGGGCACGTATGAGAATGTGTCCACAGGAGGAAAAATCACAGAGTTCATTCAGCAGAACCTGCAGGCTACCAGTGTTAGCCATGCTGAGCGGATTGGGCAAGATCTTGTTCATCATGGTTTCCTAAGGCTAGTTGGAAGCGTGGGAAGCACCTTTTCAAACTCATCAAAGATGCATTATCAATGGAGGGATAAGGCGTTCCAGATGACTGGTAAACCAAAGCCGAAGAAGGAGGAACCTAGATCCCTACAGCGAGCACCAACTATGGCCGCCATCGATTTTCAAGTAGATAGTCCAAATTCGGCTGTGGGAGACTTCCTGGGAAGCTTGCTTACCCAGCCCCGCCCAGGCGAGACCCCAGGAGATAGGCTTCGAAGGGAGGCAAAGGAGGCTGATGAGAGGTATAAGTCTGCTGTCAAGAAGTTGGATCTTATGAGATGTGCTCTTGAGGAGAGCATAATGGTCCACCTGAAGTTTATGGAACAATGCGAACGTGACCGACTTAGGGCTATTAAGGCTGGTGAGTTTGAACCCAGGATCGGGGGTGGGGCGGACGCTAATTTTTGAATAGTCATACTGGACTTTTCTGGTGCTATAGGAAATATTATTCCAAGCATTCAATCTACTGTCGATAACTTGTTACTTTACCAGGAGACTGTTCAGCCACTTGGAGATTTGCGATTCATGCTCGACACTTACCGAACAGGATCTTTCGCGCCAAAGGTTGTCACATACGAGAACTACTACAACTCGGCGGATGGTATGTGGCCTAACCTTCCTAATTATTTTTTTCTCGAATTCTAATTTTTCACGTCTAGAGCAAACATTTGGTCTCGACCTCGAAGTGAGGGCGAGAGCAGACAGAAAGCGAGTTCCACTTGTTATTACTGGTATACTTACGTATCTGGATCATCGTATGTATTTCCAGCTTCTAGACTCCATGAACGTTTCTAACCGTGTCACGCGTAGATTACCCCGATCTTGAAGGTGATGAGGCTCGAAGAGGCATTTGGCTTGTAGATGTACCATTGGAATCCACCCATCATCTTCGAAATGCCATCAACACCGGAAAAGCAGTTCCAAAGGAAGTTCTCGCCAATTATGAGATACCTGTTGTTGCTAGTGTTATGAAGCTCTACTTGCTAGAATTACCTGGTATGGGTGTTTCATGATATATTTCAAGTGAGGAACTAAACGGACGTTGACTTTAGACTCCCTTGTCTCTTCGACCAAATATGAAATTATCAAGACAGTCTACACAACGCATGGCTCTGAAGGTGATGACAGGGCTAGGCTAGCCGTCATTCAGAACACTCTCGGAAGTTTACCATTGACCAATATTGCCACACTCGACGCTATCACAACCCACTTCACACGTCTTATTGAACTCACATCTGCGGACGAACAGTTCATCTCTAACCTTGCTCACAGTCTTGCAAATTGTACGTTTACTCTTCCTCCACCCTATCTCTCCGCTAATGCAGCGTTCCAGGCATCCTACGACCCCGTGTTGAATCTTCCCTAACTCAACACGAGCGCCACTCCTACCGCCTCGTCAGGGACCTTTTTGCTCACCGCGAGTCCATCTTTGGTGATCTTAAACGTGCGAGTACACTAAACTCCGGCCGAGCCCGAGCCGTCTCCACCGACGAATCCCAACGCCGAGCACATGTCGAAGCACGCAACCGTGCCGTCATTTCCACTGCCCGGTCCCGACCATCTTCCCCAGCCCCATCCTCTCGGCATCGACGAGACGCTAGCTCTGATATGTCTGTCACACGCTTTCCCATCTCCATGGGCAGCCCACCAAGTGGGAGCGGATCACCTGCATCAAGATACCGTCCTCAAAGCCTAGAGGTCCCTGGTGGTTTACCCATGGCACATATCAATGAGCAGCTCCAACAACACTACACCCAAGAAGCCGCACTCGCTGCAAATGCTGGAATCACAGCCGATGTATCTGGGATGACAACTGAGCCAGAGCAGCTTCAAGATGGATCTGAAGGTGCTTTGTCCAGGGGCGGGAGTAAGTCCGGAGCGGTGGGTGGTGGTAGCAGGTTCAGGAAGCCAGGTGGCGGTTTGGCGAGGACAGCGCATGCAAACCAGGCGGCGGGTAAGAGGGACAGTATGGGGAGTGAAATTAGTACGGTTGAGGGGTACCCGGGATTCTATGGGGTGAGTAGCGCAGCGTCGAGCCCAGTCAGTGCGAGGGGTGTGCAGCTGAGTGATAGGCCGATGGATGATTAAAGGTGGTGGAACGAGACGCTTGTGAAGTGGAGCATATGTCGACGTATTATTTTGAAGTGAAAACCTCCTATTTACTTTCTTCTTGGTTTCGGTGTGTACCTGGACGTGGTTTGATGATGTTATGAAGAATGACAAAATATTATGCAATGGGCCGCCGAGGAAAGCTGCATATGCAAGTAAACAGCACTGGATGTGCGCATACAACCGCCGCTTGGATATTTTTCGTCCCTCGCGCCACCGTGCGCCACACACTCCGCACAGTCGAATGCTATTGTTTACGCCGCATGTTATTGTTTCTCTTGTATATTATTGTTTACATGTCCTATGTACGATCTCGAAGCTGCCCCTCTAAGGCGAAATTGACCTAACCTCTCAACGGCTCTGGCAGCAAGCCGCCTAGACCACGGGTGTTCTGGAACGAACTGTGGAACAAAAAATCTCTGGCCCGCACTTCCTTTCATAGAGTATCTTACAATCATCGCCTTTGTTCTTATCGGTGTCAGCACCACACATCTCCCAAGACAGCAACGCAGCAAGCCAGCAAGACGAAGCGATTAATGAGCGATCTCGGCAGCGACATGTCAGGCGGCGACATGTCAGGCGGCGAGGGTAACGCGTCTCCCCCGCCAGTCAAAAAGAAGAAGCTGTGGTTTAAGCGACCGACGAGACCGGCGCTGGTGGAGAAGGAGGAGGTACATAAGGCAACATCTACAGCTACAGCTACATCTACATCTACGACTACGAATGCAATTTCGTCGAGCCCGTCTCTACCGGCGGGGGTGAAAGGGAAGAAAGGGGAGAAAAAGGTGAAGGCAGCGGAGACATCAGCAACCCCATCTCCAGCTCCTGATGGTGATGGGGGTAAAAATGCCGGGAAATCAAAGAGTTTAAGCGTCGCAGCTGGAGATGGAGCTGGATCTAGGAGAAAAGGCAGTAAGGACGCCGCAAGTTTCTTCATCCGCAGCGAGAACGTATACACAGCCATTGTCGCCGACGAGAAGAAGCAACGGGCAAAGAAGAAGAAAGAGGGTAAGAAGCGGAAGAGCGAGGGGCGGGATGAAGATAGTGGGGATAGGGAGGTTGAGATGGAGGAGGTATCAGACGATGATGATGGAGATGGATTACGAAGGAAGGGAAGAAGTAAGCCGAGACAGCCTACGAGCTGGAAGGAGAGGAAGGGAGATTACGACATTATCAGTCTGGATAGCGACGATGGTTGTTGTCAGGGCCTCGATGAGGATGAGGACGATGACGATGATGGAAATACAGATCCATTGGGTCTCTACGACGGCATGGGCGAAGACAAACCGGGCACCTCGCTCGGGAAACGAGGCGGGAAAGGAAGGAAGGGACGACAGAAAGGGGCTGTGGAGGAGGAGGATAATATCAGAATTGTCAACAAGTCCCCTCCTCGGAAGAAAAGCTTAACTCCTCCCCCACAGATTTACGTGCCAAAGGCCACGACTACCCGCTCCCCATCAACGTCAAAATCAACATCACAAGCCCGGCCCGGACGAACACCTACACCATCCCATCTACACCCCACTCCCGCCCCCTCCCAACCCTCCTCGCAGCGCAAACCCGGCGCCCCAATGACCATCACTCTTGATTCCGACTCTGACGATGATAACAATACTCCTATTCCTACCTCCACCGCCGCCGACGACCTTCCTCCCCCAATTCTCCCAGACTTGGAAGCCCGCGCTCGCGCCCTCGCATCCCCCCCACCAACGACTACAGCCAACACCTCCCACCTCTCCCTCCCACCATCCACTATAACCACGACTACAGCGAACCTCGACCCGACCCGCTCCATCGCCGCCCTTGTTAGCTCCCCCCTCCCCCATACCCGGCCCCTCCTAGCTAAAATCCGCCTGAACCAAAAACTTCGCGCAGTCAGGCAAGCTTGGTGCCGATACCAATTTACCCCGGAACAAATCCAAGCCGGCATACGTATTAACGAGGCAGAAATCTTCCTCACATATAAAGGCCGGAAGGTCTTTGATGCAAACACCTTTCTAGGCATCGGTGCAGGCGCTGGGGAAGATGATACTAGCCGGATCGATTGGGGCGTCGAAGGCGGCGGCGAGGGTGGCGGGAGGGATAACAAAGCGGATATTACTTTCACCGCAGTCGACGAGCCCACGTTCCAACGTATGCGGGAGGAAGCTGCAAACACAACCACAGCCACCAACCATATCGACTCCACATCCCTATCCACTTCCAATCCCACAAACCCTACAAACCTCACAAACCCCCCGATGTCCACAGCATCCGATATCGAAATCCAGCCCTCCCACTCCGGTGGCCGAGATAATTCTGACAACGACGAAGAAACCCCGGATGGTTCTCTCCGGCTAATCCTCCGCGGAAAGGGGATGGAGGAGTTTAAGATCAAAGTCAAGCCTGAGACGAGGGTAAGCAGGATTATTGCGGTGTTGGTGCAGCAAAGAGAGGCGCTGAGGACGGAGGGGAAGAAGATTGTGCTGAAGTGGGATGGAGAGGAAGCGGATCCGGAGGGGAGGGTGGGTGACATGGAGTGGGAGGATAAGGACGTGGTAGAGGTTTGGGTGAAATAGAGGAGGAGATGCCAGTGGCGTGGACCCAGGGCGGGCTGCTTATTTGGTTGTAGCTTCCTTGGGTTTTTTTCTTTTTCTTTTTGATATTTGGTGCTGGATTGTTGGATATGGTTGAGATGAGAAATGAAATATGATGAAATCTTGACATGATATAATATTACTCTACTTCTCCACACTTAAGTCTAGGGCTTGTTTGTACGCCTTGTAAGTACTTGCTTCTATTCTGTATATATATCTTACATTTACATTTTTGAGAGATCTCTCATTTCCCGACAGTTCGAGCGTACTGTCAGGTTTTAATTTCATTGTAGGCAAGCAGCTACATCCATCCAATGCTGAGAAAATGTCAGAATCTCCTCTTTATACTTTTCTCATTCTATTGTTTTGAATTAATCTTCCCGAGTGAAAATTATTTCTTAGATATAATTTAGGGACCGACACAAGGAATGACATAGCATGTAATTCCCGACCTGTTACCCATTCCCATTACTGTTACAGAATCTAGGCTGACCTACCAAAGACCACTGCTTCCCTTAGTAAAGTGCTCGAATTCAGGGTAATGGGCTGCACGTTTTAGTAAATTTCGCATATCATGATTGAACGTTCTGCAGAACAGTAACTAATAAACTACATCCAGTAAGTGGAGGGTAAGTAATTATAAACCATAGACATATATACTTCACTTCCACGGTCCGATCATCTCTCAAGAGAACGAACTAATATGCACGCGATACTAGCCAATAAAAAAAAAATTCCACGGATGCATGCATCCAGGTCCGTGCGTATAAGAGATGTGCATAGACCTCACCCAATCTCTAGTGAACCAGAGTACCCAGCCTCTACCCCACGAACTCCACGCAACCAAAGATAATAAACGTTATCATATCATTATCCTATGCTATTCTTCCATTGCTACAAACAAGAAATTGGAAATATATAGCTAATGGTAAAAAAGAAAAAAAAGGAAAAAGATCAAGCAAATCCATTCATTCCATCCCATCCCATATTCGAATTCCATCATAAGTCATAATCATGTCAATTCCTTCGCTCAATCCCGGATATCCCATGCCCAGCTAAAAAAAGCAACACAGTAAAAGCCAGTAAAAGCCAGCAAAAGCCAGTAAAGCACAGCAAAACAATAGCCCCCTTGCGAAGTCCATTAGGAAGGAAAATAAGGAAGGAGGGATATACAAATACACGTAAAATTTGAACTAGAGGTGAATATCGAACGATGAAAAGAAATGACCAGGGAAACCATGCAGTATTAAGCAAAGTAAGATTTTTCCCGTTCGCCTTTCCATTGATTTCCGTTTGCCGTTTGCACCTATCCTTCCATCTAAAATTCATTGTAGAAAAGCACAGATAGGAAGGAAACCCACAGACGAACAGTCTCCCTCTAGGCCTTCCTCCCCTTCTTTGGCTTCCTCCCCGCAGTCCACATCAGAATGGGAGGAATCGCTGGTGTGCTCTTCGTCCTCTCATGCCCCGTGACCGTATGGTTACTCGACACATGGCTATGCAGCGATGCAGCGGCAGATGGTGCGTGACTTGGCGCATGGCTTGGCGCATGGCTCGGTGCATGGCTCGGTGCATGGCTCGGTGCATAATGCGATCCTGCATAATGTGACCCTGCGATACTAGGCACATAGCGACTCGGCGGGATCGACGCATAGCTATGATGCGATGGTGCATAGCTGTGACGAGACGGTGCGAGTGAAGGTGGATAGTAGTGTTCTGGCTCCGGCTCAGCATGATGTATAGACTCTGCGTATGGGGGTTGATGGAATGATGGCGGCATGTACTGATGAGATGCTGGGGGTGTAGGATCCCTAGGAGCTGGTGGAGATGGTTGATGGGATGCTGGGGGGGTGGGTTCCCTTGATGCTGGGGGAGTTGGATTGCGAGGAGCAGGTGGGGTAGGGTCTCGTGGAGGTGGTGGTGGTGGGAGGGAGGGTGCTGGGGGTGGACTGGGAATGGTCTCCACGATAACCGCGTCTGGTGGCGGGGGGGGGGGGTGGGGGAGGTGGGGCAGGTGCTGGAGCGGGAGGTGGTGGCGGTGCCTCAATCTGGGCTGGCGCTTGTGGTTGAAGTTCGGGCTCAGACATTGGCCACATGTGCATTGTGACACTCCAGTCTGGCTCAACAACTGCGTCCCAAAAATCTGGCAATATTATCTCCCCGTTGGGACCATGCAAGTCATAATGACCTTCTTCAACGTGGACACCAATAACTTCGACATGCTTGAATGCCTGCTTGATGAGACGCTCCATTTTCTATCGCAAAAACTTAGTATGAGTTGAGCATGCAGGACTGTGGTCGAGCAAACATACCTCCCATGTGTCACAGTATTCGAATGGAAAGCTGAACTTTCTACCCACGGCATCCCTAAATTTGAGAGGTTTTTTTTTAATTTTCTTTTTAGCCTCCTCCTCCTCCTTCCTCCTCTCAGCTTCCTCTTTCTCTTTCTTCTCCTTCTCCTTAGCCTCTTTCTCTGCCTTTTCTTTGGCCTCTTTTTCTGCCTTCTCCTCTTTCTCTTTTTTCTCGCGCTCTCGTCTCTCCTGATCCATTCTTCTTTCTTCCATGATAAGCATCCGCTGTTCGGCGAGTCGCTCAATTCGTTTCTCTTCCTCAGACTTCATTGGAGGAGGGGAAGGAGATCCATGCATAGCATAATATCCCTGAGGAGTGTGAACAAGTTGCATTGGGTTGTAGCCACCTTGGGCATGGGCATAATAGCCTCCATAGCCATATCCATACATGTTTGGATCTGACGAACGAGGGTCTGCTCCGCGAGGGTCTGCACGAGGATCTACACGGGGATCAACACGAGGGTCAACACGAGGATCTGCACGGGTATTGCGGGGGTCTCGGGGGTCTCGGGGGTCTCGGAGGTCTCCGCGAGATAATGGTCCAGGAGGTGCGTTATGCGGAGAGTATGGACTCTGGGAATTCCCACCGTAGTACGGATGAGGGAGACCTGCACTTCCGGGCTGGCTATGAGGTCCAGGGTAATGTGGAGAGTAGTGTGGGGATTGACTTTGATGATGTCCAGGGTACTGTCCCGGTTGAGGGTAACCGTATGGACTCGTTGGTTGGAAAGGTACTAACGCACTTGGACCGGGTGGGATGCGTGGATCTGGAGGCCCGTATGGACTGTATGGATCCCGGGGATCCCGGTATTCTCGGAGATCACCTGGAGGGGCACCCGGATGACCAGGAAGTGGCGGAGGTGGGGGGCCACGAAGGTCGGGGCCGCTGTAGGGGTAGGATGCACGATGAGCGTAGGGGTCCTGTGGCCAAGAGGGGTGGTGCTGATGGTGGGGCTGCTGCGGAGGCCCAGGGGGAGGGGGTTGTGCTGGGTGTTGCCCTTGGCGAGGCGGGGCAGAGTAAGGGGACTCGTCAGACTCGCTGTCTGTTTGGCCTGACAGGCTGCGTGGTGGGCGTGGCTGTGTGTTGCGGCGTGCACGGGTTGCGTGGGAGTGTGTTGCCGAGCGGGCGATTTGCGAGTGTACGAGGGAGCCGGGTACTGGGGGAAGCTGCGGAGGCGCAGCAGCGTGACCCTTTGGCCGCGCTTGGGAAGGATGTCTAGTCGGCGGGCTTGGCCGGTCCCCTGGATTTGCTGTGCGGGGGCGTGACGCTGAGTCAGACGGGCCTATTTCCTCCCAGTCGTTGTCGGGGTCGACTTCGTATTCGTCGGAAAACTCGTGTGGCGTGTGCGTGAGCTCGTGGCCCTGTATCGGATGGTCGTGCGGCGGGGGCGGGGCACCGTATGGGCCGCCGTAGTAGCCCCCCGGAGGCTGTTGCGAGAGGTGCGAGTGGGGCGGGGGCCGTCCGTAGGCGAGAGTCGATGTCTTTGCGTAGCAGGTCGGGCTGGCGACGTCGATGCCGCTGCCTCCCTCCTCCTCTTCGGACGACTGCGAGGACCCGTGGGTCGTGGAATTGTGGTCGATGATGATATTCACACTGCGATGCGGTCAGTCAGCGTGATGTGCCCTTCATACCACTGAATGCTTTCGGCTTCAGGATTCCCCAACGTAGTTCCTCTGTAATCCAACTATTCAACCTCACCCTGCACCACAACTTCCTTGCACCACAGTGCCTCCATTACCATGTCAAACGCGCCATCCGCTTCACGCCCCCTGCCGAAAACGTTTCGATCGATAATATGGATTGATTATTAAGTGAAGGTATCGTGTCTATCTTTCTCCCCCCTCCTGATCCCCCTTCCTCGTCTCCCTCTCCCTCCTTCTGCCCCTCGCAAGTCTGACGATAAGAAATGGCATAAGGTTCACTTACGGCATTTTCAACCAGCTCTAAGCTTTGAGCATAAAAACACCTTGCTCCCGAATACAATAATAGTTAAATATCGATAACCAACACCCAAAATCTTGTGGAAATACCAAAACTATATATCGTCCTCCCCGACTGTTGGACAATATGCTGGTGATGGTGGTGCTGAGGATGGGCTGTTGATGGTTGCGTGGGTTGGGCCGGATTTACAATGCAACAGATTCCACACAAAGAGAACCAAGCTTTCTACTTGAATAGTGGAGGTGAGAGGCTGATAAAGTCCGATATTGGGCCCGACGGTCGGAGATTAATTATGTCGTCTCTGCAAGCGAGCCGGGGAATCTCTGAAGCACACTGAAGCTGGAACCCTAAATAGAGGCTATACGTCGCACAGTCGTTGCTCAAGGCAAAGATGAGTCCCCAAATCGAAATATAAGCAGCTTGTCGTGTTTAAGTGCTTGGAATATTAGACCTTTTCGAGCCTCTTGGAAGAATTGAAGGTGGAAGCAAGTTAGAAATGGAGAGGAGGGGAACAAGATTTTAGCAACCACCCTGGATCAGGCCCCTGCTTTTGGTTACCTAGGTAGTTACCGGGCATGATCTTCTCCATCTATACAGAACGGAAATTCAACGCTTACGCCCTAAACTCCCGCACGCAATGTTGAACGAAAGTACATATGTTGATATACAGGACAGCTAGGTAGCTTCCTAGACCAGGGTATGGACTATCTACCAAACATAGCGCAAAAGCAGGGCGGAAGCGATTCTTTCACTTCAGTGGGCGTCTCCGTGAAACAGGGGTACTAGTATGCCCAAGAATACCTGGCAGCTGTAGAGATTCACCTTGGAGACCCTTTAAAACATAACGCTCATTATACTAAGTATGTGGAGTACTGCTAGAATGTGACAGCCCCTACGGCTACATGCTGATTCCTTGAAAAGGGTTGAATTAAGAATATTCTTTCAGAGCTGGGCCTAGATGTCCATGGAATTCAACTCAGCAATACCAATCAATATCAGATGGATCAACATTCTCGAAATGCTACATCTGCTGGTGGATAATACCTACTACCCCGAAACAATGCAGTCTTATCCTTCACTTCATATTAGAGCTATCTGCGTGACACATTACAGCGAGAACCTAAGCCCTCAACAAATAGCAAAATGCCTTCTCCAAAAATCTGTTGTTGCCTGGAACGGTTGCTGATACTAGTTAGGGAAGTAACAATCATCCTCATACTATGTGCGTTCCGACAACACGGGTATGCTCGTTTCCCCGAGATCGGCTTGGACTGAACAGTTTAATAGCCCGAATAGCAATTAGAAGTTGAACAGCTGGCAGGTAACAGTCTTCGCCTTCATGGGTAATGCTGCGAAGGCAAGGAGTACTGGATGGCGTCCGCAATAGCATAGGCTCTACTGAATTTGCGCGTTTTTATTTGCATGCCGGTATATCAAATTCAGAGCCCCTCTATCTGGTACCCCTCATATGCCACGTTGTCGTTGCCAGCTGACGCAAATCGAGACTAAGCCCTGCATTTGGAATCTTCTATGGGCTGTTCCTCCAATTAAGAGTTCTGAATGTCGAAACTTGCAATTGTACTTGATAGGTACCCTGAAATATTCATGGTTTGTGTACCTCATTCATGATGGAAGTCATATACAATTTTTTCAATTCAGATCATCTCAGACATAGCATCCCGATCATCAAAGGAAATACATGGCTTCCTCGTATTACCATGACCATCATGTCCAAATTTGCAAATTCAATGAAAGCTTCGACGCATTGAGCTCATCTCAACACTAGCCCAGTCACATGGGACAGCTCCAAACGTGCATCTAATAATAGCTCTATTGTGCTTCCGCATTGTACTAGAAAGCTTCCACGGTACTTAACATTTGCTGTTCGTCATGTCCTTTGGTCTTGCAGACCATCCCTACGTAGCTCCGGAGGCCGGTGCCTGGACCACGGGATCTTGAATGTATAGATGATCAGAACTTCACCTCTACCGATGACATGCTGTGGGAAGCAGTGCAATATATTGGTATTTTACTCCTCTTCACTCCAGAGTAACTATTTACACTTAGCGTCACCCTTTCCGACATGTACGTTTCATTCCTCGCATAAAAGTGACTCGATGATGGCATACATGTTACTGGTCACTTTCCAGCGCCTTCATTCTACTAATGCTCATCTCCCTCAGTAGAAGGTGCCAATTTTTATACATATTAGATTGCTAGAGTCCCGAGATCCTGGTGGCTACCAATGCTGTAGCACAAGCCCTAGGACTGTGAATAGGTCGAATGCGAGTAATGAAAAAAAAAAAATTGAACTGCAGCTTTGGCGATCATCTTGGAGAGGAAGAAATTCACGGACCAAAAAGTTGATATCTGCCATTGATCCACAAGGAACTATGAAGCTAATCTGGATCCAACACGCCAGTTATGAGCTCAGCTCATGTGCTTGACTTTAGACGAGGCTTACGCTTATACCTTGTGGAAGTGCTCCTTTCCAGATTCGGTGATTAGGTACTTGGCGATCTCGGATGTCATCATGTCTAAAAGCTTCTTGTCCAGGGTCCTCTTCTTCTCTCTCTTATACAGATACAAGGGGGCATGTACGCAGAAGGCAGAGTTCGATCATAACATGAGAATAGAACCCATCATACTCCTGTTTCCACAATACCACCTGTATCGTACAAGCACGAGCTCCTCATATTCGTCGATATGGAAGGGCAGGTGAAAAATATATCAGATTGGATAGTTGCTATATATAGAAACAGAATATTTAAAACTCGTCTGGGATCTCTAGAGTTTAGAGAAGCATTTGTGAAATAATGTGGTGGATTCGGTGGAGCGAGGGCTGGATTATACGCATTCGAGTCCGTTCGTTTTACTTGTGTAAGAGCTTCCTACAACAACAGCACGAGGATGCAGTACCTCTCTAAGAGTAAGCATGGATTTACTCAGACCTGAAGGTTGAAATCTAGGCTGAATCTCTTGTCTGCAAGCAGGGCCCTACATAAGGTATTTTGAAACGGGCTGGAGAAGGGCACAATTATGTTAAATGGACAGTTAAGAGATCCCCACCGGGACATGACAGGGGGGAAGCACAGCCCTATCCCTCTTGTCGGCCAGATAAGTAGTAAAATCTCTTGTGTCAGCGGTCGTTTGCGGGAGGAAACGGCTGCTTAGCTGTGTTCTGTGGCTCGTGTTGGATTGGTGCCTACAGAACTTCGTGCACCTCCGCAACCAGACTACCTCCGCCGGCACCAGCTGGGTCAGCCCATATCGCAGCATCAACAGGCCACACAACGCCAGCCACATTTGTTACTACATTGGGAAATAAGTTAATAATGCTGAATATAGTCTGGCGGGCACCGCCTCTCGTATGCTGAATAGTTCTCGGCGGAACTCAAGTGACCCGGGGAACGCGGCCTCTGGATCGGAAAATAGATGCAGGTTGGACTAATCTTGTTATCTTTGGGCACAAGAATATCTTCCGTTTTTAACAGCGCTGACAAAGTGAAAGCTTTCTCCGCGGGATTAACAAGCCTTCAGCAAGCGACGTTTCCGCATTAGGTAACTTATAGATCATCGGCAATCGACTATACACATAATTGGGCAGGCTCGGGCAGGTGCATAACGCCTACGAGCTGAGACCTGGGGACCTCTATGAAGAGACAGATGACATTCAATTGCAAGCCTGCGGCGAGAATTACCTACAAGAATTACTTTAGCCTTTGCACGGCCGTCAGCTATGCCGGAGGAAATGGAGGAGTCGTCTCCCGACTTCTGTCCAACTTTTTCACGGTTAGGAATGCTAGACATAAATCAGTGAAGCAGGCCACTTTGGCGTCTGATATTGTATCATTGTGTGGGGAACTCTCCGTTGTATCGTATCAGGCTGAGCGATCCTTAAAATCCCGAGTGTGTAAGCGTAATAGCTACACAAGGCGCGGATTGGCGGCAGCAGCCAATCGAGCCACCTCAAGATATCTTTCGGGTGTGTAGGTCTCGAGATGGAAAGATATATATACACGGTAGGGAGTATGTTGTTGACTGGTGGTATAGATACACTTCTCGGATACCCAGTATATTTTTGCGACTTTGAGGCCAGCTCATTGGAAGTACATTGTATTCACCGTCAGTCAAAAGCACCAATCGACCCAGAAAAAATAGCCGTATACGCAGACTCTCAGTTGATCAGCCATGTCGTACCCCGGCGCCAGCGGCCGTCCGACACCTCTAATGGTTCAACATATCGACAGAAGGGAGCTCTATACTTCATTACCAGCACGAGTTCGATATTTACACTCATTTCTGGATTTCAATTCCGGTGAGTGCTACTCGTTCAATTGAACACTTGGCCTGCAAGGTTCCATCGCCTAACCTGGTACATATTATGAATATAGATGACGCAGCTGCATTAGAGCAAGGAGGGAAATACATCAAAGCCCTTATCCCCGCGGTCGTTAATATTGTTTACAAAAAGCTTCTCACCTACGACGTATATTTTTTTCTTTCCATACCCAATTCTCAAATATCTCCTTACTAACACCTACCAGATCGCCGCCCGCGCTTTCACCACCCGATCCACCTCCTACGAAGGCCCCATCGACTCTCAACCCACCCTCACCTCCCCACAGGTCGAGCATAGAAAAAACTTTCTCCGAGGGTACCTCGCCAAGCTATGTACCGACCCAATGAAAATGGAGTTTTGGGAGTACATGGATAAAGTTGGGATGATGCATGTTGGACGAGGGAGGAAACATCCGTTGCATGTAGATTATGTCCATGTGGGGATGTTATTGGGATATGTCCAGGATGTCATGATGGAGGCGATATTGAGCCATCCTAGGTTGAGTTTGGGGATGAAGACGAAGGTAGTCAAGGCGCTGGGGAAGGTGTTATGGATACAGAATGGTGAGTCGGGCTAGGCGAGCGTACTTCATTGTTTGAGGCTTGGATGCTGACTTACTTCACGATCTTTTCGCGAAATGGTACGTCCGTGACGGCGACGAATTCCTTACAGATATGAATAATTCCGACGAAGAGTGCGAGCCGGAAGGGGTTCTTCACGGAAAGATGGTCAACAACACTTTGAGTGATGAGGATTGGGATGAGAGTGATGAGACTAATAGCCCGAGGTCTCTACATGCTGTGGGCTTGGGGATTACCGCAGATGGGAAAGGGAAGGCGGTGGGGGATACAGCGATTGCAAGGGCGGTCGAGAGGGA
The DNA here is from genome assembly GCA_015179035.1 of Tirmania nivea. NCBI lineage: Eukaryota > Fungi > Ascomycota > Pezizomycetes > Pezizales > Pezizaceae > Tirmania > Tirmania nivea. The sequence continues at coordinate 139,218 of WHUY01000070.1, read as the reverse complement.
GAGGGTAGATGAGATGGGTGGGTGTCCGTTTAGTGGGTTGATGGGAGTAGAGGCGCCACACCCGATACCGGTGGGGAGTCCGAAAGTTGACGCGAAATAACATGTAACCGAGGAAGGGCTGGGGGAGGTAGGCGTAGATGAGGGACGATACCATGATGTTTGGAGAAGCGTCTTGGTTTTCTTGATTTCTTGCGACAGGAGTTTTCTCTTTTGAGAGTTCTACGAGAGGCCGGTGCCCGCTAGACTACCTTTAAGTATATAGGGTTAGTCTATCTCACATGGAGGTTGCTTCATCTCCGCTACATTTACATCAGCTGGCTTCCCCAGACATGCTGTTCTCGTCACAGGATTGCAAAGTGGTATGATATCGTATATGGGTGAGCAAGAATGTAAACAGAAAAAGTGTAGCGGCCATGCAAATGTCGAAGCAGTGTTACCCTGAATGAAGCTGGTTTCACCAACGTGGTTGCACGAGCCTGGTACAACCTGTCGTATGCAAGTATGTAACTACTTAGAGTATGATACCTTATACTTGCCTGGTGAATGGTACTTATACATGTACTCTGGTTGGTGATGGTGAGACTTCCTTCCCGACGACCCTGTCTCGGACTCAACTGCGGCAGCATCATTCCCTTGAACTCCAGTCACAGCTCTGGGATCAGCCACATACCAAGTACGTCTACAAGCCATATCGAATTGATCCTACCCAGTCATCTAGTCTATGCACATGTACACCTATATCGAGCACCCGCAATTCCAACCCGTATGATGTCCAGCAGATCCGCCCCCGCCAAATCTAAATCCAAAGCCACTAAAGCCACCAGACCAACACCAAAGGCAAAGCCCGTAACCGGCACAGGCACAGGCAAAGGTAAAGCCAAAGCCTCCTCACCCTCACCCTCACCCTCTCTTTCCAAGGGATCATCTAGCTCTTCTACATTATCCAAACCCGATGCCGAGCCTACTCTGGCTTGTGCCGAGCACTCTTCCCCAGAAGCAAGCCAAGGCTCCCTTGGGCCTACTACCCCAAGCCAGAAGATGGAGCTGGTGCTGAGGGATATCGCCAAAGCCGTGAGTTCAACCTGCCCCAGATTTGATTGCTCACTAACTCGCTGCAGAACGCTATCCGCCGTACACAGAAACGCAAAGCCGTCCTCGACGGATACATTTCTGCCATTGAGGAGGTTGTGAAACGGAGAGCTGGGAGGTGGATGGAGGAGGGAGAGACGAGGGAGAGGGAGTGGAGAAGGGGGGTGGTAGAGAGGTTGAGGGAGGTGGTAAGGAGAAAGGAGGAGCTGGAAGGGAGGATATGTAGGGTGCTGCGGGTGTGGGAGGTAGAGGTGGGGAAGGTGGTGGGAGTGGTGGGTGATAGTGTAAGGGCTGGATGCGAGGGGAGTGGGAATGAGGAGGGTGGGGAGGATGATGAGAAGGAGGTGGAGGAGGAGAATGGAAAAGACATTGAGGAGTAGGAGTAGGTTAGGAGATGTGGGACGGGTGGAGTGGAGTGAAGAATAGGTAATATTGAGGAATTTTGAAAGGGAACGGGGCTCAGTGGACATGGGGTGGAAGATGTTATGCGTGGATGCATGGATACAGGATATATAGTAGCTGCTATATCGACGGGCACATTCTCGTATTTCTAGCCGGGGCCCGTTTCAGGAGGAGAGCAGACTGTATTACCCTCGGAGCTGGGGCTGTATATTTTTACATTTTCAATCGATTGCGGTGCGGCTTTCTGGTGTCGTGCGCGGATTACCCTGTAAAACCACAGCGGCCTTCCGCACATTACGTAGGTTAGTTCTAAAACTCCGTCTTGGATCTACCAAGCTGCAACCCCGATCCCCGATCAGCATCACCAAAATCGCCGCCGTGTCTCCGCAGCCTTCAATCTCGACGCCTAGTATCCATCAGTCCCCGTCGCCGTCGCCGTCGCACGAGGCTCAACTCCGCTCGTGCTCCAGCGCAGAGCTGCGCGGGGGCTAGCTAATGAAACGAGTCCCGTTATATGCCAGAACCATCATTACACCCCACGATAGCTAAACATTAGTAATGTGAGTATCTCAGCTTGGAAAAGGAGGAGCTGCATGTGTGGATAGATTGCTAGGCGGAATAGGTTTGAGAACTGATTACGGTCGTGTGTGATCCTGTAGGTTCGAAAAGTCCCTCTATGACCTCATCCGCGGGCTGCGCGCCCGGAAAGGCGACGAGCGGGCATATATACTCGAGAGCTTGAAGGAGTGTAGGAATGAGGCACGAAGTCAAGATGGAGGTCCCTACTACCCCCCTCCTCCCCTCCGTATATCCCCGGCGAGTGACTGAACGTTTCCACAACATCTGCAGACATCAAAGCCACTGCCATTCTCAAACTAATCTACCTCGAAATGTTCGGCCACGACATGTCCTGGGCCAGCTTCCACGTCCTCGAAGTCATGTCGTCTACCAAATTCCTCCAGAAACGAATTGGATATTTAGCTGCCATACAGAGCTTCACACTCGATACGGATGTACTTATGCTTGCTACGAATCTACTCAAAAAGGTCTTTCCCTCCTTAGGCTCCGCACCCTCACATATCCATTCAGCAATCCCATCCCATCTAACACTCTTGTACCATAGGACCTCTCTTCCTCCTCCCCCTACGACATCTCCCTCGCTATCAACGGCCTCAGCCACATCGTCTCTCCCTCCCTCGCGCGGGATCTCTCACCCGAGTTAATCACAAAAATGAACCACTCGAATCCGTACATCCGGAAAAAAGCAATATTAGTAATGTACAAATGCTTTCTCCAGTCACCGGAGCTTCTGCGAACAGCGTGGCCACGGCTAAGGGAGGGGTTGAACGACGATGATCCGAGTGTGGTCAATGCGACGGTGAATGTGATTTGTGAGTTGGCAAGGAAGAATCCGAGGAATTATCTACCACTGGCGCCGCAGTTATTCAGATTGTTAACGGGAACGGGGAATAATTGGATGACGATTAAGATTATCAAACTGGTACGCACATATATCCCTGGGGAGCTCTGAGGTGGATGGTGAGAGCTGATTATGATGGTTGTGGATGGGATAGTTTGCAACACTTACCCCCCTCGAGCCTCGCCTAACCAAGAAGCTCGTTCCCCCGATAACTAACCTCATCAAAACCACCACCGCCATGTCCCTCCTTTACGAATGTATCAACGGACTTATATCCGGAGGCCTCTTGGCCGCAATGGGGGACACCACCGAGGGCGAAGAACTCGCCAGCGTGTGCGTCACTAAACTAAGGGGATTCCTCGTCGAGGGGGATTCAAATCGTACTCCTCCCCCTCCCAAACCTCATCCCCAAACTTCACCCCAAATTACCTAAGTATACTAATTCTATGGTAGTGAAATACGTCGGCCTCCTTGCCTTCACTAAAATCGTCTCGACCCATGCACACCTCGTAGCTCTCCATCAAGACGTTATCCTCGACTGCATCGACGACCCGGACATCACCATTCGCCTGCGCGCGCTCGAACTCGTCGTGGGGATGGTAACCCTGGAGAACCTACAGACCGTCGTAGGGAGACTCATGCGGCAACTTCGGCCCCCCACTTCCCCATCCCCAGGCTCAGAGCTAGAGCAAGGAGATAGTGAAGAGTACTATCCGAGTGGAGACGAAGATACATATACTGGTCGACCTAAGAAACCAAAAGCGAAGAGAAAAGTGGGAACGAAAGGGGATGTAATACCGAGTTTACCAGAGAGCTATAAGGTTGGAGTGATTAGGAGGATACTGGAGATGTGTAGTAGGGATATGTATGCGAATATCCTGGATTTTGGGTGGTATCTGGATGTGTTGGTGCAGCTTGTGAGGTTCGCCCCGCCTGTTGCTGCAAGCAGCGGTGCGGCAGCGGCGATGCCGGGGGAGTATTATGATGGAGGAGCGGATGAAGATGAGGGTGATGATGCGGGTGATGAAGAAGGGAGAATGCGCAAGAAGGATGTTGGCGAGGATATAGGCTTTGAGCTTAGGAATGTTGCTGTGAGAGTCAAGAGTGTTAGAGCAGAGGCAGTGGGAATGGCAGATTTACTCGTGCGGAGAAGGGATGGGATGTTCCCCACCGCAGGAGGTGGAGGGAGAAGAGTTCTCTTTTACGCAGGGTGGATGGTAGGGGAATATTCCTCCCTGTTACCTGATCCAGAATCAACTCTAGGAGCCATACTCCAGCCAAGCACGAATCTCCTCCCAGTGGATATCCTAGCGGTATACATCCAAGCCCTCCCAAAGATATACGCCACCTTCACCGGCAGTGCATTAATCCCCTGGACCCCGCATCGCCAGAGCTCAGTAGCCATCCTCACCGACTCGATCGTACGCTTCCTAGAGCCACACTCAACAAGCCCTGATTTAGAAGTCCAAGAGCGGACTGTAGAGTTCTTGGAACTATTTAGACTTGCTGTTGAGGCGGTCGCGCAGCAGGGTATGCCGCAGTATAGCCACTCGACGGAGATTATCGAGCCACCGAGGATCCTAACGCAGGCGATCCCAGAGATGTTTGTGGGTCTGGAGTTGAACCCCGTTGCGCCGAAGGCGCAGAGAAAGGTCCCATTGCCACCGGGATTGGATTTGGATGAGCCGATTAATCCAAGACTGCATGAGTTGGTGGCGAAGGCGGAGGGGTTTGATCTATCGCTTTGTGCGATGGTGACGGGGGAATCAACGGAGGATGAGACGGATGCGGAGGAGTTGGAGTTGCAGAGGTTCTATTACCAGAGATACTCTTCCCTTACGTCGAAATCGGCGCAACAGCTCCTCCCTGCGTCGGCACTCATAGATGCAGCGTCCCGTGGTGGTGGGGGGCCGGGGAGCTATCAATACCAATATCAGACGGAGGAATATCTGGACAGGGATATCCTCGAACGGAGGAGAGCCGAGCGACGAGAGAGGAATGCCAATGACCCCTTCTATATTGGCGGAGAGTCCCCTAGAGCTGGTGCTTCTCTAACTCCTAATCCCCTAGGCGGGGAGGAGGTAGATGTGGACGCGATCCCGGTTATGCCGCTGGATTTGGGGGCCGCGGATTTACCCCCGAGTTTTCTGTTGACTGGAGTTAGTGAGAGGAAGGCGAGGCCCAAGGTGGAGGTTGTGAGGGATGAGGAGGTTGATTTTCCGAATAGTAATATCACTGGGGATGGTGACGGAGATGATGGGAAGGGGAAGAAGAAGGGAGCGAAGAAAGGGAGTAGACATCCTCTATTGGGTGTCGGAGCAGGTAGTGGGCTGGTGGGCTTCTCGCTAGAGGAGGATGAGGAGGAGAAGGGGAAGAAGGAGGAGGTGAGGAAGGCGAGGAGGGAGGTGGAGAGGATTAGGATGGAGATGGAGAAGAAGAGGGTTAAGGAGGAGGTGGAGGCGGAGGAGGCGAAGAAGGCTAGGGCAAGGAGTAAGGGGAAAGTAAAGGAGGGAGACGGGTTGGAGGTGAGGAAAAAGAAGAAGAAAGCTGCTAGTGCTGGAGGTGTGCTTGTGGGCGAAGCGGGCGTGGGGTTGAATGTGAAAACTAAAAAGGTGAAGAAGAAAACAGAGGAGCTGGGAGGGGCGGGTGGAGATGGAGCTACGACGGCTGCTCCATCACCACCACCACCACCACCACCATCAGCAGCGGTGAAGAAGAAGAAAAAGAAGAAGGCGAAAGAGAAAGAAAAGGAGAAAGCTGAGGAGGGTGGAGATGCAGGTGGGCAGCAGTTGTTCGTGTAGGGAGTAATAATAGAGGGAATTGGTTTGTAGTATAGAAAGTAGAGGTGTTTTATGTATATTAAATTGAGAAATGAATAGATTGTTGAGCAAGACTCCCTTGTGCATATCTATGTTGGGGGGGGATTGGGATTGGTGATATAGTAGAGTATTACCCTGAATTTTATGTGAAAAGGTTGTTTATCGATAAGAGTCTTGGCATATGGCGGGGTTCTGTGGAATGTTGTTTAGGTCTAGTAATGAGGCAAACTTATTTAGTATTATCACTGCCTGGTTCTTGCTTCAACGCAATCCCATACTTCAATACAAATAGTGGCAAAGGAAAAGTCGTTTAATAAATCGATTCCCGGGGAATTCTCATCCAGTTGCATTACTTCAGATCATCATCATGCATTCACATCTAAGCATTCTGCACTCCCCCGGCCCAAACAGCCCTCCCTCATCTAATCCTTCTTCAAGTCATACAGCTCCTCACTGACCCCCCATCTCACTGCCCTACCTTCCCCCTCGGCCTCCTCACTCGCCGCAACCGTAATAATCTGCAGCCCATCCCCAACTAAAATATGTCTCTCCGTCGCGCTCGTGAACGCGTCCTTGACTAGCTTCCTAACATCATCCATCGGCAGCGGCTGCACCAGCTTCTCGTCCTCCCACTCATACGGCGCATACTGATTCTTGAACTCGACCTGGTTGTCTAGGAACGGAACGATCAGGTCCGAGGCAGCGCCGGCAGCGGCGCGGCTCTCACCGGATTTGCTATACGACCCTACGGGGTCGTACGAGTAGAGGACGCCTTTGCCGTTTTGGATCCCAATGAGTATGCAGTAGGCGTATTTGGGGAAGAAGCGGTTGCTGTAGAGGATTGTCATGAGGAGTTGTGCGGCGGCGGGCGGACTCATTTCTTTGTTGTGGTGGAATTTGTAGTCCTGGGCTCTGCCATTAGCTTTTCCTTCCTTTCCTACTTGCTCTCTGGTCCCCTAGCTTGGAGGAGTAGGTTGGTTGGTTGGGGTTGGTGGTGGGGTATACATATACGAACCTCAACAGCCTGCTTCATCGTCTGCACCAAGTCAAACGCATCGGCACCAAACCCCACCGTAGCAAGCACCAGCGACGACTCCTTCCCTAACCGGTGTACCTTCTTCTCCGCCCGGGAGTTGATGCTGTAGCCCTCTGTGTGGCGGGTGTCGCCGGCGAGGATGGCGAAGTCCTCGCCCGTGATGCCGAGGATAGTGCCACCGTTGTCGGTATATCTTGGGAAGGGGGGGGTTAGCTGGGGATTCAATTCAATTAGGTTGAGGGGGGCTTACGGGGAAATCTGGTGCTGTACGAATGGTCCAGCAGTAGCATGATGGTGGTGGTGGGAGAGGGGGAAGTCGGATATGATGTTTGCTTGCTGGGAGGTGTGGAAGTAGGCCATGTTGTGGGGGGGGGGGAAGGGGAGATAGTCGGTGAGTGAATGGAAGTGAGGTGGGTGTATATGTGATAAACGGGCTTTTTTCCCCCCAGAGGCTCACGTTCTATGAGCTGGAGAAGTTTTCTATGTTTCACATACAAGTATCGTGACGACGCTGGTGGGAAGCTTACCCTGGCCGAGGGGTGTGGTTAGTCAGCACCCGCGGTAGCTACGCTTCGGTGCATTTTGTTTTGTTTCGGGGCAGCTTTGGGAATCCGATCAACACCACGTTCGGCCCTTGACCTGGCACGATGCTAGGACTCGTATCCTATGACAGTGACGAAGATGGCGAGCAGCAGCAGGTGGAGGAGGAGAAAGCCTCAATACCCCAGCCCCAGCAACCAATCCAAGGCGCAAAACCAGCAGCTGCGAAACTTCCTCCAGAACCAGTGGAGGTAAGTCCCATCCTTACGCACTACAACTCAGCCTCCTGCCATGCTTCTGACATGCCCGTCCGCGCACCTAGGTACCCCTACGAGACCGACACTCCTCTCTCCGAGCTACTGTTGAAGACGAAAAAGGTTCGTCCCATCCTACACTCATCCGCATAGCACCGCTCAGGCTAGCACTGCTGACCTGAACTTAATCCCACCGCCACTACCCACAGCAAAAGTCACAATCCCGCACTCTCCCTTCCGGTCCGAATTTTCGCTACCCGCACCCGGTCCAGCATTAACACCATCCCCACAACCAGAACTCGACACGACCTCCTTCCCCGTCGGTCCCTCCTTACCACCCCAATCTTCTGCCACCTCCCCCTATCCCACCTCCCTCTCCCCTTCCCCCGCCCCCCCTGGCTCCCCCTACTCCCACACCCGCGCCCAAATTCACACCCTCACCCTCCCACACACCATCCCCCCCATCCCCCCCTCCCCCCCCGGCACCCCCCCCCCACACACCTCAAGCAAATTCCACATCTTCCTCAGTCTCAAACGTGCCGGCACGCACTTCAACCAAAAACTCTCACAGTCCTCATCATTACGCAACCCCAGGCTACTCGAGAAGCTGATGGGGTTTGTGGGTATTTCCACCGAAATTGGTGATCCAGAGATTGGGGGAAAAGAGTGGAGTCCTGAGCAGTACGTGAGTGGGCTGGACAAGTCAATATGGGATTACTCCGCTTGGGGCCACGACTCGTACCGCGCCGGCTTCATCGAGGAACTACGGAAATCACAGACCGAAGTCCTCGAAAAGCACCAGCGGGGGATTGAGGAAGATAGAGCGAGGGGAGTTGTCAGGGACAGAGTTGGGTTCGTAGGGGAGAAGGGAACGGAGTTTGGCAGTGGGAGTGGGAGTACTAGGAGTGGAGCCGGTGCCGCTGGAAGGGCAGGGATGCAGAGCAAAGCAGAAAGGGTAATGGCCGGGCTGGATCAACCATCACCCGCGAGTGCGAGAGGCGAGAATGGTGGTGCGGGGAAACGAGGAGGGTATGATCGAAACCGAACACAGCCTCGGGCCCGAGACGATAGACGCGGCGGTGGCGGTGGTGGGAGTGGTGGAGGAGGAGATGACTACTACCGGAATAGAACCCGAGAATGGGACAGGCGAAATATAAACCGGTCTCGGTCTCGGTCAAGGAGTAAAGATCGGGACAGGAACAGGGAAAGGGAGAGGGAGAGGGAGAGGTATAGGCGATGATCTTTAACCCTGTAACCTTAGAGTAGGGAGCATTATATCAAAGCCTACATACACTCAACGGGCAGTCCAGAAACAACATTACAATAAACATAGAAACCCTCCTCTTTTCTTTTGGGAGGGTGGGCTATAGCTTTAGGTGGTTATTGGCTATAGTATCCAAATAATAACCATGTTAGATTTGGTATGCCATAATTGTAGGGTATAGACAGCAACTCATGTATGTATATGATAACATTCATCAAACTTCAACACTTAATGCTCAACTCTCAAACCTCGGCTTTACTCACAAGTATGATATAAACGTAAGAATCAATTCAACAAATAGGAACCACAGACAAAGCTCACAAGAAAAAGAGCACTAAACGAATCCACAAACAAAAGGAAAAGAAAAAAGAAAAAAAAATCAAGTACGACTGAATATAATTCTCATTGAATCTCATAAAAGCCAAAGAAATTGACACAGAAACACAAAGGAGACACAAAAAGCACAAAAAGAGGACAAAGTAAGAAACACCCAATTTCCAATGACTTACTCCACAAAGGATTCATCACATACACTCTCTTCGTCATCATAATCGTCATCATTGTCATCAACATCATCACAAACATCCACATTAGCATCAGTCGCTCCGTCTGGACCGCCAGTCAATCACAACCTTAAATATCCCTTCTAGACTCTATTCCCATGGCTCCTGTGCCCATGCTGCTGCTGCTGTTGCCTATGATCATAGCCCCCATAATGCTGCTCACCATGGTGGCCCCTCACATGATGCTGCCCCCCCGGCGGAATCGACATCGCCCCAACCACATTATTCCCGACTCCCCCCGGCCCACTCGCACTATTCTCCTCCTCATAATCCTCCGCATCAACCCTAACAAGACACTCCTCCAAAAAGCCCTCCAGAAACCCATTAATCTCCCCTCCCATCCCGACAGGGGCCCGATTATCCCACTCCTCAATCTCCTTAAAAATCCCCGCAACCTTAATACATAACCTCTTCAGCCTCTCATGTGCCTGCTGTTTCTCCTTCTGCACCAGCTGCACACTCGCGGTGTTCGGATTCTGCTTCGCCATTGCCCTAATACTCCGTTGCAAATGTGTTGCTCTTCTGTTTAGCGCTGCTTCCAGTGCTGGAATAAGTACATTATTCAAGGCCGTAAGTGGTGCAGGTTCAGCACTCTGAGGCTGCTGTTGCTGCTGTACTGGTCGAGAAGGTTTCTTCGGAGTCTCAAGTTGTGGTAAGGGGACTTGGGAGAGTTGCTGATATGTTGACTGTTTGACATTATGAGCTCCTGAAGGATGGTTATGGACTTGTTGCTGGTTATGTGGGATGTGGCCCATTCCCTGCTGCTGTTGCTGGGGATATGCTAACCCCGGTGGTGGTCCTAAGACCTTTGTCGGTGAGGTCTGCGGTTCCACCCGCGGAGTATGTACTGGTGTTTGGGGCCCATTATCCTGAGAATACCTATCCCTGTTGTGTGTTAAACTCTTAGGCTCCATATTGTACCTATCTCTATCAATTTGTGGCTGCGGAAAAGCAGTCAAGCTAGGCCGTTGTTCCACAAATCCACCATTGGTTTGGTTATTAGGATGGAAAATTGCGGCATTCTCAGCTCCCGGGCCCCCATTCGTCGGTATAGCATTAGTATTTGGGTGCCTATTATTCGGTGACCTATCCGGGGCTTGTCCCTCTGTGAGCTTCATCCAACTCAAATCTTGTGCTAAATCCTCCTGTAAAGATCGATCACCCTCATCGTCCTCATGCAAGGGGCTGATAGGCAATGCTGTCTTCGTGGGGGATCCCTGAGCTCTGGTAGGAGACGTGTTTGGTGAGTGGTATCGCGGTGACTGAGGGTAAGGAATATCCGAATGCTTGAGGTCTTGCGATACCGGTACCTGCTGTGTAGACTTCTCCAACCGTAAACCCCTCACTGTGTCATATGACGCATATCCCGAGTCTCGTGGTTGATGAGAAGGCATCGCTAGAGGCAAATCATTGGCACTACCCACCACAGAAGTTGGCCCTTGCCTCGCTGCTGGATCGGAAGACTGATATGGATCCCTATACAGTTTACTCGCAGCCTTAGGGTCTTGGTTCTCAGAATAGCCTTCTTCAATGGTATATCCTGCAGCCCGAGATGTATGTCCACCTGCTTTTGACAATGACCGCAACGCAGTAGTCCCTCTACCAGCTGGTCGGACGGTACCAAAATCCCAGAGATCACTCTCCTGGTCATCCACCGTCCCATCAGCCGACGCAGCAGCTGGAGTGACCCCATCATCTTCGTCATCATCTTCCTTTGATCCATTCTCCATGACCCAACGCTCATGCCTCTCAATCAGCTCAGTCAAATAGTACGTCTTCTTTGCTTTCCTCACAAATGGGTGCCTTAGAAGCTCCTTTGCAGTCGGTCGATCCCTCGGGTCACGCTTCAAGCATAGCTCAACAAATTCTTTGAACAGGCGAGTAAAGTTGCCTTCCAAAATCGGGGGCGGGTTTTTTGGAATCAAGAAGAGCACCTTCATTGGGTGGATATCTGAATATGGCGGCTCCCCCTTGGCCAATTCTATAGCAGTGATACCCAATGACCATATATCTGCCTTTTGGTCATAGCCCGACTGCTTAATGACTTCTGGTGCCATCCAAAAAGGTGTACCAACAAAGGTATTCTTCTTGGTCATGGTAGCAGAGAGTTGTCCTGAGACACCAAAATCCGCCAATTTCACCTGGCCAGTTGAGCTAAGCAATATATTGGCAGCTATTTCCGTTAGCATTAACCCATCACTGATAGTATGAGAGAACCAATTACCTTTGATATCCCGGTGGAGCTTGTTGTCACTGTGCAAATACTCCAATCCCATTAATAACTCCCTTATGATAATTGTTATATAGTCCTCCCCAATGGACCCTGGCTTCATCAAGTCGCTACAGCTTCCACCAGAGCAATATTCCATCACGATCCACAAGTCTGACCCCTTAAGGTACGATCCATAATATTTCGTGACAAAGGGTGAATTGAGCTCTGAGAGTATATTAATCTCTTGGATAATATCATCCACTTCATCCTCTGCATTTTCGACGTCAATTACTTTGATTGCAACTGATTGACCTGTTCGTTTATCCACTCTGTATAAACAAATTACGTCAGACCACAGCCACAATGTAAACAAACGCAAAGAAACAAACAACAGCGGGAATGTAATTACCCTTTGTATACCTTGCCAAAACTCCCCCCACCTGTAAGACACCCATCACCACGGTTAGCCTCCCAATATCACACATAAAGCCGCCAGCCGCATCACCCAGAGAAAAATTTAGTACCTATTATATTCTGCTTTGTATAAATCGTCTCCGGATCAACCAATTGATTCGGTGTTCCGAGCGGAGAGTAAGGCTCCCCACCCGTTCCAGCTCCAAAACCGGGGCCTCCTGGTCCAGATCCGGAGTTACCACCAGGCATAGCAGAGACGGGGGACCCAGTCTGAATCGGTTGCGGTGGATATCGATTTGTTGCCATAGCTGTCGTATGCTTTTCTCGCAATGTATGATACCACTCCGGCCTAAGTGAACCCAAAAATGGATACTGTTGAAGCCTGGCCTGGTTGATAAGGCTCGAAAGATTCCTACTCTAACCCCACAAAAAAATGCAACTCGCTCAGACTAGCTAGCTAACAATCGACCTCGTGTTGTACTGTCGTTGGTTGCTTCAATCTGCAGAGTTTCTCAGCGTATCGAGTGTTATATTTCCCTCCAAAAAAAAGACTGAAAGCTGAGGAAGTCTGAAGTATGCTGCTGCCTATTTGGAATTCCCACTAATTCCTGTGGGTTTGTTGTGGGTTCAGCGTTGGCGGAGGGGCGGGTGAGCAGCGAATCCCAAGGTGTAAACGTTCGGTGAGGATGGGAGCCGTTTCGTTGGCTCGGAGGGTTGAGGATGGACAGGGTTTCTTGTCTTATGAGCACTGACCACACAGAAGAGGAAGCACTCCACTCAGTAATGCCATCCAGGGCCGTCTTGCGGGTGTATACTGCTGTTAGGCACAAGCCGAGGGCAGCAGCAGGGTTTTGCCCAACTGAGAATACGGGACTGGTGGGCTCACGATGCGGATACTATAGCTGTCCTCTGCTTAACCAGACTACCTCTGCCTTATGTCTCTGGATAGGCCAAGATAGCTAGCCTAAATACACCACACAAGTGAAGTTCTACGAATGTAAATCATTCCAAGTGCCTGTGTTCTTGCGATGCGGCGGGGTGAGACCACGGTAGCAAGTGCAGTACCTACATAAGGAGCTTGACGAATGTAGCGCATGTCGTCCCAAGTTTTGCACGGTGCAGCCGAGAGTCCCGCTCAAAATAGAAAGCTGAAATGAAATTGAAATACGTTGTCTCAGTTGTTTATTTTAACCCTCATGTTATCATAACGAACTATCTCAGTACGAGGCAAGAGAGATACCTGAAAGGCCACGACAGGTGATATTCTTGGCGACAATTTGCCAAGAAATCACGTATCTTGTACCTCGGTTCAGGGTAAACAACCGCAAAATGCACTACAAATAATAATTACAGGTAGTCTGGCGGGCACCAGCCTCTCGTAGAGAGATTACGGGGAAGACCACGCATAAGTAAAGCAACCGCACATACTTCACAATAGAGCAAATGCTTATGGCAATCTCTGGGTTTCGAGCGCCCGAAGATTATGGCTGAGCAACAGTACGCACGCACTGTTGCAATTTGAACCAACGTTACCATCAGAAATTTTTGTCGGGGCCACGGATGAATGATATCCTTAGGGATTGGATGAGACTTCCAACAGGTTCCAGTACCTCCTTGGCCGTCATGTGATATAATCAGTTGCCAATGAGGTTCCTGTGAGAAATACTGCTTAAAGCTTCCTGTTTTTGACATGAAATAAGATAAGTATCGCAAACCAGACTACTAATCTGCACAATGATATCAATATATTGTTCTCGCAAGTATTGATTTGGCTAACCGGCTTCGATTTGGCGACTATAATAACAGGTAAATTTGCAGCACGCACTCAAGCACCAACCGAAAGCCTTGTGTCCGTCTCCAGCGTGACAACGACCACACCATAACGCAACTGCAACAGCAACATGTAATGTATCTCATGAATACGAGAGCCGGACCTGGCAAAAAAATCAAAGCGAGAGGAAGAACGAATAAAAGGAAAAGCTGATACAGCATATGCAGCTCTACAAATTAAACACCCTAATCCTTTCCCCAACCATTCCATGTATCATGAAATTGACAACCTCCTACCCAACGAAGGGTTCAAGCCATACAGACACAACGTCAGGGAAAGAAACATAAATCCTCAAACCTTACCACATTTTACTCATTATCGACAAACTCAATCATGACAGTACCCATTTTGAGCTGTGCCTCCTCAAGTGTCGAGTCCAAGCGGTCAATGAGGTTCTTACCCATGCTAACCAACTCAAACTGCTTGTCGGAGGTTGCCTCTGTGACCTGCTCACCCTTTTTTGCAGCTTGCTCAGGTAACAAGTCTGCCTTAATCCATTCGTAGAGACGGGAAACTCGGTCACCCAGGGCAAACCTCCGAACCACTCTTGACCCATCCGCAAGCCTAAACTGGATGCGGGTGATTCCAGGGGACCCCATCGGTGGCTCGACATGATGGTTCGTCTTTGATATAGTCTGGAACGGGGTCTTCTCTATTGGTGCGGATGATGAAGGTGCATCGTCATCAAATTCAATAAGGTTGATTTCTTCCGGTTGTTTCCCCTTTCCTTTATCCTTTTCTTGCTCTCGAGTTAACTCATCCGGATCATGGTGCACACCAGCAATTTCTTCCCCATTATTCAAACTGCGCATCATTGCCTCCTTCAACATCTCATCCTCGGTCATGTGATCTACATCCAACTTGCGGGCGATTTGATTAGGTTTCTGTACCGGGTTCTTAGCGGAATTATCGAGAGAGTATCTCTCTAAGAACTCATGTAGCTGCATCACAAACTCCAATGGCTCCTTTGGTGTTTCCGCCCACACCTTAACCTGCTCACCAGTCCTGGGATCGATAATAGCAATTATGGGAAAAGGATTCAAGGGTGATGTAGGTGGAACATCTATCGCGTGGGGAAAATATAGTCGAACATATTTTTGTCCATCAATTCCGGACTTATCGTATTGTAGAAAAATACAGTGCTCCTTAATCGTGTCCCTCACTTCTTTCGCCTTCCATATGTCACGGTTAAGCACCTGGCAATCGAATATCGATCTATCTTGGATGTTGACAAGTATCCATTTCTTGATTTGCTTCGCCTGTTCGCGGGCATCGTCGAATTCCAAATGCTCTATTATCTCATATGGTGGACGGTACATCTCTGCTAAGCTTTGCTGTTTGGCCGACAGCTCGGAAGCACCACTCGTGGCTTCAGCAAAGCGGCGACGGGATTCTGGTCCATTGTCCCAAACGCCGCCTGACGGGATAGTAGGGGTTCTCGGATTGAAAGTACCAGGACGACCAGCTAAGTAAAACACTGTCAGGATATCGCTACGGATCATAAATGCAGCATTGGCAACTCACTACCACCTCTCCGAACCCCACGCGCCCTCGCTGCCATTTGCTCCAAGTAGTCTTCGTCCGGGCCTACCAAGGTCTCTGTAGTCCTGGCAATAGGTGCCCTCACACCATTTGTCTCCTGTGGCCCTGTATCAGAGTAGAGCTCTTCTTGCAGTCTTCTAGCCATCGCCTCGTCATCATCCCATTGCTCTCCTAATCTTGTTGAACCGGCCGTGATGGGAGACAAATTGTCCTGGTTGGGCCTGCCGGATCGTGAAGCTTCCAAAGCAACCCTGAAATCGTCATCGTCCTCACCCATCATATCATCATCATTGTTTACTGCAATGGGTACATTCAGTGAAGCTCCTGATGGTTGACTATGTGCTGGAGCCGCTGGAGCGTCCGAAGACGCCGGGATATTCATGTCTGCTCCACCCATGTCAAAAAAAAGCTGGACTGCTTGCGCGAGATCTCCATCTGCCACGTGAAGGTAACTTTCTGCATTCTTAGTGGAAGCACCCGTGATGCTGATGAAGCTGGCAATATTGCCGTCCATGATGTAGGTGTATCAACTGAAAAGGTGTCGAAATCCTTCTCGAGGCGAAAACAGGTTTAACTGCCAGCTGCTGAGGTGTTGTTATCTAGCAGCGTCTGTTGGCGTGACAAGGGAGGTCTATCTGCTTCTGCTGCTGAGGGGTAGTGGGGCAAGCTGCCTGGTTTGTTGTTTCCTGTACAGCTGGATAGTAATTCCAAGTGACAGGCTATGTATTTGCTTTTGCGCCAGCTGGAGCTGTGGTATAGGCGTGGGAGTCCGAAGTCTACTGGAGGTTGAGGGGAGAGTCGAATTTATTAGAAACCATGGAGGCACGAGAAACAAACCAGGCAGAAATGCAACGCCTCGTCATGTCCATAAATGCCAAGCGAGTAACCTTGCTTGATGACTCTTTACGAGATACCGAGCAGCAGAAACATTTACATTTTGCATAGAAGAAAAGGAAACAAATTATATAAACGCATGTATTACTATGTCAAACGGAAAGCAGTGAAACGCCGTGCTAAGAGCAGGAAGACAGAGAAAACATGCAGAGCTCTACTCTAACTACCGCCTTCCATAGAACTTCAAGCATTGCACTTGGTAAAATAAACTTTCCCCCCAGCGCCGGAACTTAAGCCTTAATCATAAAAATCTGCATGCGGCAATTAGGAAACAGTTGAATACATATATATTCAGCTAGGT
The DNA here is from genome assembly GCA_015179035.1 of Tirmania nivea. Lineage (NCBI taxonomy): Eukaryota > Fungi > Ascomycota > Pezizomycetes > Pezizales > Pezizaceae > Tirmania > Tirmania nivea. Next base: position 122,637 of record WHUY01000070.1, on the reverse strand, counting down.
GGCAAAGAAGTTTTGTACCCTGCATAAAGAGGCCGGAATATGCAACGAATGTCTTGCTCCCCTGCCCATACAAATTTCGGATCGGCACGGGATTATGCACCCTAAAATGCAGCGTTTGGGCTTTTTTATGCAGGAGGGTACGAAACTTTTTGCCACCTAGCTGTAGAACAGGAAAGTGAAACACGTACCTCATTCAACGCCTGGACATCCATTACGGCACTCTTCTTTGCAGCAATATACTTGTGTCGGATGGCCCTCCTTCCAGTCAACGTCCTCGCAGCAGCTGCAACAACAGCCACCTCCAGAATATTACGCCCCTCCTTACTCGAGCTGTCGGACGATGATTTCTTTGACTCTTTCTGCTTCTTATGCTTCCTGTCTTTTTTCTCTTTTCTTTCTTTCCTCTCCTTCTTCTCCTCATTGCGGTCATCTGATCCCTTGTCCTCCTTATTCTTTTTCGACTTCTTCGACGTTAATTGCAGTGGCTTTTCGTTCTCTTCAGATGGGGTGGTCGTTCCAGAGCACCTAGACTCCCTGTCTTTTCTCTTTTCCCTCTTGTCTACCTTGCCATTCTTATCCTTTTTCTCTTTCTTGTCCTTTTTTTCTTTCTTGTCCTTTTTTTCTTTCTTGTCCTTTTTTTCCTTCTTGTCCTTTTTTTCCTTTCTCCTCCGCTTCTCCTCCTTCTCATCCACGTGCTCCTCCTTTATCTTCCTCTTCCTTGACTTTTCCTTCTTTCTCTCCTCCTCCACATACTCCACCTTCAGCCCCTCCGACTTCACCGCGACCCCACCATCCTCGACCTCCTCCGCTCCCCCCCTTTGTTTCCTCAACAACTGTTCAATATCACTACTCTGATACACTTCTCCCCGCACAAACCTCATCCGATACCTCTCCCCCACAATAATTTCCCTCCTATTCTTCTCCCTCGCCTCCCTCCCCCTCTCCATCTCCCCCTCATCCTTCCCATTCAATCTCCCAAGTAAATCCTGAAAAACATCCAACCCCGTACACTCATGATCCTCGCTCTTCTTCTTCGCCCCAATCCCCAAAACATCGTCCTTAATCATAACCTTTATCCCCGTATGACTCGCACTTGTGAGATGCACATGATGCGCAGATGTAGTATCGCCTAATGTTGACCCAGGTTTCCAGCCATACTGCTCGAGGATCCGGTGCCCAAAGCGGTCAGTGTTGGATGCCCAGTGGGTGTTGCGGGGGTCGGTGGAGATTTTGTTGTTCCTATAGATGATCAATTAGCTTTGAAAGTTGGAAAGCGAAGATGTCTGTAGGGGGCTACGCACTTTTTAGGGCCGGCAAGACCCATTGTAGCGGACGTAATGGAACGGGGAGCTTAAAGGGAAGGGGAGCTCCACAGATTTATCGTTGAATTTACTTTTATTTTCGCTTGCAGAGTGCCAAGATTTCATCTTTTGCCAAGTTCGATTAAGGCCAGAGAGACAGAGAGCTACAGCAGAGCTCTTATACTACCATTCAAATGTTCGATTACATTACCAGACTACCATTGTCTAGTATGCTCATTCAGTGAGGTGCACAAGGCATGGGTAATAATAGCAATGGTACCGGAATTTCCCACAGCAATCATGATCTCATTACATCGATGTATCCCACAACACTGATAAATTCCCTCCCATTCGTGGAATAATCCTCATTTACACCGTCTGCGCACCATATCCTCTAATTTTATCCGCAAACTTCCAATTCTGGTTCTCCACCTCAATACCATGTGTAAGATCTACTCCCTCCTCAGAGATGACCGCCAGTGAGTACTTATTCATACTCCTTGCATCACGGTAGAAGAGGACCTGCATGCACGTCTTTATCGCTTCAATAGCTTGCTCTTTGGTGATATTCGCTACAGAAGCCTCGTCGGGGGCGATTGTTCGGAGGATGGGGATGGCGAGGTGAGCACCGAAGCCTGAAGCGAGGGCTGGGGAGGAAAAGCGGGTTCCAAGGAGGTTGGCGTAAGCGAGGAAGCTGTGCATATGTTAGTATTCTAAGAGAGGTGGTATAGTGATCGGAAATGGGGAGTGCATACGGCTTCTTTTCGTCGTCGTAACCGGCGACTAATAAGCTATTCCAGAGGAAGTTGAACTTGCATCGGCGGTTGTAAAGGACACGGGCAAGGTAAGAGTAGATGTGGGGTGCCCGAAGGGTATGACCATCGTTTTGGTATTCTTCCTTGATGCTAGAAAGCACGAGGTCAATCATACTAATTACTGAAAAACACCCAAGAAGCTGAGAGAACATACAGTACTGATTCAAGGAGTTTGTCGAATAGGTATTGCATGTCTGAGATATCACCTCCGCCTCCGACGATGGTGTGGTCTCCCACCTGCTTTATACGCTTGACGTCGGTGAACCTGGCAAGAGATCCGTAAGATGCTAAGAAAGCAATCTCATTAGCAAGATACTCAAGGATGTTTCATGGAAATGAACACACCGAGATTGTCCGCAGCCATAACGACCCCTCCATTGTACTTCAAAGCAACAACACTGGTACCTGTGGCAATCGGTCGTGTAGTGTGCTGCTGAGCGCCGCTAGTGTTCTGGAGAAAGGACTTGTCGTAAAAGCCGTAGACATCATCTCTAGGCTATTCGAATGTTTCAGCCAAATGTTCAGGATAGTGGGGCATAGGCGTGGAAGGAGGGGCAATATGTACCCTTCCCCAGTTATCCGGAGTGTGGTTCATCGTCGTTATAAAAGGTGATAGGCGGAGGATTATAGGAGTAGTGCTGGCAGACGTTCAAGTAACTGAATGAGAGAGTTGAAATGCTAATATTGCCTAGAATATCCCGTACGTTTTGGGGAAGAGTCTCAAGGCACCTACGACACAGCGGGCTGACCTGTCGGTATTTGCCGAAGCTGCTAGAAGTTTAGTCTTATGATACTGATGCTTGGCTTGGTTTCTAGTGCTGCGAAATGCAGCTACCGGCGTACTTCAGGGCGCAGCGTCGTACTGTAGGTATGTCCCGAGACTCTCAATCTGGCAGCTTAACAAATGCCAGTGTCGCACACTTATAAGCTTCAGCTCTCCCAGGAAATGGTCCAGTCACAAGGACTGTACCTACAACATATTATACAACTCCTCAGTATCAGCAATGTCCATTAAGGTCCTGGTAAAGGAGTATCCATATCGGTCAATTGCACTGGTCACACCCTCGCATGCACTAGTATTTCAGCATAGTCCCAGTTCAATTACAGACAGCACTTCCGTGAATGGGTACTCAACAGGTTCAAATGCTTCTTATGCCTCACTGGCAGATAAATATGGAACTGCTCCCCGGATTATGGTCGAGTTCTCAGTCTTGTCTGCAATAGACTTGCAAGACTACAGGCCATTGACACATTCGTGTAAGGGGAGTTTGGGGCTGGTTACATTGGGGAGAGATGTCTTCATATGCTTAGTGAATGGGTCAAGCCATGTTGCTACTGTTCGGCCAGGAGAGAGGGTTGAAAGGATACATACCGTGGAATTTCGTAAGCTCGAAAACGCTGCTTTCCCAGACAGACCAATCACCTAATTCAACCTTTTCAGATTGCGTAAATCGTTCGGACTATGACAGAATGCTTGAACGAGAGGTTAATTCCCACAACACCTCCCATTTAGATGAAAATGGTTTCGATTACGAGCAGCCCATAATTGAGCACCCATGCCTGGCTATCAAGAAGCTGCTGAGCGGAGGAACCTTTTACTACTCCACTGATTTTGATCTTACAAATAGGTTACAGAATAGGTGAGGAATTCAGCTCTCCATTAGGTAGAAGCTAGTATGAGGAAGGAGGGTTCGTGTTGGTCTATCAGCATGGTGGTACAGTGGGGCGTTTTTGCTGATTTTGAATGATATCAGATCAATTGAATCCCATATTTTTGATATAGACAACTTTGATCCTTCTTTCCTCTGGAATTCTTATATGATTGCTCCTCTCCTCAAATTCCGTTCACATCTCTCCAATTCTGAGCGTAGAGCATTAGACGAATCCCATCTTTTGACCTCTGCAATTCGGGGTTTTGTGGAGACTTTGACAATCCCACACTCTTCATCATTCTCATCCTCTAAGAAAGTAGGGGTGCCAGCTAGCTTGACTTTGATTAGCAGGTTAAGCTGTAAAAGAGCGGGTACAAGGTTCAATGCTCGCGGAATAGATGATGAGGGCAATGTTGCAAATTTCGTGGAAACGGAAGTAGTGATATGGGATCCAGCTGGTGGAGCGGCAGGGGCAGGCTTAGGATTCAGTTATTGTCAGGTCCGAGGGAGCGTTCCTGGTTGGTTTTTTCTATCTCCACCAAATTTAAGCATATGCATCTCTCTAATGTCACCTCTGTAGTATTTTGGGAGCAACAAACGGGATTGCTACCAACCCAGCAAAAAATAACTCTTTCTCGATCTCCAGAAGCTACGCAACCAGCTTTCGATAAGCACTTTGAGGGTCTAACCCTGAAGTATGGTGTCATCCACGTCGTCAATCTGCTTTCTGCAACAAAGCTCGGTGAAGTAGATTTATCGAAGCGATTTCGGTACCATATCAGGAACTCACCCTTGAATCATGATCCCGGCTATCAAACCGAGAGTACCGGGCAAGGCGTTAGGGGGGCTGGAGGCAGTGGTGAAGGGACGCTGGTCAGAGCTACTGAGTACGATTTTCATGCTGAAACTCAAGGAAGATATGAGAATGCCCATGCTATACGACGGTTACTCGAGCAGAGTGCCGAGGGGTTCGGCTACTTTGTCATGGAGGAGCTTGACACTCAATCTGCATCAAAGAGACTTAGCAGCGAGACTGCTGTAGTGCTTCTTCAACAGGAAGGTGTCTTCAGGACGAATTGCTTGGACTGCCTTGACCGCACAAATCTTGTTCAGGGAATACTATCTCAGATAGCAATTGAGGCCTTCCTCTATTATCGGCAGGATGACGTCGCGCCAGACTTCTGGATGAGGCATTCTACGCTATGGGCGGACAATGGTGATGCATTGAGCAAGATTTATGCCGGCACAGGGGCTTTGAAGAGTAGCTTTACCAGACATGGGAAATCGAGTTGGGGTGGACTGATCGCAGATGCCAGGAAGAGTGCTACGAGAATGTACATCAATAAATTTGTGGATGGAGGGAGACAAGAGACCATCGATGTGCTTTTAGGAAGGCAGCTTGGTATGGAGCCAGTGCAGCTTTATGATCCTATCAACGACTACGCCCAGGCTGAGTTATTACGAAGGTCAGTTCCCACACTATATTCGCTGTTTCTTGCTAATGATGCCGCTTTGCCAGAGCACCGGAATATACCTCCATTCAGAAGATCCACATTCGTGTAGGCACATTCAATGTCAATGGTCGCACAAATGGTCTGAACGACGATATGTCATCTTGGCTTTGCCCAGAGTCAATAGAGCAACAACCAGAGCTTGTCGTCGTTGGTTTCCAGGAAATCGTCGAGCTATCTCCGCAGCAAATCATGTCTACTGATCCTGCACGGCGTCAGCTTTGGGAGAAGGCGGTCCTCAGCTGTCTTAACATAAATGCCGGACGACATGGCGGTGATGAGTATATTCTATTGCGAAGCGGGCAGCTTGTAGGCGCAGCCTTGATGATCTTTGTTAGATCAAGTGCCATAGGCAATATCAAAAATGTCGAGGGCAGTCTAAAGAAAACCGGAATGTCCGGCGTTGCTGGAAACAAGGGAGCCGTAGCTATTCGACTGGACTATGCTAGTACCAGACTCTGTTTCGTGACTGCTCATTTAGCTGCTGGATTCTCAAACTATGAGGAGCGGAATCATGATTACAGGACAATTGCTCATGGGTTGAGGTTCCAGCGGGGGAGAACGATAGATGACCACGATAGTGTAATTTGGTTGGGTGATTTCAACTACAGGATTGGACTAGAAAATGAAAAGGTCAGGAAGTTGATTGAGATGGGGGATCTCCAGACACTATATGATAATGATCAGGTAAGAGTTTCTCCATACCTTCCCTCAGGAAAAGGGGGCATAAATGACCCATTGTATAGTTGAATCTTCAAATGATGGCGGGCCTTGTTTTCTCTTATTACTCCGAGGCAGTGCTTTCATTTGATCCGACTTATAAATTCGATGTTGGAAGTGACATCTACGATACTTCGTAAGTCATGACCTAAGGCTATAGCGCTGCATTACCCCTGACATTGCCTTATAGTGAGAAAGCCCGTATCCCAGCCTGGTGTGATCGCGTTCTCCGTAAAGGTGACAATCTTAAGCAATTATCTTACAACTCAGCTCCCCTCCGCTTCTCAGATCACCGTCCCGTGTATGCCACTTTCCGATGTACCATTACATACATCGACGAAGCTGTCAAAGATAAGCTCAGCAGACAGATCTACTTCAAACGAAGATCAGAAATGGGCGGAGTAAATGGGAAGATCTCTATAGAAGCAATAGTCACAAAAGAAGAAGAGGAGGAGGACCTTCTCCTACTAGATGACGAACCGGGTCTGGTTCCAGGACTGCCACCCCCCAGCTCTGATTCTAGGAAATGGTGGCTCGATAATGGGAACCTTGCTCGATCGTCTGTGAAACCTCCAGGGCCGGACTACATATATAACCCCAAGAAACCCTCTAATCCTTTTAATGCAAGTACGGAGCCTGATTGGGTTAAGGTTGACCTCACTGGAGCCAGCACAGCCTCGTCTATTGCCAACACGAGAAATGGATACCCGGTACCGCCGAAGGGGAGTGTTTCACCTACTCCTTCGGTACAGTCCCTTAATGTCAAACCTACCTCTACTCTGACAAACAATTCACAGAATGCGAATAATCAAATTTACCGGAAGAGGCTGCCGCCTCCCTATGACCCAAATACCCTGCCTGCTCTTCCTACGAGAGCAAATACATTCAACAGTCCGGGAACGGGAATAGGAGGTACCAAAAGCGCGCCATCGAGTACAACAGGCCAGTTTCCAGTAAAACGAAAATTGCTTGCACCTCCACCGACAAATTACCCTCAACCCACCGAAAATAATACTAATGCATCGACTCAAAACCTACCAAGAAACCCACTACCTTTGGCCCCTCCATCTCTCACAACACCTTCCTCAGTCCTTCAAATACAGTCACAGCTACAGCAACTTTCAGTCGTTATCAACTCTCCTATCCCGCCCACTCCAGAAAGCGTAACCGCCGCCTCAGCTAAGAAACCACCTGTTCCAAAGAAACCATCTGTCCTGACGAAACTTCCCCCTAATACTACACGCACACCAACCCCTCCACTACAACCATCTCGACCAACCCCTCCCCCAGCATCACCATTATCTTCTCAACTTAACCGGCTCTCTAAACCCCCGCCCCCGCAGCCAATGAATTTCACTTCCACATCGTCAGTTCCTTCACCAACAGCATCTAAACCGACAAAATCCGAACCCGCAACAGCCCCCGCCCGTCTGAAAAAATTAGCCCCAACAGTCAAACTCCCCGCAGCCCCAAACCCATCTACCACCTCACGATCAGCACCACAAAGCCCCACAAACCTCATTGCTCCTGTTCCCCCCCCACCGCCTCCCACACGCAGGAGTGTAGTCGCGGGACCACCCCCTGCAGCAAAAAGGGCGAATGGGGCAGGAGTATCGTTGCCTCCGCCGGTTAGGCAAATGACGTTTGCCACTGATATGGTTAGAGGAAGTGGTGTTGCTTTTGCTAGTGGTGGTGGTGGGAATGAAGGTGTGGATAGTGAGAGTCAGATTACGGATGTGAAGAAGGGTGTAGCGAGGTGGGAGTCTTTGGGATAGAGTTACTTGAATGTGGATTTTCTTGAATCCAAGAGGGAAGGAAGAGGAGTGAATACCTAATATATTGCAGCTTGTTTTATTGTAGTTTGGAAGTTGGTGATTTATGAATGCTATGCCACGATGTATCATGGTGGTTATCTATCTAGGGAGTGGCCAAGCGAATACAGAAACGATGGAAAATATCTATGCTCTTTTTTTCTCACCCAACTGGGAAAACATGGGGAACGAAGACGGAAATTTCCCAACTCTCACGATTTATGTTTGTACTAATGATGATCCCTAAAGATGCCCTGCGGTACGGGTACGGTTAGTCTGGCGGGCACCGCCTCCCGTAGAGAGTACGGTATGGTAACGGAGTTTTCACCGGTACATAACGAGTTCTAGCGTTCACGCTCATGGTGGTTGGTTTGCATGTTTGTGCTTCTGTTTTCTTGGATGGTGAATGATGGTATAGGTAGGAAGCTAAAGCTAGATATCACGGGGCCAGGCGAATAAGTATACTAGTGCTTGATGCCTATGATCAATGTTCTCTCTAGCAAGACGAGGCGTCGGCATTCCCCAGGCAGGCTAATCCTAGGCGCTAGGTAGTCTCGCTGCATGAGGCCTGCTCCAGGGAAGGGCTGCGTCTCCACGCAACTACCCGAATAGGCATTCGGGCTCCACCCCCCCCGCAAAGTAAACCCCTTTCGAACTCGCGCCAGGCCGTGCGCGTTTTTGCAGCAAATCAGCAGCCTGTACGCGGGAGAGTACCGGTACTACTTCTGATCGAGCCCGCACGGGCAATTATTCCCTCGCTCAGCGTACTGTACTCCACATGTAGCGAAAAAAAAAAATTAAAAAAAAATGTAAAAAAAATTAAAATAAATAAATAAATAAAAAAAACAGGCAAGGGGGGAAGACGTAATAACGTCCGTGAGCCTTCCACATCATTGGTTGCAACAAACGTCCCCGCCCTATGGGGCCTTAATCAAGCGAACAGTTGTTCGATGGGGTGAGGCGCTTAAACGAGACAGAGCTGGTGGAGTTTTCTTCATTGGAGCGGAACTTTCTCTCCATGTGGAAAGAAATGTTTCTCCCATTGACTACTGCCCCCCCCCCAAAAAAAAAAGAGTCACGTGAAGGTTTATGAATGTATTGCCCTGGTTGTTGAACTGGCAATATGGATGGATGGTAACGCGACATCAAGTTCCAGCGCGGCGGCGTTGAGATTACCATCGTAGAATGGGATGTATTATCCTCGTTCGGTTCCACCTCTAGGTAGTTATAGTTATTACCTACCATTGATGGCGCAATTTCCTGGCCCAGAGCAGGGGTGCTATTGAGAAATGCTTAACAAGATAGAAGGGGGCTATAGGTACTTCAAGGCGTTGAGAGGAAGGAGAGTTCAACATTTGTTGCCCCTCACGTGTCACTTGATATACCCTGGACACCCCCGTTACCTACAAGAGGATGGACTACCTACGCAAGTGGCTTAGCAAGACTTGTATGGGAGGCAATTGGGGAAGCATCGTGGTAACTTTTTGTACCTGTGGTTGTGCGCTCTGTTCTATTGGCGGCCTGTTATATATAGATCCCAAGAAGACAATCCTCCACAGAGATAATCGCTGGATTTTTCCTTCAGCACTACTACAACACCCTCCATATAGCCTAGGTCTCAACCCTATCGAGCATGTCTGGAAACCGTACTAATCATGCAAAATATCCTTGCCTTGGAGGACCAAATGCAGTACGTTGAGGTCTTGCCTCCTTATACTTGTACTCTCTACTCTTCTTGTATGCTTCTAGTTGTCGTGATATTTTAGATTCTGTTTCTTTATTACCTGTACTTATCCTATTTTGAATTTCATACCTGAGGGGCATGTAGTTATACCCAAAAATCGGGGTCGCGGGGTGGCGCAGCAAGACTGGCTCAAATTTGGTGTTTCACCAAGACCTTTGCCCACGGATTGTACAGCGGAGATTTTATTGCATGGCTCTGGAAGCGAGACAAACCTAGCAGATCTGGTCAGAGACACAGGCAGAGACAGGACAGAGACAGTTACTATTCGTGTGTACGAGAGAGCCAGACTAAAGTTAGCTCGTGTTCTCTTGATGCTAACTGAGTACTCCTACTTGATACGCTGGGATGGAAAGCATGGATATATCACAGGATGCAAGGTTGCAAGGAGATTTTTCATTCCCCATTGCCTTGATCCAGAATAGCAAGCACTACGTGCCAAAGATTTGGTTTTTGAAACATTAGTCGTCAGTCAGGTGAACGTACTTCTGCTCATCTCCATTCTCCCAGCTGTATGTGGCCCTGCGCTCCCCTACAAATTCCACGTTCTCGCCTGTGTAAGTCTAGGTAATTGTGGCCTGGGAACCTAATAATCTACCTCTCCACGTTAGATTATTGCTAGCGCCAGGTCACTGGAGCCACAAAGTAAGTCCATGAGAAACAAGGTAATATGGCGGGCACCGCCTCTCGTAGAGAGGAAACAAGGGCTCCTGTTGATGATCGTATTTGGTAGATCCAAAGTTTTGACATGCACATCCTCAATTCCAGAACTGGAACCAGCACAAGCGCCCTGTCAAATGTGGAGGTCGATATTCCGTACTATTGCTTACGGAGTACCCATCAGAGAATCAGCAGAAAAAAAGAAAATAGGTATACTGTTGTAATTGCAACCCTCATTTTCCTCTTGTCTACCCCCGGCTCACCGGGCCACCTCAGTAGCGGTTTTAAAACTTCTTAATCCCGAACCACCTCGTGCGCAGCATCCACGTAGAGGAGTACGGCATATACCGAGTTTTGCTGGCAGTAACATGCTCTCACAATTCTGCTGTCTCCCTGCTCCACTCCGAAACGCCAATGCCGTACTTGATATTTCTGAAATCAGGGATGCATTGTATCATACGGTACATGCAGGAGTAGCATAGATACGAAGAACACTCGTATTCACAGGAGAAGTATCACACACACCTTATAGGGCTCCTCTCCATCGGTGATCTATGGCAATCTACCACAACCACCCCCGCACTACCCACCAGATTAAGCGAGCAGCCGACCCGATTCCTCTAGTCGTCATAGCGTAATTTCGTTCCAGCCTGGGATACGGTAGCTGACCTTGGGTGGATAGCCATTTAATTTGCTTAATACCGGGTTAAACTGATCACGCTTAATGCGGTAATTTGCTTGTGGGCTTGTGTGTTCAAGTGTGTGTTTGAGTAGACACTGCTGTGTAGCTACCAGAACAGTATCGGTATACAAAAAAAGGGTGTGTCACATTATACATCTCACATTCCCCCCCGCTTCTGATACCATTGGTGATCATCTGTGGGAGTGTAGTGATTGGGTCGCACAACGACCATCCCTCGATACTCCAGACAAGCTGCTCCGATGGGCCGGGCAGGCAGGTCTCAGCGCAGCTCAGTTTGCCATCAGCCCAATCTTGGTTTGCTTGTCGGTTGGTTGCCTTCCGACAGACATATGCACTTCCCAAAATAGTTATATATCACATCGTGTGAAGTGATATCTGATTTTCGTAGCCCAGCCCCATGCCACATGCAGATGCAGATGCAATGTGGCATTGAGATCGGGCGGAGGGTTTCTTGGCCACCGATGAGTGGGAAGGATAGAAATAGCCATGACGGTAAACGGTCACCAAGCTGGATGTTGCCAATCTGGCCGATGGGCTCTAACTGGACTGGGATAATGAATGTGTAGAGTTATAGATGCTTCCGGCCGTAGACTAACATTATTAAACCACACCGGTAAGTCTAACTGTTCACTTCACCGGGGTATTGTGTCAGTTTTCAACCAGGGAGCACCGCGAAGCCATGTGTATGAGGCACATGGGCTGCCTCAAGCGACTGCCGACACTCCATACTTCTTCTGACAGCTATTTGCCTGCAATTTCCTGACTCTTCATCGGGTATGCAATGCTATAGAATATCCAGAACAGGCACTCCCCCTATCGCTGAACTTGCCTGCGCTCTATTTTAGAGATACGGCATTGGGTATCCCCTCGAATCTAGGAACTTACCGCTGTTATGATAATGATCGGAGATGGCCAATAAGTCTTGGTGACGTGGGCGCCTGCTGGTATGATTTTGTAAAAGGAAGCCTATCACGGCTATGTGGATAGGTGAAGGTGTGTTGGTAAGGGTGAGGGGGTAAAGCGAGAGATTGAGTAGAGTTCTCCTTCTCCAGGTGTCCGTAGTGGGCCATTAAGGTGCTGTTGCTAGTCCAAATGTGAATGCATAGTGTGCATGTCCACGTAGGATCTTGTGCCCATGTGAATAGGGGTCGTAGGTATGCAAACAAAATCTGTTGTCTCGCGTGCCTGTAGGATATCCTGATGGTAGTCTGGTTCCCTGGTGGCTGAATGTCATCCATGTAAGCTTAGGTAAAGTGATTTGTTGATCTTCGTTACCACCCGCAATTGCAATTGTTTCATGCCGGGCATGTAGTACAAGAGCTAGGTGGGGTATATAAATAACGACAGAGAACCTAGTCAGCTTGAGGGTAATTAGAAAAATGCTGGTCATTGGTGACCGGAAGAAACACTGGTGACTCGAACTGCACATATTTTCGGCATATAGAGCATTATGTCTATCCGTGCTTTCATAATGTCCAACTTCCGCAGGCTTCTTTGGTAGCCCAGGCTACTGTGCCGAACCCATGAGGAAAAGGAACGGATCACAAAGTGACCAGGCTCCAGCGGCAACCCACATATCCAGCGCAGTTTATTCAGAATCAAGCCTCCACTGCGCCAGTAGTTGTAAGAATCAGAGCTAAAGAAAGAAAGACAAAGTCATTATATAGCCTGTGGACAACGAGAACACTAATGCACTCTTGAATCAGTGTGTCTCCCATGGTATGCCAAAAAAAAAAAGGTGATAAACGAGGTCATGGACGACTGATCCACCTTGGAGAGTAGGGAGTCCCATCCCTTATTTCCCTTGCTTAATCTTCCCAACCCCTCCGCGGAGTGGTAGAGTGCTTTTCAGGCACATGTGCATTCCCGGTCCAGATCGATGACCACGGGCCGCAGCCGGCAGATTGTGCATGGCTTTAAAAACTACTACTCCCACCTCATGCAGACAAGGAATCCCACTGCCGAGGATGGGGGTCTAGATGTTGGAAGGTTGGATCAAGTCTCGGTTCATGAATGCATGTCCAAATATACAGCCAAAAATGGTCCAATAGGATGAAGGACGAATCGTGGTTCGTGCTCGAAGCGACGGTCTTACCGATCATGGATTCGAGCAGAAAAGCCTTAGCCTAGCGCCGTTCGATAGTAGAATAGTAATGGAAGAAGAGCAGAACATAGCCATACAAAACTACCATTATCCCGGGTCCGGGAGTATTTCGCATTGCATGCTGTGTGTACGTAAACCGGTCGCGGCGCTTGGTCGGCAAGGGCGGCGTCGCCGACGGCATACCGCATCTTTACCCGGACACCCTGGCCCGCCGCTCTAGCACCAGTCAAGTGACTTGCCGGACCGTAGCCTCGAGGTTTTTGCTGGAGACACCGCAGATCCGCTCTCAGGCGGCGGAAGCCCCCACCGCAAGGCTAGGACAAAGGCAGGCGAGACACAGCCAACGGCTTGAGCGCCGGGTGGCTGCTTTTTGTCCACGCCAACCCACTCGAACAGCCTCTCGGTGCTGGATGTTACTGTAACGGCCATCGGTTGTGTGCTGTTGAGCCGCATGCAATCTACCCGTTTGCCTCCACCGCTCCCACAGAGCTGCCTTGCTTACCAGCGCTTCGAAGACCAGCCTACATAGCCCTGCGTGTTGATTCATCGGCGTCGGTTATGCCCTCTCCGCAAGAACTTGCACTTACTCAGGCGGAGCGTTTGGCGTTCAGTTGAAAGTGCCAATCGGACTACAGTTGAAACAAATATCGATAGCACGCCTTCGGCATTACAAGTAGTGCTGGCTGGCCATCAGGCTGGACCTAACGCTGGCCCTACCTAACCAGGCTGCTACCCACCGAGTCGCCTCCTCGCGTTGCGTCCCAACGCATCAGTTGGCCTCATCCAACCCTCCACTCTACCTGTCAGAGGAATCGATACCTGTACCTCGGACTCCACTGCGGCTAGAATTGAAATCCATAGTCTGACAAGCCTCCTCTCGTAGAGATGAAATCCAGTGCACTCTGTATCATGACAGGGGCAAGTCTCTCCCCCACACTTCACGGGGTTGCAGGCTAACAGGGATCGGTCCTAATAGCTGGGAAAACAACCACGCCTGGGGATGAGCTTATTTTCCTTGGGACTGCCGATGCATGAAGGAAAATCTCAACAAGGACAGGGATAATGGAGCATGTGGAGTGGGCGCGGAGCCCCTTGCCGACTGGGGTTCCTCGCATGGTCCTGGCGTGACTGAATTGAAATGTCTTCTGGGTCGACTACTCTTGGTAAATGAGACGGACAGATGTATGCACAGGACAAAAGTTAGAGGACTGAAACAGATTGCGTGGGCTTGAGCCACCCGCATCCTTGTGGTTAATCGTTCGAATGCGGCACCACAATCGTTGAGTGCTAGCAGTTTTCTGGCGGAAAGGCACCGATAAGCTGGGTCAAGTATACTGAGCTTGAGCATGCCAGAACACCAGTTAATATATTAGGACTCACGCCACAAACCGCGATCGTGGCAGGAACGATCTGCATACTTTTGTGCCGTACATCGCTGTCACGAGGTACATGTACATGTATTGCTGGAACTAGAGGAATGCATTAAAAATGACTATGGGTGGTCAGAGATCCATTCGGACCTGGGGGGTGGATGCTGCTAGAAGCAAACCTCGTGCTCTAGCTATTAGCGGTACGAAATCAGAGCAGCTTGGTGGTCAATAATGTAACACACTGATCAGTGCGGGGGGGACAGAAATTTGACAAGACTGCTGCACCGACCGATTCAGGGCACGTTCGGATACATCCGTGCACAGTCGACCTGCACGCCTCACCACTCTGGCCAGCATGGAGGGGGGTGGTGCTTCGACGACAGCAAAGTGCATGCCTCTCTGTCCTGCCTTTTCATTTTACGTTGCGCAACATCAGCATGTATGGTGCCGATAAACCTATTTTCCCGTGCTGATCCAAGAGGCCAATTCACACATCAACTAAGTAAGCACACGTTTGTATTGGGGCCCAGCTCATGCAGCATTGAGTTTGGCATGGCCTGTGCACCCACTTTTCCGTTGGCGATAATTTTACTCGCACGGCGTTCACTGGCTGTGGTGGTTGGAACGCTCCGCTTACATGTGCTACAACTCTCATGGTGAATTAAATCGACAGGGGCTCGTTCGGGGGAGAGGTTCGAGCTTCCGAGATGGAACCCTCTGCGGTAGTGAGCTTGCTTGGGGCTACTTATAATAAGTGAAAGCTCCAGAGTGCCAAAGGTTGCCCCACGTTTATATCTCGTCCAGCATCCTCAACGAAGCTGCCAACCGGAGGTTTATACATACATATCTGGGCTGGATTGATGTTTGCCATCCCCTTTTGATACTTAAGGTCCACGTGACTGGAGACCACGAAAACGGTTATTGACAGGCACAGATATCAATGATGAGAACAACAGGAATATCTAGCACAGCAGCCTTCTCGGCTTGGATGATGAGACGTAGCAAGCCTGGGCCGTTCTCGAATGCATTATGCGCGACTGCTTCGGATGCTGAGGGAAAGGCAGCACGACAAATATGGGAGCTCAAAACAGTCCTACGCAGCAAAGCGGCTTCTGCGGAATTTTGGCAGATACTGGTGGAGGGAATGGTTGAGATTACTGGTGCTCAGTCTTCCTTCGTCTCTCGCCAGATACAAGACGATGTGGACAACTCGCCAACGGAAGATCACCCTTGTGTCGACCCCAAATGCACTGGAACTCAGAAGATGTTGGCTATAGCATCATGCCTCGACGACGGGAGAGGCAAAAGGAAAATATACCACTTGCAAGAATACGTCACTGAGCACTCGCTTGCCCAAGGAAAGGTCATCCTTATTCCCCATTCTTTGACAGAAAAGCATCCCATCATGAAGAACATCTTATCATTGGATTTTATACCATATGAGGCAATGCTGTGTGTACCACTCTCGCATGGCACAGAATCTATGACACAAATGGGCCTGCTTTGGACGAGAGAGGGCCTACGCTCGAGACCACCGATGACTTGGGGATGCATCACCATGATTCTCCATGCTCTTGAAGATTTGGTACAGTCTCATCTTGTCAAACAACTGGCAGTGGAACAAGCTACTACTACACCTGGCGAGCTTCCTGATACTGGATTTCCACATTGTTGCAAGATATCGTTCAAACCCTACGCTCGAAATGTATCCCATGAGTTACGAACTCCGATGCAAGGTGTGGTGGGTATGCTAGATCTCATACAAGCCTCCATTAAAGACCTTGCTGCTGCACCTAAACCCCACGTGCGAAGGTCAACAGTTAAGAGCTTGTTAGAAAATATTGAGGTGGCTCAAGGTCTGTTCCCCAGGCCATATTTGGCACCCACGGCTAACCGTCTGGTTAGATAGCTCGATGAGGGCAATATATGCCGCCGATAATATGGTCCATGCCTATGACTTAGACATGGAGATACCGGCTATTGATATTCCGGAGACTTATGGTCTACCTCTTGGTGATGGAGGGGGACTTATGACACGACGAAATTCGCTCTTGCCTTTGGAGATAAATACATCTTCGATAGAGAGGTCAACAACGGCAACAGCGGATATCTCCCTACCCGCGTCTCCCACGAAAGTCCCAAAAGGAGCGCTACGAACTCGGCCACGAAGCTCCAGTAGCCCCCCTCAAGGACGCATGCCCCTAGAATCTACCTTCAAACGATCTTCCTCGATCGTTCCAACAACTGGTATAGTATCTCCTTGCACATCATCTCCAACACCGCCCGGTACCGTCGCATTAATATTCGATGCTACGGGCCAAGTACTCCTGAATTCGCGGCCCGTCAAGCTTCGAGAATTCCTTCATGATGTGATCCATCAATGTCTCAGGATGGGCGGTCGTCCAGAAAATACTCGTACGGTAGAAAGTGAACTAGGGGAAATAGTTACTGTTACGACTAAGGGGAATGACAAAGGGACTGTCACTACCACGATTGAACTGAGCGTATCATATGAAGTACCAGATTTTATAATAAGTAGGTCCCAGTTTCCCATACACTATAGGCTTTGCTGATTTGGATAGTCGACGAACTTGCACTCAAGAAACTGATTTCTTGTGTATTTCACAACGCTGTGAAGTTTTCATATGGGGGATACATCCGACTTACCGTGTCAACGGCGAATCCATCCTCTCGCAATGTCATTTTCAGCATTTCTGACACAGGTTGTGGGATAAAATCAGCATTCCTACCTAGCCTATTCAAGCCATTTGCCCGCGAAGACACCTCCATCACACGCGCTCTCGATGGCTTAGGTCTCGGCCTGATGGTAGCGAAAGGTCTTGCTAGAAAAATGGGTGGAGATGTCTGGTGCGAGTGGACATCTACGAAGGGTCCGTTGACTGGGTCAGAGTTCAGAATTCGTTTGCCAACCTCTCCTGCAAATACCCCGAGTAGCTTGCCGGGGACACCACTCAAGACACCTGGGACATTCATTCATTCCAATGCATCAGCATCGGGTTTGGATGTGTTGGAGCCATTGGTTGGAAGTTTGAAGCTGGACGCAAGAAGGATAATACCCATCAATGCGCCTCTGGGCTCTACTGTGAGGCCTTCGCCACCAGCAAGGTACTTGTGTCCTGCCAATGTTAAAGCATTGAAAGCTTCTTCCCCCGTCATAAACGAGAAGGTTCTCCCTCCTCCAACAGTGTCTCCGCCACAATTGGCACCACCGGCGTTATCGAAGTCAACAAAACCTACAATTATCCTACCGCCTCCCGCCATCGCCATGCCAAAGGCGTCGAAAGTCGCTAGTCTCACAGCCAACATTGGCGCCCTCCATCCAGACCTTCGGATTCTCGTTGCCGAAGACAACCCAATTAACCGCAACCTTCTTGTACGCACGCTTGAAAGACTTGGCATATCTAAACAAAAAATTCGCACTGCTGTTGATGGCCTCGAAGCCATCAAGGTTATGGAAGAAGACGTAAAGCCGGGCGAACCAGAAATCTCCCTGGTATTGATGGATCTTTGGATGCCGAAATGCGATGGTTATGAAGCAACCAAGAAGATATTGGCATTGCAAAAGTATAGAGATGGACTGACTGGAAAACCGACGGTAACGATACTGGCGGTGACTGCCGATATAACAAGGGGTGCTGGAAGGAAGGCAATGGAGGTTGGGATGCGAGGGCTCATGGCAAAGCCCTATAGGATTCCTGAGTTGCAGAGACTACTTCTGGATCACATCGGTAGTGGTTAAGGGAAGATAGAAGCACAGCTAGGGAAGCAGTTTTCAAGAATGTCCCATCAACGGGCTTCAACCATTCCCCTTTACTATTCGTACACGACGCAATAAAGGAGCGACCACGATATGACATATGGCTAATAGATTTGGTCAGAGTGGATTTGGTCATTGCTTGGATCACCCTGCGTAGAAGGAGGGGGCACGAGCAGCTACTGTACAATAGTACCACAACACACCACCGGCCGAATACACATGAACTAACAACGGCGCACAGACAACAACGACCACACTCATGCACCCAACAGTAACAGAGCAAATGAAGGGGCTATCAGACCCTTTAATATTCCTTTATTTTCTTCTACATTCTTCAGTTGATGAAATAATTCTTTATCGGAGCCTCAACGAGGCTTTTTCCGCTCTTGTTAAATTGCTAACCCATTGGCTTTATTGCAGGGACTTGGGAATCACACGCTTATTGGTTGAATTCAATGGTTATGTTTTTTCCTGTTGATTTATGTCATATTTTCCCATTTCTTTCCTTCTCATCTTGGGGCGGCGGGCCTCCTGGCGTTACAGCGGGGTTTGTATTTAGAGAAGTGGAGCTTGAGGTTTCGCATCATCACGGCTGACGTCGTTCCGTTTTTTCATTTCTTTTTGTCCATACACCCAAGTGAAATTTTACTAGAGAAGGTAACGTTTCACATTGCGGGGCCGGGATATGATAACGGCCAGGCTTAGGATATGATTGGATCGGGATGTATTTGGGTACTTGATTGGCTAGGTACATGAGCCTTTGACCAGATGTTGGGGCCGCGATTTCAATTGGGAATAGTCATTGATTGGGGTTATGGTTGGTTTGGAGAACTGGTACAAATTATACATATGGCCTGTGAGACTATACTACTGTGGGAGCTCCACGCCGTCCTCGCTTATACGTATACTTTACTTTGGCTTGGGCTTGATTGAGGTACATTGCTAACTTAATGGGTACTAGAGGAAGTGGCTAAAGTAAAAGTATGAAATATATTGAAGTTCTCACGGTTGAAGTATTGCTGCGTGTTGTGCGCTGGCTAGGTAGTACTTGTCGCAATGATTGGAGTTGAGGAAACAACCACTTGGAGATCAACGACAAGCTAGACCAGCGAGGGCAAGTAACAATCACTACATGACATCAGGTGAGTAAATCGACCATAATACAGATAACGGTGGCCACGATGTCTCGTCTTTGCTCCAGCTCACTTACCCCGCTCCCTGGTGGATTTCGACATGTTCTCTATCGTGGACTGGCAGCCCCGGAGCAGGCGTCAAAAGCCCCAATTTATATGCTGTCATGCCTACGCGGCCTCTACTTTTGCAAGAAAGAAAAAAAAAAAAAAAAGTACCTCACGCGCAATAGTTTATTCTTCGCACTTTCCCTCCGCGCCTGACGCTCGGCGACGTGGCCCGGGATATCGGATTCGTAGGCGGGGGTAATCAACTCATTTACTTCTTGCTGGACATCACTCAAGCTTGTACGTTTTTACTGGATGTCACTCACGCCAATACAATCCATTGCGCTATACGCAATGAATAAGTTTCGAATACCCACTGATAATGCAAGGGATACCTATCGTTTTCCAAACCCATCCATCCAGCGTAGGCGTGGGGGGCCGCCCGGCAGGAGAAAAAAAAAAAAAAAAGGATATTTAATATAGCGTGTGATATGAGTGGCAAGTGTAGCAAATAGTTTTATAGTGGCTGTGGGAGAGGATAGGGCCCCCCGACGGGGTTTCTGTAATGTATAAGTTTGGACGGTAGAGTACAGTTAACTTTTTGGAGGGGCGTGGGGGGTGTTGAAAGCGGCGTATGCGACATGTAATGCAGCAGATCGAGATCGAGATCGTTTGGATGGGGTTGATGGCGTTCTAGAGGATGCCCGTTGGCTTCTATGTACTCGCTGCTGTATGTAATGTAATGTATGTATTTATGTACGTATGTATACCTGCCCTGATGCAGTCCGACTGCGGAGTGATATTTAATATAAAGAGGGGAGCGGTTATATATGCCTCGAAGCGGCGTGGGTGGGGGAGGGGGAGGGGGAGGGTGAAAGGAGGAGGGGATTTCGGGAGAATGCAACTGTTTTGCGCATTGTTGATCGAATAGAAAGATGCATACTTAATATGTACGCATACTCTACCTACCTTGTATTTATTACTTGTATGTACATACTGTACGTACAGTCACATAACGAGTGAGAAAAAAAAAAAAAAAAAAAAAAACCACAACTTTGAAAACTTTCCTCTCGAAGGCATCGAGATTTAAAAGCCTCCCCACCGCCACATGGGCAAGGTTAGGCTCCCATTCGGTAACATGTGTTATAGACATACCAGTATATTTCTTTGAGCACAAGGAGGAGGAGGAGGAGGAGGAGGCTTATATGTGTCAAACCTACAACCAATTATCCCCAATCCGATCCCAAACATCCGTCTTGCCCGCGCCAACATTGCCGCCCAATCCAATCCGGGACTAGCAGGTCCCAGCATCCAGCAGGTGCCCCGGGTAGGTACCCTTTCTCACTCCTATGTGGATGGGTTCCACCTGCGGAAGATACTTCACTTCTGCGTGGGCTTCGGCCGCGAGTAATCCTTGTGCATCGTTTTGGCATTAGTTTTGGGGGGAGGGGCTGTTATATAGGTGTAGTGCAGTGCTCGCCCGCTTCGGGCTAGGCAATGTGTCGTATACATGGCGCCAGAGTTCTCAGGGTAAACATTTTTCCAAACGTTTTTCGGTTCTTTTGTTTTCTTGCAACCTCCCCCCCCCCCCCCCCCCCATGGCTACGAAGTACTTACCTTTTCATTATTATTATTATTATTTTTTTTTAAATAAGAAGCGGTTGGGTGGTCGCCACTGAACTGCACATGCGTAATCTCAGCGTGTGCCCGTAGACACTTGAGGGTAACTACGCCTTTCTTTGAGATCTATCTCTCCGAGAGAGAAGCATTTACCTTCACCTCAGTCAGGGCAGTGGCGGCCGCAAGGGGCGTGCGGCGAGAAAGCAAAGAAATAGATACCAGCGTGTTCTCGAAGGGGGAGGATGACAGAGAATCACAAGCATAAACACCCGCAGAAGAGGGAAAAAAAAAAAAAAAAGGAACGTATAAGAAAATAAAAACGGGAATTAAAAAAAAAAAAAAAAAAAAGCTAAGCCCCAAAACATTCCCGCTCCTACTTAACATACCGCGGCGATCCTCCTTTTTTTGGGGGGTGGGGGGGGGGAGGGCTCTTTTCGTCAATAAGTGTGGCTTCTTGTATTACAAAACTATCATTATTATTACTATTATTTATCCTATACTGTACTATACTTATCAACTTACGAAAAAGTTACTAAGATAATTACATATTTCTTTTTTTTTTTATTTCTCTTATTTTATTTCATATTCTTTTTCCCTTCTCTCAGATCTTCTATACATAAACTATTTTATTCTCGGCTTATTTTGGGGGGTTGCTCATTTACTACCTTGATTTTGCTATAGTTATGAACTAATTTAAACAAAGAGTCATCCCAATCTTCTGCTGTCGGTCGTTGGTGCTGATATGCAGCTAAAGGGTGGTGCACTCTCCCCACCAGAAAAGCCGCGCGCGCTTAACACCTGTAGCAGCCCAGCCCGCGAAAAAGCGATAACCACCCCCCGCGAAAAAAAAACTGGCTATCCTCGACGAGCAACCGAATCCGTACGTGTATGCACTCTGCTATCATCGATATTGTAAGAGCAGGAAGGAGGCGAATAGATACATAGATACGTTTCCAGACGAATTACCACCCTCCTACTCTTCCCATGGCAACCTGCCCATGCCCGCCGCTCCGCTTGGGAATACTGCTCTGAGTTCATACGTTTGCAAAAGAAATAAAAAAAAAAAATATTATGGAGTTTGGGCCTCATTCGTTTGTGGGGATTTCTGACACTTAGTCCTCCCGCAAGGAAAATACCCCCCAGCTCAAACGGCCCATTTACTACCCCTCCGCGCAGTTTGTTCCTCGTATGTACAGGTGGACTCATAAAGCCCCTTGGATTTTGGCATCCTCGGGCGGAATTTTTTTGCATATCTAGATTTTGCTAATGTTTTGGCCTTGTATTGGATTACTCTTTTGTCATCAAGTGCCCATTCCCCCGTGCACAAGTATAGAGTGGCATGTATTTATCTCAAAATCCCCTCAAACATGCGCGAAACTTCGCTACCCCTAGAATATGATCAAACCCCAAGTGACTTCGAACCCAGTGCCCTTACGCCCTCATGGTCTCAAAACAAACCGCTACATTTACCACCCCTCCACCCCTGCGCCCCTTCACCCAGGCATTGGCTTCAGAAAACGGCAGAGGAAGCACGTAGACCTGCCTCTTCGATGCCGGGCTCTGCGAGCCTCCTGCAGCTGAGGGTGACCCTTGCCTAGCTATCGGCCGATGATTCTGAACGACGGAAGGTATATTGCCGTTCGCATGAGTTGGTACTGGCTGATGGAATGCCGAATATACCATTTTTAGCTAAAGCACGAGCACCTAGCTGCGAAGACCATTGACCGTCCTCGAGGTGATGTTCGGTTGGTGTCGGCGGATGATGTGTGGTGAATTTGTCCTTGCGCGGGGTTGGGTACCGCAGCGCCGTTCATTGCCAATGTAAGGCAGCACGGACTGTTTGCAATAATGCCTCGAGCAGACACCTATTGAGGGCTGGTTGTAGGTTGCTGAACCCGAAGCGCATAACTTCAGGGTAATGCATCTTCACGACTGTGCAATCGCGACGTCCTCGAGGCATGGAGGGTAGATGCAGAACGTGTATTCTCTTGTACGATGCTGGGGGGCTGACTGGGCGGTAACCGTTGTGCGAGCACTATAATAGCATCTGTATTTGCTGCGGACAAAGGCGTGTTAATTCAGGCATGGGCCCATCAACTCACATTCCCATACGTATTGGATCCATCTTGCACCCCAAGCAAACCGAGAAGGCTAGGCGGGGGGTCACTGAAGGGCATATATTGAAGCGCTTGTAGATACCCAAAATAGGTCTTCCATGCCAACCGTGAATTGTCTCGGTGAGCTACTTCTCAGGTTTCGCGAGCTCGGAGTGAGCGTGAGGAGTAGACGTAGATGTCGCGATACGCTCTATCGATTCCATTCCATCTTGAAGAGACCCCAGATACTCCTGTGGGCACTCGCCATTCCCCAAGGTCATCCACCCACTATCATCAAAAATGAGCTTTTCCCTAGGGGACTTTATATTATGTAACAGTCTCGATCAATGTCGACGAGTACCAGCGGGCATTGGATTTAACAATTGTACATCCCTTATTTTCGTGCTACTATGACCAGGCGGGAGTGGAGGGGCAGCGAAGGCGACAGCGGGCCCTTATCGTGCCAGCCTGACTCGACGCCGCAGCAGTAGGGTCCTTACGCCATCGCATTTGAAAGCTATGACAGCGGAGACAAACACCTGCCACTGCGAACCTCGAGAAGACAGCGCCGCGAGCGTAGGTCATGTTCTAGCAATAATTGTGATATTCTGTCGGCAATGAGCTCCCTGAACGTTGAGGTAGTGGGACCTACTCGAGCCCCCGTTCAAGAGAACTAAATTGACAGGCTGAGTGTCGTGTGCATGCAACTATCTGCTGCACAGATGCGTCTTCTAGGACGGATATCGTAGTTGAGGATGTGTCCGTCGAGACCCACTCTTCCAGGGAGGTACGCTCGAGTGTCCGTGGAGCCTGTCGTTGTCACTGCCACTCACTTCCACGAGGTAGTCTAGGTGGCATGACCCCCAGGAGGTCGTCAACCAATGTGACATTTGTCTTCTGGATATGTATTGACGATCCATGACCCAAAGTATGCGACTTCGAGCATCTCCTAGACAACAGCCATTCGATCAGCATGTGGAAAGGTATAGGAAGTAAGTACCTACCAACTAGCACAAGCAATCCAGTCAGCACAAGCCCCACACGGGGGTGTAGCTCGACTGCAGTTGTGTCTCGGAGTATGTTTGACAAAACCTGCTATAGCAGAAGATGCGTACATAGTATTAAACTAGTGGTGAAGCCGGGGCATCGTATCACCGCTGATAGAAAACCGTCGTCTGGCGGACGCAGAAACGTGTGCCTATCTCGCGGATTGACATGGAAGAACAGAATCCGTACGGATCCTTTTATCCACCGCCAGCTGAGGGTAACCAACCTACTCATCACCAAACGCCCCTCCCCGCCCCACCCCTCAGCTTACCCCTCCAAACAAACCCCCCACCCCAAACCCAAACCCACACACCACAAACGCCTCCCCAAGCCTCAGCTCCCCAGGCCTTATGTACGCACTTTTAGTTACTAGCACCACGCCCAGCTGTGTACGTATCAGAAGAAGTGGACATCGCACCTCAATCCACGCGCAAACAAACTGTACCATCTCCGCGCCACGCACAAACAAGCCCTCAGTGCCAACAGGCCAGGGTGGATAGATAGGTAGACAGGCGACGAGTAATTAAAACCAGCCAAACAGCCCTTCACAACTGCCACGTAGTAATATGAGAGCACCCGCAAGCCTCCCTCTTCCTCTTGCTCGGGGTGTGATATCTCTCTAGACCAATTGCGCAGTCCAGGCCAAGTAACCCTTCAATTCTCGTGTACGACAGCCCCGAAAGAACGATATATCCAACGACAACAAGGGGCATCCTCATACTCTCAAGGCTACATAGGCACCATTCATCTGCGCATCACTCACACAAAGCACAAGCGGTATGTAATAACATGGTGTTATAAATCTCCCTATCCTAAATCTGATATCAAGCCCCCCCACACACACATACAACCACGCAAGCCAAAAAGAGAAAAAAAAAAAAGTGGGGAAAAAGATCCCATAATATACAAGAAATTCAATAAATGAGCAGGACAGCGGCGCACAAACAGGAGCGGATAGGGCTCGCGCAGACGCCGCGGAATATAAGCCCATCAACAGCGACAACAAAAGTAAACCACCCTCGAACTGTATAGGTAAAGGGATATGGATGAATATATAGGAGCGGCAGCTATGCTCACACCCACCACCTCCTAACAAAAGGTATGATAAATCTTCTTCCAGGCCGGCCACGTCGCCCTCTCCGCCCTCTCATCAGCCAACAGCTCCGCAATATTCAGCTCCCTCCTCCCCGTCACCAGATCCATATCCTTCGCTCTCACAACCGACGTCCAATAAACAAGCTTATACCCGACATAGAACACGAGCACGACCGGCACCGCCAGATAAGAGCTGAAGAAGACCTCCGCGTCGGTCTTGGCCTTCAGGGGAAACATCGCGGTCCAAAACTGCGCAATAAGCACAAGAACATTGAGAATGAAGCCCATCCACGAGCCAATCACGCCTGGCTGAGAGTGGAACGCCAGCTCGTCGAGAGAATGGCCCTGGAGTTTCCACCCCCGCCGGAAGCGGATATGGGCGAGGCAGATGGATCCCCAGGTGAAGATCGACGAGAGACCAGAGATGGCTAGCATCCACATGAACGCCTGATCCTGCTTATTACTGACCGCGAGATACCCCAAAAGCCCACACAGCGACGCGACGGCAATCCCCACAATCGGACGCCCCTTGCGGTCGATATACGAGAAGATGCGTGGAGCCTGGCCCTGGTCAGCGAGCGCAGCGAGCGTACGGGACGACCCGTATACGGACGAGTTTCCGACGGACAGGACAGCAACCATGATGACGACGTTCATGATGCTAGGGAGGACCTTGATCCCCGCATTCTCAATGGCAATAACGAATGGGGATGCCTTTGCATCTGCAGAGCTCTGCCCGACGAGGCGTGTCTCCGTGTATGGGACGAGGAGGCCAATGATGGTGAGAGAGATGATGTAGAAGAGGGTGATGCGCCAAAACACCTGCTTGATGGCGGTGGGGAGGGATTTGCGTGGGTTTGCGGTTTCCGCGGCAGCGAGACCGACAAGCTCAGTGCCGGCGAAGGCGAAGGCAGCGGTGACAAAGACGGCGCAGACCCCCTTGAAGCCCGCGGCGAAAGCACCTGGCTCCCGCCAGTAGATGGTACCGATGTAGCCTCCCTTGGGGCCGCCGCCGCAGTTGATGATTATACCGAGGATGCTGTATGGAAGGTCAGCATCAGAGGGCGCGCGAGAGAGAGCTTGTGCCGCAGCAAAACCTACATGAAGCCGATCACCGCAATGACCTTGATGAGCGAGAAGAAAAATTCCGCTTCGCCGTAGCCCTTGACGCCAAACAGATTGATGGACACAATCAGCACCCAGAAAATCGTGATCCACACGGCTTTATTCACGGACGAATTCCAGTAGTCGATCGTGATTGCTGCTGCCACAATTTCCAATGGCAGCACCACAAGCCACTGCATCGCATAGCTATCGCCGGGCTCCACACATTAGCAGGGGGTCCTCTTTTTTTCGACCAAATCGGCTGCGCAGAGGGGACTTACTTCCAACCCATCGCAAAGCCCCACGCCGGGTCCAGAAACCTTGTCGAGTAGGCCGAAAACGAGCCGGCGACTGGAAAGACCACCGCTAGCTCTCCGAGCGCATGCACGACACAGTACAGCATCATTCCGATGAGGGCGAACGCAATCAGCAGCGCCGCAGGCCCTCCCGTCCGAAGCGCATTGCCCGAGCCGACAAACAGCCCCGTGCCAATCGACCCTCCGATAGCGATCATCTGAAGATGGCGGCCCTTAAGGCGGCGGGAGAGCGGCGACTCAGCAATGGCCGCATTGGCCTCCTCAAGGTCGAAGGGGCCATCTCCAGTGGCCTTGCGGGGCTTGTAGTTTGGGTGAGGCGCGAAACTTGACAGTATACGGTTGACATATCCACCCCAGAGCTCCGAGCCTGAGCCCGAGGCCGTATCCGAAGCACGTATATCCCCTCCTTTATTAGCGGTGGGCTGAAGCTCCATCAGAGAGTGTCAAAGGCACAGAGACTCCGGCAGGCGAGTGACGAAAATCCCCTAAGCGAACGAAGCGCGTAGTACGTACTGGCGCGACAATGGAAAGGGATTTCTTGATCCTTTAACAAGATCTATGCTTCACCGAGTTGCCGCTGTTATTAAGGCAGAGGGTCGGTGTACAAAGTATTGAGAAAGTCCTGGAGGAGACACCAGGTCACTTGTCGCTTTCAATGGAAAAACGGACGCCGGGGAATGAGCAGAAGGTCTATCTTATGTACATGTAGCCGTCCCCTCCCCTCCCCACCCACTCCCTATATTCCGGGCATATGTCTAAGGGGATAGGCCGACGGTGGCCAGGTAGTGCGAAAGGCTAGATGACAGGACGGAGGTGTGCCCACTGCTTATCAGTGGGGAATATAGTACAGGGTGGGCGGGTAGCCGGCGGAGATTGTTTCAGCGTCTGCTTAGGCTGGCACAATAACGCATACAGCCAGGCCATATTGTGCGGCGTCCGTAGGCCGGCTGGAGGCTGGGGAGGCACGATGACAGGAAGTTGGTACATGGGGACCAGGGCTAGAGACAGTGCGAGCCGCCCACGACCGGGGAGCCTGCTGGGGCTCGCGTGCCCCAGGGTTTCTCCGTCTGCGGCTGCGCGCAAAAGTAAAATATGCACCGCTGTCCGCACAGGGGTAAAAAAACACTACTCCTCCGTTTTCCACTCCCCCAATGTGCCTCCGGATCCGCAGGCCCCATCTACCATTGCGGCATCCTGAACGCTAATGTGGCGCGTACGCTGTAGCATGCGAGTCACAAGGGCGCAAGGGAGCAGCAGAGCGCATCACGCAGAGAACAGCCAAGGCAGTTGTATATGTATATATAAACAAAAAGCAAAGAGCAGTCAGAAGATTAGTTTTCTGTGTCTTTTCGGCGGCAGATTAAGCACTGCTGGAGTACTCGTGATAATAAGCTGCAGTTATGCTGGTCTTCGCGGTGTTGTAAATGATAATGCAAAAGTAAGTAATACCCGCAACCAGACTAGTACGTTGTAATACCAGACCGTTTTTGTTTTGGGCCTACTGTACGTAGATCCTGAACTGCAATCAGCCCGCCGATCGCGAAACGTTTCACCGTCGCGCACACGGGCAACCAGCGCAGAAAGCCGACGAGGTCTCTTGGGGGCGAGATACCGTGCGACGGTTCCGCAGAGGGACACACTGTACCGCAGAGGGGGGCAACTCTGTGCCAACTCGAAGCGGTGAAAGTCGAATGCCAAGAACCTCTTGACCGTTGCCAATGTTTACTTAGCACGCTTGGCTACAGCGGATGGGCCTACCTATCTCTGGGCGGAGCTGAATACCATATCCGATATTACCTACATGCAGAGACATATGGGCAAGCCATATTATTATTGGACATGTGGCCAAAAAGCCTCCTCGTGCAACTTCGCAATGTAATCTAGATCTAGTGTCAGTTCTCCGTTCTCCACCGGAGATAGTCTGGGAGCCGTTTTCGCCACTTGCTTTGACAAGGGATGTTCGCTTTTCGTCAGGCTTATGTTTCCCGCCAGCACTCGGTGGGACTAGTGTGGGGATTATGGCCAACCAGACACATAGGTAGATACATAGCTGGATTGCAACCATTGCCTCGGACCACATGTGCCCGACCCTACCCTCTACCCTGGCCGCCGTCCCCCAATTTTCGAGAATGAGCGGTTCCACTGGGTGCTGTATGAGATGATATAATCCGAGATTAGATGTTCTATATTAGGGCTGGGTTCCTGTAGAGATGAACTACTGTGAGAGCACCTTGTGACTACCTTCTTCCCAGTGACATTTTCCGAGAGGCCAAAAAAACTTAAATGAATTGCTTTATTGGCATAAACAACGGTTCTGACTTGCCCGGAAATTTCAACATTGAAAGCTCTTAGAATTGCATTCTTGTTCTTCAATTCGGGACCCCTGTTTCGATTTTCGATTGCTCGCTATAGCTACTCATTCCCCACACTTTTACCCCGGATCTCCGACTGCAATCTTGCATATGTAAACGTAATAAGTAGCAAACAATCCGCATAACCGATTCCCGTTACCCCGTTGGGATTCAAGCTCCGTTGTGTGGAGATGAAGGAGTGATCGCGTAGAGTTGACTGTTTGAGATGGCTGTGTAAAGTAGTAATCTTCGCTTTCTCAGCAACCAATTGATGAGACTACTAGCCAAATGCTGGAAAGCTTCATTGGCTCTGCTGGAGTAGCTAATAGTCAGCCAATTGCGCAAGACCCTGGCGTGAGAATAAGAACACCATTGGATGCAACTGATCATGAGGTATAACAACTTGTTCTGAGTGGATGGAAAAACCTACCTTGCCCCATAAGTCCAGAAAAGCTGGATGTCGTGTGGATTTTCAGGTTCTGCCCCGCTCAATTGAGGTGATGTGATATCTGAACACATCGCCTTTCTCCGTTTACATATATGTATATATTCTAACTGATATACACCTGAAGGTTGCTTATAAAGTATCGCGGTACCTAGCCTCGTACCCAGGTTAATATTTTTGTAGCGTTCGTGAGATCATTTGCACGTGACAACGCCAAGTAACTCCCCCAAGAGACAACAGACTGGTTACGAGGCTAATTAATTCGCTACTCATGTGTTTTGCTAGAAATCGAGCTCTCAGTGTTCGCTTTATGCTCTGCGTAGCTATAACGATCTGCAAAATGAAGTCGCTGCCAAGTGCCAAGATTTACAACACAGAAGCTTCAATATTCACAGTGAGTAGTGTACAATGTAAGATTTCAGGGGAATCTGGTTAGTTGTGAATGAGGCATACGGTGTTCTCGTGCCCAGCATGCAGTTATAGTAGGCAAGCTAATATTAGAATACCGAGTGTAAATCTTGTTACTTTTGTGACCGCCCAAGATCATCTACCCATGATTACATAACAGCTGGATACAAACATCGCCGATCTTTCAATTATAGCAAGCTTGGATTGATACTCGCACGCACAAACTCGTGCACGTCAGAAAACCGCAACTCTACAAACCGAGACCATCTGGACATCTATGATCCGTTATATCTTCCAGCTTCTGCATTGCTAGAATCCGATACTGGACTCGGGGTTCTTGGCTCTGCAGTTGACCCTGCAGCTATTTCCCGGCCATTCGTCAAAGCAACGAACAACACTCAGAATCACTCCGCTCTAACTACCACCACATCACACTGCAAACGCCGACAGAGGTAGGTGGGGACAGAGAGGCTACTGGATATCTTGGCAAGTCCTTGTCGTGCTCATCATCAGTTTCGTTCTTACGCAAACTTCAATCAAACCGGAGAATAGCTCACGATCACAGTCGAGGCGGGTTCCTGCGAAGCCTCAACGATATCAGAGTAAGGCCTGAACAAAACAGACTGCCATATGTGCTTGGAATTTATTGAATAGGGATTCGTTAGGGCAGATACACATACGGTGGAGCAGTAGTTTGAACAGGCGGCGGACAGGGGGCAAACGTAGGCCCTGTACACAGGCTCGGAAATCCGACGAGGCCGATGGCTGTGATGGATGCGAAACCGAGGGCAAGATCCACGGAAGAGACCAAAAAAGACACAAACGATACTCAAGTTGTCAAAAAGGAGAAAGATGAGATGGAGCTTTTAAAGGATGTGAGTGTTTGTCTCGGATGGCTACTGGGCGGTGGCCCTATACTACTATATCCGAGCTCGCCACTGATGGAATTGTAATTGGATAGGAGATCGAGGATTTGAAGTCCGACTTGACCAAACTGAAGAAATGTGTGACTTGTGTCATTTGTCAAGATTTACTCTTTGAGCCATATTCCCTGCAATGTGGACATGTGTTTTGCTACACAGTAAGTGGTTTTGTTGTGAGGCCGGAACATTACAGGCTGACAGCTTCCAATGCAGTGCCTTCTAGATTGGTTTCACCACAAAAAGACATGCCCGGAGTGTCGTGCTGTTGTGGATAGGCAGCCAGCAAGTGCATATTTAGTATGCTAAGAGCTCTATAAACGCACAGAAGTGATCAACTGACTGTTTTCTGCTGTTCAGGTCCGGGACATGATTGATACCTTCGTCATACGTGCTGAACTTTCATCCCCGCACGATCAAGGGGCGGAATTACGGAAACTCCAAGCAGAAGCCTTGGCTGCAGTGGAACGGGATAAAAATGCTACCGGTCGAAGATCAGGGCTATTTCAAGGCCTTTTTACAGCCAAGCCTATGGCTTTCAAATACGGAGTTCGAGATGGAGACGACGATATTTTACGGTGCCCTGACTGCATATGGGAGGTTAGTAATGGTATCTGTGAAAACTGCGGGCAGCAAGTCCGGGACCAAGATGCCGATGACTACTTGAGCGACATGGATTATGACGATGATGACGACGACGACGATGATGGGTTTGACGATGATAGTGATGATAGCTCCAGTGACGATGGCCACAACAGAAGGGAAATAGTGGACTTCCCTTTTGGACCATATGTGGACGAACTCGACAGGAGGCGAATTAACCCAAGCGGTATCAACAACGGCGATGCCGGGGGCACAGAAGGCCGCCCGGCCATGTTTCGTGATGATGAAAATTACGAAGATGACGAGAATATAGGTAGGGAGCATATACGACGGCGCCAGGACCGCAACATGCAACGAGAATTTGCATTTCGAGTGCAAATATCAGCAAACAATGGAGGGAGGCGGCCTGTGAATCAATTACCTGAAATGTCTGGGGTTTGGCGAGACCGTTTTCGAGAGACGATTCTGGAAGCAACTAACACGTCGGATTCAGGTGGACACGATAGTGAGGACGATAGTGAGGACGATGATGAGGATGACAGTTTGGGTGGATTCATTGTTAATGAAGAAGAGTCCCCGCGGAGTGGCAACGCGAGGCATACACGAGAGAGCAGCAATTCCACCGTGGATACAAATACGTCTGTAGCCACGACCACTAGTGATCTCTCATCACCAGCGCGTAATCCCAACCAAGGCCAAAGACGTGTCGTTATCGACGAGGATGATGACGATCTATCCAGTCTATCCGATGCTAGCCCGCGGGGGGCTCAGAACTCTTTTACCGGGAGGACATATACCCCAAGGCGCGGGCCTATAGCATTGTCAAGTGATGAAGATGATGACGATGAGGGGCTCGATGATGAAGAAGACAGTTTGCTAGGCTACACCAAACTCGACCATGATTCCCAAAATGAGGATCATGATAACTTGGGCGATATGCAAGGAGACGATCCTTCGATGGTTGAGGGTGGTGTCTCAGCGCTCTCCAGTTCTCTTGGGGGACGCATGCCGAGTAGAGGGGTCACATTTGCGAACACGGACAATGTGGACAGGGGTAACCAGCAAGATGCGGATATGGCGAATGGAAGTGGGGCAGTAGCGGGTAATGGCGCATTGTCTTCATTGGCAGGGAATCGCAGAAGAAGAGACAGCACACCAACTTCGAGCTCGATGGCTAGAAGGACTAGGAGATCTGTCGAAAGCCCATCTAGTGTTACTAATACTGATACAGATGATGACGACGATGAGCCTGTTGCAAGGCGAGCGCGGCCGAATGGGAGGCTTGTGGGAGGATCGGGGAGAAATTATAGTGGGTCCCATCATGAATCCAGCAGCACTCATCTTCTCCGCAATAATCGCCAAAGCGGGAGTCAAGCGAGTAACAATAGGAGTGACATTATTAACGATGGCCACCACAGGGCGAGGCAGACAAACAACCCGTTCGATCGCAGGAGGGAAGTTATTCCGGGCATTAGCCAGATATTAAGGAGACATGGACAGCAGAGGACGGAAAATCAGTTTGATTATTTGGCTAGATTGTCAAGTTCACCGGCGAGGAGTGTCACTCCGGTGCCTAATAGTCCGAATGTAACGGGGAATGGGGGTAATAGTGGGAATGGGGGGTCGATGAGGGCTTATGGAAGTACGAGCAGGGACAGGGAAATAAGTGTAGAACCTTTGAACACTACTATCTTTGGCGGGGTTACAGGATCGAGTTCAGGTGGCAGAGCTTCAGGTGGCACGACTCCTGTTCCTATAAACCGCCCAGTTGCAGGAGCGGGGAGTGTTAGTCAATATAGTAGCTCATCACCTTTCCCTTCGAATACAATGTCGGAAATTGCTGGCTTGGTGTCTGATCCGCAAGCCGCGCGGAGTGGAGATCAATCAAGAGCTGCACCAGAGAGTGAAGCTCAGAGCCAGAGCCAGAGTCAGCGGACTCGCTCGACCGCGGCTCCGGTGGTCACACCACCCCCACCTCGAACATCGGTACCCAGACCAGAGCGAAATCAAAATACCACTGCCCCAAATAATCCTATAGCGGCAGATGTCCACCAAAGTAACCCCCCTGTACCTCCCTCCCCAGCGGTTGTAGCTTCCCCCACGCAGCAGCAGCCGCAGCGCGCTCCACGTCTTTTACACCATCACCGAGACCACCAACGTGCTCCGACGACTGTTCCCCCACCTGGAATGCTCTCCTCACAAAACCGAACTATAGGCCATCGGGGGTCCCGTGCTGGACTACGAGAAGCAGGGTCTCGACGGAATCTAAGGCCTTCAGCGAGTAGGAATGCAATGAGGGCAACAACGCCTACCCCTACGAGCACTAATGGTGCATCTGGATCTCAAGTCGGAGTTGCAAGTCCTCTGAACCCTCACCGTACTGGGAGTGGTCCCACTGCGAATAATTTAGGAAGTGCGGGGCCTTCGGGGACGAGTTTGGTCGAAGAGGCTATGGCTGGGTCTGGGCCGCGTCCGCCGCCGCCTCGCCTACAGAGATATACGCATGAGGAGATTTCAAGAATGGGGGAGACTATGATTATGAGGAGGATGGAGGAAGTTAGAAGACAGGCTGCGTTAGGTTTGAATGCAGAGGGGTCAGGGAGCGCGCCTACGAGGCCGAATGCATCATCGCATTGGAGGACGTTGAGTGCAGGGGATGAGTCGGCGCAGATTCTGAGGAGGCTGACGGGGCGGAGGGATGTCAGCGCTGCTGCTTCGGGGTCTGGATCTGGTTCAGCAGCGGCTACAGCTAGCCCTACTTCACCTGCGGCAGCTGGTGAGGATACAGGGGCAGGCGGGGTTTTGCAAAGGGGCTTTGCGGAATCCCCAGTCACCTCACCCCTGTCCTCTCTGCTATTCCTATCCCCGGTTACACCGTTCACGCCAAGGAGGGATCAGGCCGTCTCAGGGTCGGGATCGGCTAGTTCACCGTTGGTGGTTGGGGAAAGTCCGAGTCCGCTGTCCATGACTCAGCGTTTTTTTGGTTATGATGCACCGACACGGAGCTCGAGTGGGCCAAGTGCGATTGGCTCTGGTTCTGGAGTTACGACGGCAGCGGCGGCTGGACCTTCTACTACTAATACTACAAGCAGACCGAGGCTGGGTGTGGGGATTGGGACTGGGGGACCGGGAGGACCGATATTCGTGATTAGAGGGGGGACGGATCCGGGCCCTGGCTCTACGTTGGGGGATTTCTAGATGATGCGATGTGACTTTCAAGGGTTTTTAGATGTTAGCCATTCGAAGACGGCAGAGGTCGGTTTGATTTTTGTTTTGCTGTGGATGGGATGCCGGGCAGGGGTGTATCAGTATGCGACGCATTTCTGGTGGGGTTGGTGGGTGGCGTAGGATATTATTCTGGCTTTCTTTCTTACTCATAATTTATATCAGGCTTTGCTTTTTGATATTGGCTTTTTTATCTGCTTTTTGCTTATTCTTCTGGTTTGTTGGATTTTTTTTTGTGATTGTGTTTTGCTTTGGAGCGGGGGGAGAGCTACTCATGATGTCTGATGATGTGCTATGATACAGTGGGGACCAAAAAGTCTTCGTGAGGGGGCAAAAGGAATTGCATCTATTACCATTGCATACCGCACTAGATCGGGGGTGTATACCCGCATACCAAACGTATTTGCTCGGCGTGAAATAAGTTTTGTCTGCTTTATTTGGCAAACTGGGATCAGGGTAAGACCCCCACACAACCGCCAAGCCCCCAACCCCCCCGCCACTACACGTGACCGAAACCTCATGCGAGTCATCCCGCACCTGCATTTCCCTTTTACCTATGTACCCCGGTCGACACGGCCGCGTGTGATTGGTCACAATGGTGATTTTGTGCCGCACCAATCGGAGAATTTCTGCTTGGGAGGTGCACGGGATGCGCGGGGTTTGTTGGGAAGTTCATTACATGTCATTGTGACGACACACACACACACACACATATAGGGCGGCCTGGATGCAGCAAGATAAGGATGTATAGGTAGTATGTAAAGCTAATAAATGACCTTGATGTGCATAAAAAGCCAGCGATCAAAAGATTTTTTTTTCTTTTTTTTTTCTTTTTCTTTTAGTACTCACACACATCGGGCCGCAGAGACGGGAATCATTTGTTGCGCCCCCCCCCACCTCGCCCCGGGCGCTCCCGGTATGCTTTAAATAAACGGGGTCGCCTCCCTTGCTCGCGGGAAAACTCCACTCTGATTCTTAAGCGGGCAGCGGGCTGCAACCAAGTTCTGCACTGACACGTCGCCTTTCTGAGAGATGAGGCTGCGGCCCGTGGGCTCATTATCGACGCAGTAGTTGGTGGTGACGGTGGGAAGGTGGGCAATGGTAAGACTAGGGTGGGAGTTGAGGGTAAGCTGGGTTATCAGACACAGCTGAGGCTACCGCAGTGCAGATTATGAGGTTGTTTTATTTCTTTGTGATGTACAACATGAATTATTGGAATGCAAATCGTACCTCCCATGCATCTAGAACTGGATAGTGAACAGCCAAACACACCGAGCAAGCCGCTTCTGGCTGTATCTATGCAGCCGTTTTGTATAGAGCCCAAAGCCAGAGCCATATATGATGTAGCTCATCCGAGCCAAGTATCCACCCTCCGCCTCTACCTTCCTCCCCCCATCACTCCCATCAACACCCACCTCCCCACGTCCTCTCCTCCCTCCCTCCTCCCCCACTCTACCTTCTCAAGCACCTTCTCCACTCCCCCCCCCCCCCCAAAACATCCCCTCCCCACTCAACACCCTCCCCAAGTCATCACCCCCCAACACCTCCTTCCTCTCCACACGTTTCTCGACCTCCTCTAAATGCAGTTTCCCAAACGCCTCCTTCACACTCCTAACATACCCCGGCAACACCACCCCCACAAGTTCCTGGAACGCCTGTTTCACTTTCTGCCCCTGTGGACCCTTAAGCTTGTTGATTTGTGGTTTTACCGCTTTGGTGAGGACTATGTTTACGAGGAGGGCTGATTCGAGAGAGGTATACGTCGTGTGAAGACTACGCCAGGAGTATGGAGTTGCCAGTGCCGGAGCGGGCTTCTTGAAGTATGTGGTGATCGTGTCGATATTTTCTGCCAATTTCGCTGTGCCGGACGGGGCTCCAGGAGTAATAGATATAAGAAAGTTGGATAATATAGTCGCGAGGGTAAGGTACGAAATTTCCTCCTTGGTAAACTCCTTCTTACCTTGCTCCGCCTCTTCGTCACTCTTCATCAGCCCCATTATCCCACTATAAATCTCCTCCAACACCTTCCCTGGCTCCGTATACTTGACTCCTGAAGCGACATTGACCAGCTCCTCCACCAATGAAAACGCCCTCGCCCACCTTACCCCCGGCAACTCCCTCCCCAACCTCAAAAACTTCTCTTCCGCTCTCATCTTTCCTTGTTCAAAGTTCGCCAACACCACAAAGTCCCTATTGTCCACGACTTCCCCCTCCTCCGGTACTCTTAGCATATCCTCCTTACACCACAGGGCGACTTCCTCCCCGGCTCCAGCCCCACCTCTTAGCCTCTCCGCCCGCCTCTTATCAATTTCATACATACCCCTCTGCACACTCCCCTCCAACCTTCTTCCAAACTCCACAAACTCCAGAATTTGGCCATAGGTCCCCCTATCAAGCGCCATCACGGTCATATCCGGGGTCTGTTTCCTATTCAAGTCGTATATCCTCAGACATCTATTCAAGTGACGAACCAAATCTGTCCCAGAGGTCAAATCTGCATTCCCATTTATCTGACCCGGGAAAATTGTTGATCCACGAGTAAGTAACCAGTGCCCCAAGGTATCAGTTTGAATTTGCTTAACATTCAGCCGTCCCCATACTTCACTGGAGGCCGCGAGGTATGGTGCTCCAATGAGATGGTATAATCTAGTTAGAAGAAGTAGTGCTTGATAGTTGTGTTTGCTCTTTGTCAGGAGTGTTTCGAGGATCAGGATTGCCCTAAGAAGGGGTACGCCAGAATTCTCGTCTTTAAGTTTCCAGAGCCGAAGGAGGGCCATGACGGCGAGAAGGGCGGCGTCGTCGCCGTATTGATTATCGGTGATCATTAGCGACGAGGAAAGGGAAGGGGTAAGGGCGGAGAGGTAGATTTGCATGTTCGTTGCCGCGAATTGAATGAGGGTGGTGATTAAGGATTGTTCTAGTATTTCTGGGGTGGAGTCGGATAATTTGAGGTCCTTGAAATATTCTCCAAAGTCATCCGAGATCGCCAGATCCGCTGGGATGTTGAGAGGTAGCGGTGAGATTCTCAGGAAGTAGATAAATTTTTGGATGTTAATCTGCTCTGCTATCCGTGAAGCAGTCACCTCACCCTCACTATTTGTCTCCTTTGACTTCAAATAAGACAGAAATTCCTGTTGCTCCTCCTCACGGAACATCTCCACATACCTCCCCAAATCCTCAAAACAACAATTCTTACTCCCTACAGTGTCAAAATATCTCTTACACGCCTCCACCAGCTTTGGCGCTCCCTCTGGCCCCTCCTCCTCTTGTCCATGAAACAAGCTCGCCAACTTCACTAACGCCAACTCCGAGTTTCTTGTAGCTTTCTTCCCATCCCCAATCTGGACATACCCCAGAACTGTCTTCAGCGTCTCCAGTTTCAAACTCTTCCTATCCACACCATCAGGTAAATCTCCCTTTGCAACCAGCAACTCCCCAGTAGCATTTAAATAATTCTCCCACAGCGCCCAATCATCCCCAATCATGGGTAGCTCTGACTTTGCAAATTCCTCCGGTTCTCGTGCTTTTTGTAATAAACCACCACAGAATTCCCATAGGACATGCCACTTGCCTACTTCATTGAGGAGGGATAATTTCTTTCGTAGTAGGCCGAGGTAGTCGCCTTTGGATATTGCGCTTTCTAAACCGAGGTTTTTGCTGTTGAGGATGGAGAGGGCTTCGAGTGCTCGATCTCGGGGTGATTGTTGCGGTGAGGCACACGCGATTATCGACAAAAGGAGATGGACTTCTTGGGCGTTTTGGATGGCTCTGGTGGGGAGGAGAGCCTAGGCA
Organism: Tirmania nivea; assembly: GCA_015179035.1. Taxonomy (NCBI): domain Eukaryota; kingdom Fungi; phylum Ascomycota; class Pezizomycetes; order Pezizales; family Pezizaceae; genus Tirmania; species Tirmania nivea. The sequence continues at coordinate 84,270 of WHUY01000070.1, read as the reverse complement.
GAGATATTCTCTCTTGTAAGTCTCTATGTTGACGCGGAGAAGGAAGGGGAAAAGAAAGTTACGTTGTTCGCCTCCGGAGGAACCTCATCCCTTGATTTTATTATCATCCGATAGGCAAGCATGCCAAACAGTTTCCGCTCATTGCTTGTTTCTGGAAGAGAATTCTGCTCGTGTTAACGTTCCCCAGTTGTTCAACCATCCCGTCCCCAGCCACCTCCTATCTTCCCAGATCATAATCACCAGAGTGAAAGGAACCAACATGGAGTAACAAACAGCTCATAACCGCCCAGAAATAGTACTCCCTCCTTTTCGGAAACTGTTTCTGAAGGTGCATCGCAGCCTAACACTCGCCCACTCAATTAGCCCATGCATCCTCCCTCCTCCCCTCTCTTCGCCTTCCAATCCTCCCCCGAAAGAGTTAAGCGAAACTCACCTTCTGCATCCCCCTCCAGTCCCTTCCCCTCAGACACCCAAACACCCACTCCCTTGCCATCCTCTCATCCCCCGGTTTCGCCTTCACAGCCCCCTCCCAAACCTTCACACACTCCCTACTTCCCTCCCTCTTCTCTCCCACTCCCGCTCCCTCTAAGAACGACCACACCCTTTGCAACAAAATCGCCACGTCCACCTCCTCCACTGGTACCTTCCTCCTTGCAATTTCTCGGCATATCCACAAGGCTTCTTCGTACGTTGCTGGTGAGGGCGGAAGGAGAGTTAAGACGTGGGCTTTAAGCATCTACAAATAGGCAATAAAAGCAGTCAGTAATGCCGTCGCCTATATGGAATTTCGTGAAGTGCGTTACCATAAGATAGTCCCCCTTCTCGCCCTTCTTAATTCGCCGATTGCATAGCTGCAATGCCTGCTTGTAGGCACCGACGTCGATTGACTCACAAACAATCTGGTTCTTTCTATCTTGGGCCGATGCCATTCTTCACCCATACACCTTTAGCAGGGCAAAAATAACAGGGGGTATCGGGGTATATGGTGGGGAAGGCAGGCGGGGCACAAGACAAGAAATTTCGAGAAATGACTAATCCTATGGGGGGTCCTTATCAGATCCTACGATGCAACAGTGCATAGTCGCAATTCAGGTGACTAAACAATTGGGCTTCGGATACTATGTGCTATAGAACCCAGCCAGTCATATCCTGACCCCATAAAACTAAAGAGATGCCCCATGCATAACAAATATCTGCAAATTTTTCCACAGCAAAATCAGCAAAACCTAACAATAAGCTCTAGCCCTACAGACCCTTCACCGCCTCCTCCAATGCCACCCTCAGAGACGGGCTCCTCTCATCTCCAGCCATCTTCGCTAAGTCCCCCTTCATCTTTATCTTAACATCCTTCCCATTCTCTCCCATTCCCTTAGCCAACCTTGCCAAGTTCACAACGCCCCCCTTCACCGCCTTCGCCCTCAGTTCCTCACTCCCCCTATCCGACGCCAACGAAACCAAGAAATCCCACATCTTCAGCACAGTGGCGTTCTTCGGCGGATTTGTCAACCTCGAAGTCAAATTCTCCATCACCTCAGCCTGAACAACTTTACCCGCATAGTTCAGATGTAAATCTGACGGCGGCTTTGTGATATACCAAATCATCCTCCCCAGATTATCTTCCGACTTATAAAATTTTGGTCTAAAAGCCTGGCCAAGTGCCTCCAAAGAATGAAAATAAATTGTATGCTTCGTCGACCTCACCGCCCCCCCACCCTTGTCATCAATATCCATTTTGTCTCCCTGCTCCTCTTCATCGCCTTCCCCCAATGCAATGCTCACAATCTCCTGTACCTCGTTGAAAAAATCCACCTCTTCCATATAGCCCGCAAACTTGCCCAGGCTCTTCAATGCTTGTGCTTGGTAGACTTTGTTGTTCCTCTTCGCCTCTCTGATGACAATCCTTTTTGCTTCTGCATTTCTCTTTCCATCTAGTATATTCTGCACGCTTCCTACCAATTCCACGTAGCCCTCGAGCACCTTTTCCTTCCCATCCCAGCTCTTTCCTTCAACGGCAGATACAATAGCGGGATAAATAACGTCTGCTTGGTCTCTAGTGATGTCTTTCCCAAGTGAGGTACAAACATCAGCAAGCGTGATAGCCGCGGCCTGCTTCACGGCCCACCGATTGGATCCGAGATTTTCTTGTGCAAGGGTAACGATTTCACTGAGGTGGAGTTTTATAGCACCAGAACCGCCAGTGTTTTCGTCCCATACGTTTTTAAAGATAGAAGCAACTGCAGTTGAAGAAATGTCATGCTTGGCCATGAAGATGAAAGGCAAGATAGCGGAAGATAGGGAGTTAAATTTATCGGCTGCACTGCAAATATGTTAGCCGACATTGCATATCGCGCGAGTTCTGAAAGGGGTAACAAACTGTCTCGATAAATCATGCACAATCTCCCCAGATAATGTTCTCGCCCTCTCCTCCTCATGTTCAAGCCAAAATTCCTTCGCAAGGTCTACTAAAGCCAGGATTTTATGCTGTCCGCACAATCTGCATAAATATCCTGCTGCCACTGCCCAGCTCGTGCTTACTGCATCATTCCTATCCAGGATGACTCCCATTACCGCCTTGAGTAATTCATCAGCGTGCGGCTTGGTGAGAAAGCTGTGTCTCACCACCAAGGTCACCATAACACGGCTGCATCCTACTTTGCTAGGCATGCCAACTGCCTTGCGGATTGTATAGGTCAAACGAGGGACAAGTATGGCCATTGTGAGTTCGTCAACAAGATCAAGGCAACGTTCTATAGCATCCATCATAGGACTACTACGTACGCCTGAGAGCCGAGCTGCATCAATCTGCTTTTTTTAGTATATCATATGACACAGGGGGAAGGAAGCAGATATACCTTTTCTTCGGTAAGATTGTATTTGGATGCATTTAGATGCAAGTAGTTTAGGGCTTGAGGCTCCAGTGTGCTCAATAGACCCAACAGTTTCTCAATTAAATCTGGTATGTACCTCTTCAAAGTCTTGCCGGCATTCTTGATCAATTTCATGAGAGTATCCAAAGCGAATAGTTGGACTTCCTTTGCTTGTGCTTCAAGCCCTTGTATACCCAGCAAAAAAGGCATCAAATTTGCCAGCACCATATCGGCGTCCTTCTGTGATGCTCCCGAGTCGACATCTACAATCCTAACCATAATTGATGCTAATACTCGACAAAGTGTAAGCGCAGCCACCCTTACTGACTCCTTGATATCATCCATAACCTTGAACGCAGCTCCCCAGATCTTCTCCAGATACGTTGCATATTTGGATATTTCCTTTCCTTGTATTAGGTCAGCAAGAGCGGCACAGCTCGCCTCACGAACCCTCCACTCCCGATCAAGGATGCTCTTAAGCAGGTCCTGTAGAATATCAGCAAAAAATTTATCCAGTATACATTGACTATCCTTCACCAATGCAGACCATATGTCGTTCATACTCTTCCGAACATTCGGGTGAGGATCAAATCTGTATCGATACAGTTTAGGGTAGAGTTTAGGATTTTCTGTCAAATATCCATCCACACTAGTGCTTGAGCTTGACAATATGGTCCCAAGCCCGTAGCGGCCAAAGGAGGCACGAGAAGCCCAAAGGGAATTGTGTCGAGCAAGAGACATAAAACGGTATATCAGACTGGGGTCGCCAACTTCTGAAGCGAGAGACATGATATCTTTGTAGGTTGAGATAGATCCATGATCACTAGTTCCTGTCTGCAAAGCACCAGGCTCGAATAGTTGCGTGTCAGCAGAGACCTGCCCTGCAAGAGTCTGTGCTTTCGTGTCACCGGTGAAGGAGGCGATGAGACTGCGGACAAGTTCATCCTATTTTGCATTAATGTCGGAGTTACTCTAAAATGTGATTCTGGCTACTTTTACCTTCATGTCCTTATCACCCTTCTCATAAACCAAGGTCAAACCTCTTGAGGCTGTTTCTTGTACAAACTCTATAACTCTCAATATCAGTACAGCCCACAATTCTTCATTTCCGTTGATCTGAAGTTAAACATACCTTCCCTATCCATGAGGAACCCCCTAAAAGCCGCTTGTGCATTTTGCAATCTAGAACTCATCTCTTCCATACACCCACATCCCTCCACAAGACTCAATAGCCATACACACACACCACGTCTTAGGCTAGGCTTCGTACTTTTCGCAAACTCGTCTAAGATCTTGCTAAGCACTTTCTTCAATAACTTCCCATCTTTTCTCTTCTCCACGACTTTGGCTGGAGGGATTGCTCCTCTTATGTCAAGGTACCTTCTAGCAAGTGGCTTGGAGCTCCAACCAGCAGCTAATACGGACAATGCCTCTCCAACAGCAAATGACAATTCAAGCTGCTTGTTCTCGTGGAAAGCGTATAATGTTTCTTCGATGTCATCCAGAACCTTCTGGTCCTCCTCTTTATCACCGCTATATAGCAACGAGAAACATCCCAAGCCCGTGATTGCCTTCTCCATATTCAATTTCGAAGCAAGCATCTTAAGTTTATCAAGGAAGCCTTCCGCTGTTTGCAGGTGTTCTACCGTTAGGACACCAAACACGCTGATCTCACCAAGTGCTTGTAGTCCCGCTTCAATAACGATTTTGTCAGGTGAAGCAGGACTCAATACAGATTTCAGTATTACATCCACATTCTTGCCTACGGACTCCTTGCCAAGTGCATCTTCAAGGCGATTTCGAAGCGCTAATCGACCAAGGATGTAACCAATAGCAGTTATTGCGGTGTAAGACTTATATCCACCTTCTTTGGACATGTTCATGAGGCGTTCCATAACCTCATGTAAATTCGCATCGCAGGCTGAATGTGTGAGAACTGACCCAAGTGCCTTGACAAGAAGGTTACGCTTCTCAAGATCGCGGTTTCTACCAGCGCCAGAAGTAGAAAAGGCTTCATCAAGGATCATCATCAAAAGAGGATCAACCCTCTCTGGTTGCCCCGCCCAATTTGCCACAAAGTCTTGAGGAGCAAGCTCGCATAAATCAACCCATGCCTCTGCGCAGTTTGGTATATCAAGTAACATGCCATCAATTGCCATCGTAAAAAAACTGGCAAGAGCACTGTGCTGTAGTGAGGATGAGTGAACGTATGATGAGATTAATTCTGCTACCTGCTCCCTAACAATGGCGTCTGTAGTGAATGCATTATCCAGTTTTGTCGTAAACGATTGTGAATCAGATGTAAATTCCTCCATGAGCTTGGGGGAAGAACTGATAGCTTGTATTATGAGAATTTTTCTACAATAGTCCACAGCATTTGCGTAAATTGCGGGCGGTATATTGTGAAGTATGTCGGTATTTCCGTGGGCACCTGAAAGCCGAGGATGTGAAGATGTGATATATTCAATAAGCTCGCCAAAATCTGGAAGTGAGTATCTGTCTTTCTTCAATTTCACCCCAACATCCATTTTATCTTCATCGGCTACAATCTGTGATTTTGGGTTCAACATCTTGTACCAATAGGGATCCAACCCTCTATGACCTTCTTCCACAAGCTCATTTCGACCACCAGTAGATCCACTTGAAGTACCTATAGCCAATAAGCAGATCCATTTACCCTTGACATTGGCGAAGCCAAGCCCTCTATTGGCAAAGCGTGTGGCAACATAAGTCAATCCCCCCTTCCGTGCTTGCCCATACCCATGCGTCCTAACCTCATCCTCTACCTCCTCAACCAGTAACTCCGCCATAGCGTCCTCAACTTTCTCGTTATGCTCCATCCCCGAGCTGCTAAATCCCACAAGCAAGCTCGATAACGCCTCTTCAACGCTCTTCCTTACTCCCGCGGTGGTATTTTGATCTCTCAAGGTAGAGAACATGAACTTTAATATCGCCAGCTCAGGTTCGTAGATTAATGTCTTGAACAGCCGGCGGCATATAAGACCCATAGCCTCGAATGCCAGTCCTCTCAGATCTTCTGCTCCTTTGAAGCCCCCTGAAAGAATAAATGCAGTATCACTTCCTCCCAAGACTCTATTATCCTCTTCAGCAATGAAGTATCTCATCCTCTCAACAATTCCAGGTCCATATGTCTCAATTGTCGATTCATCGGTCATACGAGAAAACCAATTAATGTATAAGAAGGTCTCCTTTTTCAGCTTTCCACTTAATCCAGGATCCGCCCAGTCGACTATTGTATCCGCTATACTCCTGCCCAAAATTAAATCCAGAACCAGAGGGACCTTTCTCCCAAATTGCTCCCCTGATACTGCACGTTTTGACTTTGCCAAAATCGTAATGATGCGTCGCCGGAGTGTCCACCTTACGGGTGGTATTCCTCTGCCTTCCTCCTCTTCCCCTAAAAAAAGGTATTGATACAGAGAGTTAATCAACCTCTTTCCCACACCACTATCTGCGCCACCATCGAGTGGTACTCCCGGTGCTGACCTTTTAAAAATTTCATCTGCCAGCTCAACAACCTTAGAGTCCTCATTAATGGAGTTTGCACTAGCCAGTAACGTTGGTAGATATCTCTTCTCATCAGTCCATGCCCCAGTGCTAATGAACTTCAGTACTGCTATCTTTGCAGTTTTGAGCTTTTCTCCTGCGGTACACCCAGATGGGTTCCAGGTTTCCTTCTTCCCACCCAATGTCAAAAACGAGTATTCTGCAGGAGTAAGCCCCCTACATGTCTGCTGACCGGATGATTGTACCGTCTGAGAATTGAGGAGCATGAGCTTGATGAACCAATTATGTAGGAATTCGGCATCCTGAGGAGATGTATCAAAGGAGAAATATTTCAGTAGGGCTGTGTCTTCCGTAGTCCCTCGGGGTGGGGGGACGTAGTGAGGGAGTATCTCCAAGAGAATGTTGAATACTTGGGATTGATGCTGCTCTGGAGTGGCAGATATGCCGGAAACAATGACCGGAAGGAGGGCAAGGCGATCCTGATGATTACCTAAGTTTAGTGCGATAATCCGCGTGGGACAACAAGGAGGCAATTAATACCTTCCCTTCCATCCTACCAATTCCTTGCTGAATATACATCAAATCGAAATTCCGTATCAAAGGATGCTTGCCCCCGACCTCTGGATCCTTGAACTGCTTGAGCAGAGCCTCCACTGGCAGTTGTATGGGCCTATAATTCCCCAAAAATTAGTAATTCTCCAATATACCTCTCCATAGGCATGGTCTCAAACCTACTGGCTCTTGATCCTCGTATTCACATGCTGGCACATCGCAATAACCTATACCGTCCCGGCAACAATCAGCGTCTTCCTCCATCATCTATTCATTGGTTGGGCAACACACCTTGCTCCGAACTGCAGCATGCGGACTCGCAAGCTTCAATAAAACGGGAGACAGGTATGTTTTAAGTAATGCCTGTAGCTTCGACTCGGTATCTGCCAAAGCTATCCTGAGCTCGACTTTGTTAAGGAGTGAAAGCTCTCGGGCTTCATCTGGTGGATCGGCCATGTTGTGTATTTGCTCAGGATATCAATATTCTTTGCTTGAAGAAGCCGCACTCGAAAATCCACAATCAAGTCAACTACCGTTTGGTCGTGACGGATCCTTAAGCAAGGAGTTTTTGGATTGTAGTCTGAAGCTTTTGCCAAGAGACCGCATAAGCTAGTGGCGCCCGACCTTACTAAGTTATTTGAAATCAGTTCTGTAAAAAGTTCTAGCGCTTTTGTGTAGTCTGGTAGTCTGGTGCTTTTGTGTTAGTCTGGTTGGCACAACAGCCCCGCTAACTTTTGTGTCACTCTCCACGTATCTAAACTGGACTAGCAGTTCGGTTAATATTGAGCAGGGCTCCAAAGCTTTAACACTTCATATGCATAAAGATGCGCTGGGAGAGCGTACATGCAACTAGTCTGGCGAGCACTGGCCTCCCGAAGAGAAACATGTAACTGCAACTTTTCTAATGCCAGTGTTTAGTCTCGCGGGCACTGGCCTTTAATAATAGAGACTAATCGGTGTTGTATGATTGTGTGACGCTAGCGGTTACGAAACTTCTAAATACTTACTTATGTAGTACCTAGTCGCGAGATTATGCTGCCGCATGTAGATTTATTGAGCAGGGGGTAAAAATAGTCTGGTTGGCACAACACCCTCCAAAGCCCTCACAAACACTGTTGTTGGGGATGGAGATCTTGATACAGTAGAGAAGTTATATAGAGGATGGTCAGGTTGGGCAGAGGTCAAATTTTTTTATGATGCCACAGCGACTTCCGTACTGTAGATGTTTGTGATCTCTCGTCGTAGTTCGGAGCTGTCTTGTATAGAGCGGTGGCCACAGAGCTCCATACAAAATGGGGATCTGGAGTGAATGGAGATAACTTTCTGAGGGTAACAACACGGAGTCTCGCTAAGCTATGCAGACATACTTGAGATGCAGTCATATGTACATAGATATACTAGGTACTAGTACATAGTGCTTGAGACGGGTTGAGAGAACCAGAACTATAGTCTGGTTGGCACAAGCCGCTCGTTATATTTGGAGAGAGATGCAGCCTAGTTAGTCTCGTGCCCTTGTAGGATAGTCTGGCAGGCACCGCCTTCGTAGGATGCAGCCGCACTACCCGAAGAGGGAATTTCTAGCTTTTAGTGCAGCCTCTCAGAGAACGTCAATGCTTCAAATTACCCTCAAATTCTGCATCCGAAACACTGTGCTAAGTTCAGTTACAGAAGACCCTGATTCTGGGATTCCTACGGCGCAGAGGAAAAAAATACCGCGCGAATATGCCCGAATACATTAATACATTTGGTGTGCTTGCAAATAATTGTGAAGGTGGTGTTTACTGGCTATATATAGTATTGGCCACGAAAGCACATCGACCTCAGCTTGTCAATTCGGAACGACGTTTTCCTCACAATGCAAATCTTGCTAAGAATAACTCAGAGTCCGAGACGCAGTCCTACCTACGGAATACTTGTTCCATGTGACATGTGTGTCGCAATCGCCATAATACGCAACACACTGACACGATGTGGTGAACGTGCACCCAATATTCAAACCCTACCAGTAGTCTGCTCTAAAGGCATAAAGTGTCAAACACATGCAGATACTGTCAACTGACTATGCCTGGGATCCGCCTCCTAGCCACATAGTGTTGTAATCAGCCGACAACGATGTGGTGGGTGAACTCTCGGAACCCAATTCGCTTCAACGGAATTCCATGTCTTTTTTACCTTACGTAGTCTGAGTTGATATTGGCGTTCGGAACGGTGCTATTTTCAGACTTTAGGCGTCACTGATACATGGGACGGTTCGTCCCCGTACCGTAACGGCCGAGCTCAAATGATGGATTAAAACAAGATTAAATCAAGCGGCAATCGACTTAACTTTCCCTAGAGTTCATGTATATTTGAATTGTTTTCTTGATTTAGTTCCGCAAATTGAATTTCTACTTAAGATAGCTATTTTATTTACTTTTTACACTAGTGAGAGAGCGAGCAACGACAGTTGTGAATTCGCTCCTGAACTCACCTGGACTAGCTTAAGAAAGGCGTTGGATGGGGCCTCCCCACATTTGCTCGAGGGAAAAGTCAGAAAAATAAAATAAATTCCCATATCTTCGTCTCAAGGGGCATTCACACAGATCTGCCTCGGAACTTTATACGTCGGTGGGGCCTGCCGTGGAGGCAGGCATGAGGGGGCAATTGCAATTGACTAGTACTGCGCATGTATCTATTGGCGATCCTGACTGCTGCACACTGGGTGCATGCAAGGGGACAAATTATTCTGCGATGCCATGATTGGTGATGGGCATAAGACTTCTCACCTTCCCCCTGTCTCTGAATCATTCTATCCTAGTGTGGTTGGTGCCATTGCATCGACCCCGGGAGTTTGGCCGAAAGAGAAGACATAAACCTGGCGCTATGCCCCTCTATTGCCAGGCCGGTAGCGCTAGCTCGCAAGCGGAAAGCCTTGGCGCGAGCACTTAATTTTCTTGCTTCGCCACCTTTGTAGCCAGCCCAGCTAATGTGAACCAACCACCCACAACACCACACCATTCACGACACAGCCTCTCCGACGACAGCTGCACGCCTTACTACGACCACCAAAACCACCGCCGCCAATAGCTGTTGAGTTGGAGGATACACAGGTAGTCCCCTGCGTTTCTCCTCCCATTCGACATTCTCCTAAAAAGCCATCCTGTATCAGAAACTTCTACGGACCCCAGAATCAGGTATTGTTAGCTAATTCAAATTCCTCAATGCCAAGATGGGTGCTTATGTAAACGCCAGTTGCTGCCAGACAAGGTCTCCAGTCACCCAGTCTTCGAACGCTGCATTGCCTTTGACGCAGCTTTTAGAGCTGAAGGTGGGGTTGATTCCATATATTGTGTTCCGTCTAGGCAAGGGCCAGCGTCCCCGGCACCACAGCCCAAGCCCTTGTCGGCCCCGTCGAAGCTGTTGCAAAACAAGTGATATTCGCTTGGGTGGTGCCGTGGCTTTGTTGGTTTTTTTTGTGCATCGGTGTGCGGGTGTGGGACCAAGGCTGATGATGTGCGGGAGACAGAAAGATTAGAGCCACACCTCACCTCTGCTCAACCGCCGCCTAAGAAACCGCGACATCATCATTTTTTCGGCCTTTCCTCTTGTTTTGCTGTTCATCAGTGTAATTAAGCAAGAGCTCCAAAATCAACAACTACGCATCCGCCACAACGCACTACGCTTCATTAGGCGCAAATTCGGTCCTTCTGCGTCTTTCGCTCACGAAACAATAGCAGGGCTTTAGAACGTGGGGAGCTAATCAACCGCAACACGCTACGCAACTGAGCGAGATAGCCGAACGCAAAAGAGCGAGAAGGAAAGCCACAGTGTCGAGCCTCAGTGTGGTTGTGCGACGAAGACTACAAGTTCAAAGCGGGAAATACCTGAATTTGACGGGAAATTCAAAGCTCGGTCGGAGACTTCCACTCGTTACCATTCTGGAGTCAGTTTCCGAGCCTCGTACAAGGGAATTGGGAAGGATTGTTTAGCCATTCGTTTCAATAATTCATTGCAATATTACTTCTCGACTAGTCCAACTGCCATTTAAGCCGCTCAGAAAAAGTCCAAAGAGAGGTCAACTGGGAAGGGGAGCTGCAAATACGGATCATAGAAACACAGACACCGCACACAGAGGTTGCGAGCCATCAACACAGGAACTCACCATCAACGGGAAGATATACACTTCAACTGTCACTTGTAAAGCCGCGGCTTGCTTGTAAGTTCTTCAAAGCTCTTACCTTTCGAATTTGCTTTTTTCTCCAACTCCTGCATACGATGCATCAACTCTCTATCGACTGGCTGTAGCTACGCCGCCTTGCTTTTGTTCTGGGCTCAGCTCATCTTCATTGGGCCTGAAATTTGTCCTCTGCGCGCATGACGGACACCTTCAGCAAGTTTTGCACCCGACACGGCAATTTGAGAGAGATGAAAGGCAGGCAGAAAGTGGCGGAGGCACCTTTCATCGCCGTCTAACTCCTACCTCGGATTCTTGTTTCTCCGAGCAGCCGGTGTCCTATTGTTCATTCCGACTTTGCAACTTTATTTGCACATCCCAATGTCAACTTGGCCTAATTCCATCGATTCTAGTTTTCTTTTCTGGGGATTCATTGGCTTACTTAAAGTAGATTGACCTCAGACAATTGTTGCGCAAACACGCTGAAAATCCGACAAATTTATCCAGGATTATTCTGCACCTACTGTGTTTAACAAGGTATTCAAGCTCCTGTCAACTTTGCATTGTGCAACATTACGTTCCTTCTACATCTGCTCTTTACCCCTCTCCCCAAACATGGGTGATTTTCTCGCTTGAGAGTTCAGCCCTATTGGATCCACCCACTTGTTCTATTTTAATGATATGAACTGTGTATGAGATCAATTTGGCATATGACCCAGCCTCAGGATCAACTAAGGCATGCGGTTTGTCGTTTGTTTTCTATAAGAAGGCCAATTGAGAAATGTGTACTTGGTCTCAAATTCAGTGGTCGAATGCTGATTTAGGAATTATTACACATATACACAGGACAACTGCCAATTAGAACAACGATAATCAGTCGAGTCAAGCCTTAAGGCGCTCTAGTTGGAAGGAAAGCATCGCCAGTGCTGACATACATATAAACATAACTGAAAGGCGGTCAGTAAGCGTTGCGTTGCAAAAAAAAAGCAAGGCTAGTTGTAGAGGCAGTTCCGGCAAGGCTGAAACAGTGCCCCAGGTGGAGAGACGAGAGTGCAGAGCCTCAGACCCTCAAAACCCAACGCACGCACCACACAGCGACGCAACTTACATCATATTCACAATCTTTATCCTCCTCGTCGGCGGAAAAAAACAAAACGAATTTGATTGTGCAACAATACTATCAGTGCGTGTGTAACAGGTACACAAATTCATAAACTCTATGAATGCTAACAGTTGACAGGGTTCATCTGGGGTAGAAAAGAATTGCGGCGCAACGACAAAGCAAGAGTAAAAATACATTTTAGCTAGTGGTATTCCGCGTGCACATGCATTCATATTGAGCTTTTCTGGTCAGCATACAATAGGTAGGTTTATAGTGAATTTTTACCTGGTTCGCGCTCCTTCCAGGGACTTCCCCATATTTTCTTCAAATACCTGCTACTATTTTTATTACTTCTTGCGTTGCTACCGATACCCAACTCTCCTCTTTTTGGCCGCCTATCCTAATTACACCGCCGTCCCTCTCGCTGTAGCGGGGGCCTTGAGATAAGGTTGGACGGATGACAGCTTTCAAGAATGGCCATTGGCGCAATTTCTTATTGGACACCTTATATCTCTAGATTCAATCAAAACAGGATCTTGTTAGATCCCCTGTTCTGTCTCAAAAGCTTTGACTTCTTATTTGCTGTGGCGTTAATAGCTGGCTGGTACCTGAACGGCTATTCTTAGAACGGCTGGGAATTGTGGTTCATACACCTCACCTGCCGTCAAGGTCATCCCAGGTTCTCTTGTCTCCTCGGGCTTGAATACTGGCTCCCATTGGCTACGGATCTGCACATCAACTGCCTGAGTCTTGTCATATACGAGTTCCCCACCGGATCCATCTGTCGTAGTTTGTTAAATGTCTTGTTCTGGGGCTTCTATATTGGTTATGATACCTAATTGTTCAGTTATTTTGCGACTCGTTTCACGTTTCATATATTTCCTTTTTATCAGCCTTCTGGCAGATTTATCGAGAATTAAAACAGCTAACTATAGACCTAATTGCCTTAGATTATAGTTAAGTGCCACAGTTTATCTCTCAAATTTCAAGCTGGAGGCCTTCATCGAGTCTATACAGCTCCAGAGCTACACGGAGGGTATGGCATCGCCTTCTTTTGCGTCAACGAACAGTGGGTCGGGGCAAAAGGCTCCATCGCGCGCCTCACCCGACAGTATGCAAGATACAAGCGCAAACGGTAGCGCGGCGCCTGCAAGTGCAATGACAGCAGTGCCTTCGGCGCTCCCTTCTACAACAGGTGCTCCTAAGACTTTCCCCTCGCTACTGGCGAAACACCCAAAGATTGGCTCGTTGGATTTTCCATCTCTGCTAACTGGAAAACGTCAAGCGGCTGCAGGTAACAATTCAAATAATACTGCAACGTCGTCCGACGGCAACAAAGAAACGACAGAAACCAGTGGAAATCCCACAGAAGCACTAAAAACTGGATACCTCGCTAGTCGGCCTGAAGATGGACCTGTCAATCCGAGCCAGCCCTCCTCTTCGTTCCCACAGCAGTCCCCAATAAATACACAGGCAACCGAAACGGAGAAGTGTGAAGGAAGGCATCCAGCCCTAGGGGGACTTCCAAGTATAGCTACTGCAGCTTCGGCAATGCAAATTGACACAGACACATCACTCACGACTCCTGCGCGTGGGGGGGACACCGCAAGCGACGGTGGTATGACGGCTGGGCCTGTAGGATCTTCACCTTTGACGCCTGAGGCCGCCAAGTATATAGCTGATGCAATGCAGGCGTACATATTGCATACACCATTGTCTGCACACCCCCTGAGTGCGGATGCGATTACCCCAACAACACCAGGGTTTCCTATGTCAGCAACTACTCCTACGACACCTTTTTCGCCACATACACCGTTAACACCTGGAGGTGGCAGGAGTAAGCATACATGCACACATTGCAATCAGACATTCACCAGGCATCATAATCTGAAGTCTCACCTTTTGACACATTCACATGAGAAACCTTTCCCCTGCCACCAATGTAATGCGCGATTTAGGAGATTGCATGATTTAAAACGTCACTCGAAATTACATACAGGAGAACGGCCTCATATGTGCGAGAAGTGTGGAAGGAGGTTTGCTCGTGGTGATGCGCTTGCGAGACATGCCCGGGGTGAGGGGGGCTGTGCAGGTAGGCGAAATAGTTTGAGTGGGTTATTAGATGGAGATACAAAGATGTATGGGGATGGCACTGATGGGGATGATGAGGGGATGATGGATGAAGATACACAGATGGAAAATGGCAGTGATACAGTTACTCCAACTATGGAGGTTGGCTCAACCGCACCTGCTTCAGACACAGCAGCATCCACTCTGACTGTAACTTCGACCACCTCGGGGGCTAGGCGGCCAGCGAGTTTACCAAGTATCAAAACTAACGTGGCAGACACACACCCTAATCCCCATCTTCATCCTCATCATCAGCCTCAGATACATCAAATACACCAACTCCAAAATTATCGTCCTCCTATGACCCCTGCTCGGTCAGCAGCCTCAACTGGGCCGTCACCAGGAGGAAGTCTATTCCCACCAACACCTGGTCATGGGAAGACACCAATATCTGCAACTAGCAACCCTAACGTCCTAAATAGCCGAAGAGGGGCTTCTCCCATGAGTAGTGTCACCAATAATAATGCACCATCAATACTCGGGAGTGGAGGTATGACAGAATCACCGAGACCATTATCCCCCCCTCAACAGGCAGACGCCGTCTCAGGGACCAAGAGCCCTCTCGGTCAATTCCAGCCTGTAGGTGCTAAGTACGCCCCGCCAATGACCCCCCAATCCGCCCAGCCCCAGAATGCTCCAACAAGCTTCGCCGCTGGAGGGCCAACATCTCACACGACTAACTCTCGCCAACCTGCAACTTCATACCCATCACAAACACCGACAAATCCAACACAACCAGGCCAAGGCATAGCCCCGCAAGCACCAATGGGGTTTCCACCGAAGAGTAATCCACCAACAGGAGGGGGCAACGAGAATCCAAACCTGTTCGAGAACGAGAGGGGCGTTTGGGATTATATCAAGGATTTGGAGAGGAGAGTGGCACAGTTGGAAGGGAAACAGAAGGGATGTGATGCATTTATTGCGCAGGCGCATCAACAGAGTTTGGCGGTAGCGGCGGTAGCGGCCGCAAGAGCGGGGGCGGTGGCACAGGCGGGGACAGGGAGTACTAATACCCAGGGAGGTGGTGCTGCTGCATCATAGTTCTTGCGTTTGTTTTAATACAAATTCGGTTGAGGTAATGGGTTTTTCAGTGTTTGTTTCTGAACCTGGAGTAGGAGAAGGGGAGTGGTTGAATGCAGAAGAAGGGGAGAATTTAAGCATGTTGGCATTGGCTAAAGGCACTTTATTTTATATTCATGTTTCCTCTCTCTTACTTAATTCTCTTTGTCTGTTTACGGAATCAATTATGGGAACTGCTCTTATGCGATGGTAACGGTTTTCTTTTCTCTCTATTCCTGGCTTCCCTTACTTGACCTTTTCCCTGGTATACGACGGTGTTGTGTGGTGACGAAGAGTGGTTGTGGTTGGGGAGAAAGAAAGTCCTGGGTGTATCTGAGAAGAGGAGGTCATTAGTTGTGGTGGTGGTGGTGGTGGTGGTGGTGGAGGGGGGGGGTTTGAAGGAGTGTGTGGTGGTATAAGTGTGGGGCCGGCGGCGGCGTTGAGCATTTGTGTGAGACGTGGGAGTCGGGTGTAGTACGGGTTTTTTCTTTCTCATGCATAATGTAATTCGGAACTCGTTCTTTTCATTTTTATTTTGGGCAACTTGATGATATGGGCTTTGGCTAGGTAGCTTTTACGTAAAGTAACATATATGGCCGTGCGTATGTGATACAGTGATGAAAGAAATAGGATAGGACCATATAAATACATGAATACAAATATACTACACACATACTATATACTAACTGGCAAGCTATCTGAGTGCGGTACTTGGTGAAGAAGATCTCTAGGCATATTTGTTCATTACCCTCAATCTGAACTCGAAGTCGACTTATTAAATGCTTTATTGGGGAACGGAAATAACGTAACTCCGCAAGTTGAACTCCGCCAAATCATGGCTTAATAAAGCAATAATGGTCTCGGTTCTTTGAATTTCTAACCCTTTTACTTTTTTTCTTACCAATGTTTGGTATAGGGATCAGCGGCGAAGATCCCATCCGTAAGATTCAAGCATAAAGAATGACATGCTGATCTCTAGGTGACTGTCTCGGCACATTTTCTCCGCCACTGGCTGCCGGCCCTGCAACCGTAAGCACGGAAGACCTAGCGTACAGTGGTCATAAATTAGGGGGGTGGGGGGGAAGTTCACGGCTTGTCTCATATGTATTGTGAATATAAGTCTCTTGGGATGTACCCATGTTTTTCAGTCATATATTGTCCTTGACTCGGCACTCCCCACATACATATATATATATACTTCATGTAATAGAGGCGGCATCTACCAGTGCCTACATCACTATATGGGTGGTAGGTTAGTTTATTTTTGAGAATCCTCACCAGGATAGTAACTTACAGTAGATCCCATACCCAAGATGCACAAAAGGCCATTCTGCTCGCTAGCATGGGTGCCCCCCCGGTAACTCGATGGGATGCTGAAGAGGGCATGTATGTTGGTGGCGCCAGCGGTTATACCGATCAACATGGATTACGGCTCCCTAGGCTGTGCTACCTGACATGTGCCACCAACGAAGCCCGAAACGTCGATCAGAGATGTGTGGGGTATATAGTATTGTTGTAACAAAAAAAGCATGGCGGGATGGCGCGGGCGAGGATCGGTGGTTTGGTGGGGTTTTGTGCCATTTTGTGTGTGTGGGAAAAGGGGGGGGGAGGCATTCGCCGGCCACGGGTGGGGGTTACCCTGAAGCCTTGTCTTAGGAATGCTTCGGGGAATGTAAGTACGTTGATTGGTTTTAGAGATATCAGGTGGCGGTATCGAAGAGGGCTGTCCGAAATGAAGTAAAGGCAAGGGTGCTGACGCTGTTGTTCTGATAATATTAAGTACGTAGTCATTATCGTAATTTCCTTCACATAGCTTTTGAGGAAAACTCTCAGGCCCTTCGTCACAATACTCAGGGCGCAATAATCAAGCACTTAGGGCCCATGCGTAGCGTACGTATTTGATTAAACTGAAACCCCCCAAAACTACGTTCGAAATAAAAGTTATCCATTCATGGTAGGTATATAGAAACTCGTTACCCTGAACTAGATATCGTAAGACCCAACTAACTTTTCCCAAATCTTGCCCAATGTCTGACTCTGCACAGCACAGCTAAGAAAGAAGCCTATCTAAACCCACCGCACCAGCCTGTATCTCTTCCCCCCTTTTCTTGTACACCAAGTGAGTATCCAGTTTAAAGAGTCCCGTGCTACATATAGAGCGGATTACCCGCTCTCCTGCTGTAACTCCAAGAACTCAGTAGCCTACCGTATCCCATCAAGCCGTCGTGTGTTCGTTGCAATCCATTATATCAACCCATCCTGAACTTGGAAAGTGAACAATAAGAGCAATACATGAACAAAAATGAAAAGAAAAATTAACCCTCAAATTGCACCAACAAGAGCAAGAATTCAGACCCAAATCATAAAACATCAGTTCTCGAGTAAATCGTGAAATAAGCAGAAGTAGAACTGAAGATTCGCAATCATGATAACCCGCATGACAAACCTACAGAATAAAAAAGTCATTAGTAACCCCATCATCTCCCTAACATCCCCTAGCAGATATAGATAATAGCGCTGTCATTAGATCCACCCTCCCGCCATCTCCTCCATCCCCATACTCCCCGGGTTCATTACCGGCACCATCCCCGGAATCGGTGGCTCCTCCAACACCCCCACTGTAGGTACCGACCCTGAAACACCCCTAAACCCCATCGTCAGCGCCACCTCCACCGGCACATTCGAGTTACTCAGAGGCCTCGGCTTCTTTCCCCCCGGCAAGTTACGAAGAGTAGGATTATCCAGCGATGCACTTTCTTGGTCTTCGTCGTATATGACTGTTTGTGCTTCATCACCCTCACCCAGGTTGGCTGGTTCCCGGTTTTGTTTGTCGAAGGGGGTGGGGGTTATTGGGTCATATGGCGCACTGGTCCGTTTCTGGAGGCTTATAGGCCTGTCGAGTAAACTCCATCCTTGGCCTTGTGCTTCGTTCATTAAAGCGCTCTCGCGTTTGAGATCGTTACTCTTTTCCATTTTTCGAACGGTCTTCCACATCTCAAAGGACATTGTTGATCCATCCTGGCTTACTGGGAGCGACAGCCCATCCCCCAAACCACCACGATTACCAGATCCAGAGAGATCAATAAGATTCATACTCTGTTGTCTCAGGGGAGTAATGGGGGAAGTAACACTCTTGTATTTGTCACTTTTACTATGGTGCGAGTGCCTATGGTGGGACTTTGGTCTCGATTTCTTTGTTGCAGAGGGGGGAGCAGCGACGATAAGCTCCTCCTCGCCATCTTCTGCGCTTTCATTGCCGTCATTACGTTTCGACGAAGGTGCGATTGCTGCGGTGGTAAGACCCACTTCGGATTTTTCTGCGGGCGAAGGGCGGACGGTGACGGACATTGAGCCTCGTTTGCCGCCAGTGCGAATGGTACTGGTATACCCCGAGCCACTATTATTATCCATATCAACCTGAATCGATATCTTCGACCCCCCACCCCCACTTCCGCCTCTACCAGAGGTAGTTATTCTAATCCCCTCTCGATGCTGAATCTCAATCGTAGCATGGTGTGTCGAGGGATACTTCAACCTAAGAAGAGTAGGACTCGGCGCTGAAGGGGAAACAGAAGATTTCACAGACTCTTTCCCATTCGCGCTTTTCGTAGCGGCAGTAGTCCCATCCAGCTCATCATCTTGAGGATCTAAAATCGACTTCGCTTTCGGCCCTTTCGCCTCTGGAGTCGGCGTATAGCAATCTGGGACATCTTCCACAATCGTCAATGGGTGTCTACTCTTTTCCTCTTGCGTCATAGGTGGAGGACCCCTCATATACCCATTCAAAGTCATCACTCCTTCTTTACCCAAACTCTTCGGTCTGGGGGTAACATTCTCACCGCCATTCCCAGTCTTTGGGGTTACACGTGGCTCTGGCGTACATGCGCCGGTAAAAAACGCGTCTTCCTCAGCACTCTCCACCGTCGGAGATTTATACATTGACTCCCTCTTCTTCCCCTCCTTCTCCAGTGACCTCTGTGACTTAATCCTCATTGGCGGCTCCCCTGCCTCATTCGACCTCATACTCTGCATTCTCAGGAGGGACATACTCCCCTTCATCCTATGCAGCTCCCTCGGGGACCTCGGAGTCCCAACTCTACTCCCCTCTATACTATCCACTGCCGAAAATATCGACTGGCTATATTCATTCCCGGCCCTTGTTTGGGGTGGAAAATCCAGTGTCGTGGACTCAGGGATCTTCGCCGCAGCGTTCTCCAGCATTACCCCGCCGCTTCCCCAGCTTTCAATAACTGTACTAGCAGCACCTCCACCAGCGCCACTGCCGTGTCGCCCGGATCTCCACCGGGGTATCAGTGTGGGTGTTTCTGGTCTTGAAGAAGATACCGGGCTAGCGCTGTCTAAGTAACCCACACGATAGGAGGTAGTTCCGCTGTGGAAGGATGTTGGGGAATTCAAACTCCCCCACGGACTCTGTCCACGCGGGAGAGGTGACAGGAGCGCATCACGACGTGGTGGGCCAAGAGAGAGCATAGAGGTTATGTCAGCCTAGCGCCTAGAAACAGTTAATCAAGAAGGCTGGCTGGGTTTGGTGAAACCCTGGGAAGAGACAACGAGGCAAGCTCAGGCACTTAATGGTGGGAGCTTGATAAGGAATGAATGTTGTCAGCGAACAAACCCTCAAAAGGGGAAAGCAATAAAGTAAGCAAATAAAAAAGCTCTCAGGTAGTTCATCGAAAATTCAATGACCCCCGAGCACAATATAATGAGTCTGTCCTGCTTCAGCCATGATTTGTTTGCTCGGCAGTAATTTTTTTGATTTTTGGGAATGGTTGGATGGTTGGTAGTGGTGGCCCTCTGACCCAATTGCAGCGAAATACATCCAGTGCTGAATGGACCCGTTACACTGCACCACCAGCCGCCAGCGCTTCCGTGCATCGAGGGTTCGTGATATGAGTAAACTGGTGCAGCTGCAGCTGGGGTCATTGATAAGTGATACCAGGCGATGCCTTGCGAGGGCTTGCAAGGTGAGGCTTCTTTCTAACCAACGCTCTACCAATCATCCAGGGGTGCATCGAACAGGAGCCATTCTCCAAGGGTCCACATGTTCGGAATTGAGAGGCTCAGGGGCTGGGAAGGTGAAGGGGCAATGTGCAGGGCTAGCAATGCAATTGATTATCCTTCCAGCCGGTTTGATCAAGCTCAGGAGCAGCAAGAGCAGCAACATGCCATTCAAAGTTCCTCTCGCCCAGGTAGGTACTGTATGTGCCAGAGCTTGCCGTGATGTCTTCTTTTGGACAGGCACTTTTCGGTATTTTTGGCCTGCAATCAAATGACTGCTCCCCTCTCGCCAATGCCTGTCCCTCCCGCGCTTATGCATGCATCTATCTACCCAGGCAACCAAGCAGGGTAAGGTCCCTCGCTCGGAGAAGCTTGACCTCGGGTACGTGTTAACATTCACCATAATTCGACGTGGTGAAGTCTTCCTGCCATTGGTACCAAGAAAGCATGCCGATACACGTATGGCAGCCAAGATCTCGATCGAGAATATTTTGGATTCAGTATCTAGGCATTGCGGAAGAGTTGTTAGAATGTAATTGGACCCAACAAAAACAGAAAAAATCATGAAGTGTCGGGCCATCTATAGAGTTAGTGGAAATGAAACAGCTTCGTTGAGAATTTGAGACTGGAGATGATGAACGCATTCAGCAGACCTCATGCATATGATCTCTCCAATGAGGCCTGTATCTTGATCCAAGACTTCTGCATTCGTTTGCGCAGGAATTCGCTTCCAATTGTGGGGTATCTTCTGTAGGAGCAATTCCGGATGGTCCTATGCATCCTGAGACTTACCGAACCATTGAAACTCCAGGCTCATATGTTTAGACTCACGTCCAGTTCTGCTCTTATCCACCAATCATGCCACATGCTTGCTCCATCCAAATGACCAATTGGATGTAGACTGACCTCTTGGCCCTTTTGTTGATCATCCATCGAAACGTTTGGAGATATATCGACCGATACGTCACGCGGATGCAGGGGCATCCGTCTGCGGAAAGTGCCTAATTAAGGTATCAAATCACTTCTTCAACAAAGCAATAACTTTCCAATGAATTCTGACCAAGTCCTAGACATATCACAGTATTCCTAGGCGAAAATTGGTCCTGACGCGGGGGAGTGGGGCGTATGAAGCTAAGGAATTCCAATTGGATCGATACTGACTTCTTTCCTACTCGGTAATTAGTCGCAGTGATTTCGATAGATGAACAAGGTTCCCGCGATATCTATCGTAAAGTTAGATGGTAACAGGCGGGATTGCCAGTCTGACGTCTGCAGGTACAACGTTGTCCAATACTACAGTAGTTGTATGCATATGCTTGAGTTTTTTGGTTTCAATTTATACCACACGAAGCAATCTCTCAAGTTCCTAGAGAGTTGGTTTTATAGATTATGCCCGGAAGCGACTATCATCAAATAATTTGTCGTATAGATAGATCATGTGCTTCTTGAGGTGGTATGGATCATGAATCTTTCCTTCGAGCTAATAGGTCTTTTCCCAGGTGCAGACTCGGTATCGAGCAAAATATCTTGCAATCAATTACAAAGAAGAATAAGAAACCAAAGCCAGACGCATAAGGTATGTGTTCAAGTCTCTTGTCCATCACACTACCAACTGAACAATGCTTACGTATAAGTGGCGAGATTTTGTTAGTGCGTGCCTGATATCTGACTGCTTGAACCTGTGGTGAAAGTGTTCTTCAGGGTGTTAATCCCTACCTTATCCAACTTCCAGTAACCCACAACTTCAACAACTATAATATTATACGGGTATAATGAATATAGCTTTCTGCATGCATGCATGCCCAATTAACTCTAGGAAAAAATACCTAACAGAGGAGTCACCTCAGCGTTGCTCAAATCTTCCCCGATGCGTATATCTAATTTTCACAACACTTCCACTTCTTGACTGACGTTACGTTCCTGGACATTCAGCACTCTGCAGCTGCACATATGCAGTGTAATTGAACTGCTTAATGCAATTTAATATAATAGCCCCACGATGTCGTGACAGTGGCATCTGCAATGCAAGGCAGCCAAGGCACCATTGCCACGATTCCGTTCGAATAGATCTCTGTAGTTGGTTGAAGGTTCATGGTGATGTAGGTGGAAGTATCGATGTCATTAAGGAGTTGTGCTGCAAAAGCCTGTCGCTCAGGGTAATTGGGTCGGGGCAATCTCTCTGCTCCATGTACTACTTTAGCAGTAGAGTAGCTATACTCATGAAAACCTTCTGGTACTTTCTAGGAGTTTGTAGTTTAAATGAAAACAACCACTGAAGAACCCCTCCAAAGCATTAAATTCAGTCCTATAGAAAGAGTTCGGTTAAAGGATGGGGCTTCAATTGAAGATGGGCTCTCTACTCATTATTTGTGCATGAGTTTTCTGAGAGTTGAATCACCTGGGGTAAGCTGAGGACTTTCTTTGAGCTCCAAGTTGTTCGCTAACTAATCATTCGTGGTGCGGAGAAGCGGGCTTTTGAATATGGGAACTTTTGAGTAGGAAAGAGGAGACGGCTATGAGATGGATGTGAAGATCTCGTTGTCTCTTACTCAACAGAGCAGCATTAAGATGTCATGATCGATCTAAGAGATAATAGGCTACAAATCAGAGCTGAGAGGAATTACATTTACCCCACTATAGCGATGCCACTTCAAACGCCGATAGAGACGAAATCAATACATCACTCTCTAGATCTACGACCACCTCCTCACCAACCCCACCCCCATAGACAATACCACTACTGCACCTAGCACCAATGTGTTCTTCGCAATCTCTACTGTTCCGGTACAGTTTTCTCCACCACGCTTGATCTCCATGGCGTATCCTACGGGGACGGTCTTGGTGTCCTCGTCTACGACGTAATGTCTTGCGAATACTGTAAGAAATTGAATTTAGCAGGTGTCATCAAAGGGCTGTTATAACTTCAGTGAGAGGCTTACAATCATTTTGTATCCAAATAACCTTGTTTAGTGCCCTCAATACACCAGCCTTGGTTCCATTATCGAGGTCGGGGTGGTTCACGACAGCGTCAAGGAGTATATCAAAGACGTATCCCAGCAGAGCAGACATGTGGATCAACTCCACCCTCAATCCTGGCTTTTTCGCACTACAACACCCACCACGATGAGCAAACCCCGTCAACCCTAGCCTTAGTCGCAGACATGTAAACTTACCGGTGCCGGAATCCCACCTGTCCCGTATGCATCACCGCCACATTATCCAAATACTCCCAATCCTTCTCATTATCGTAATTCATCTCAACTAACTTCGCCAGATACCTCGTCAAAAATCCCTTTCTAAACTTGATCTGCTCATCCTCCGCCGTCAAACTCTGCACTTTTCCACCCCTCTCTTCTAGCGACTTCCCCGAGAATCCAGTTTGCTTTTGCACGAATGCCTTCGCCGTGATGTCGAATGAGAGAAGTTTCACGTATACGGTGTCGACCACAGCGGGGATGAGGGGCGCGACGAGAGGAGCGGCGAGATGGAGGTATTCGACATCGGTAGGGGTGAAATTGAGGAACGACGTGAGGTAGGCGATTCTCTCAGGAAGGTTGGAAAGCGTGGAGGGAGGGATATTCTGCATGTTTGTAATATTGTTTGTGGCCTAGAAGATATGGTTGTAGAAATAATAGGGCACTCTTCGCTTTAGATGATATTGTTGATGATTGTTCTCGTGCCCAGACCGATTTATTGGTGTGGTGCTTAAATCGATGATTTCTGGCACACCACGCAACTAGACTAATATCACACCACCTCTGGATAGAGTGTACATCAGAGAAACGTAGTCTGGTCGCGCAGCTACCGAATACTCTGACGAATAAGTACTGGCGGGAAGCTCAACATATCGCGACGCTGAGCAGGGTGTGTCAATTCGGGTGTGACCGGGGGAAAGCGGGGAATTAATTCTGTTCGCCACCGTATCGTGGGTGATTTCTCCCTGGAAATAATCTCCGCTCGAAGATTTATATTGAGAGCTGCAGAGCACTAAGGCACTTCCTACCATGTTCTTCACTTCAGCAACCTACTTCCCGACAGTCCTTAAACATTTCCGACACTGTAGGGTACTTGCAAAGCCTATCTCTTGCAATTCAGGCCCATCAGCATACCAATCGCAAACAGCAGACCCTCCATCACAATGATGGTTGAGACTGGGGTAGACACATGTACCTAGATTAGCTCCGTCCATTATAGCGATGGAGGTAGGGATAGGAAAAGCTTTGCACTCTGTCCGGTCCGGTATTGTATGGCCATCCTGTATAGCGAGAGGCAATTTGTTGGTAAGAAATCCTGAAGCCTCTGGTCCGTCCGGTATAGCAAGACTTGACTGTATGTACCGTATAGACTCTGATCCATCTCTATCCTAGTCTCGGTGAGTCCGGTATATGTAGCAAGGGTTCCGGTATAGAAAATGACAGGGGTTGAGCTTGGCATACGAGTAGCTGGCGGGCAAGCTCCAGCGATACTGGTATCAATTAAGCGAGTCCTATGGCAGGGAATTTTTGTTAGCCCGTAATACAGTCAACCCTTGCTATAACGGACGGCAGAAATCCAGAGCTTTCTGTCCGGTATAGCAAGGGTTGACTGTACAAGTCATGGTGTGGGACTAGGAGGCCTACCGGCAATGGCGCCACTGCCGGTAGGATCGGACAGGAACGGTCCGGGATTTTTCTAGATCACGAGAAGCCGGAATATGGTGATCTGGAACATTGCAACATTGAGCTTTCACCGGATAATACACAGACCAGACTATAATGTAGTCTCGCATAGAATCGGAGATACCATCTGGTCGATCTAGTCTCGTGCGGGTCGATTCTTCGCTCCGAAGATGCCAAGATAATTTCTGATTTCCGAAAATGGTAGTTACACAGCCTTTTAGTTCAAGAAAATGGTCGGCATTTTGGTCCAAGCCTTACTGATACGGGCTGCCTTCAGCCCTTGCACGAGAACCAGACTATTGCACGAGTAGCCAATATGGGGCCTCTTTGGTACAGATATACTAACATAATTTCGTGCTTGGCAGGACAAACACCCTAACATCTGCCACCGAGCGGCTCTTTTTGTAAAGTATGCTCAGATGGATGTTCCATCAGGGAGGATGTCTAGTATAGGAGTGGGAAAGCAGGTAATTAGGGATCTGGAGATCTAATCTAAACGTGCATAAGTATGGGGGGATATCCAGCGAGAGTGTGGGAGTGCGAGGCTTGACAGTACTGAAGTAGCAACCTATATCCCAAATTTTGAAACAGTTCTAGTAATACCGAAATTTGTATGGAGTATGAGAATAGATGTCTACTTTGATGTAGTGACAGTGATTTAATATACTGCACTTTAAACTTAGACATAGGGTCTAGTACATGCAATTCACTTTTACTCACTTTGCAGCGCAGGTAATATCGATATTAATACTTATATTCCATTATGATTCAATTTTATCTTGGCGCTCACGAGGTTAGTACAGTTGCTGGTATTTATCTTATAAGCAGTAATTTTTATGTTGCTGTCAGTAATACCTATGTTTGGCTTTCGTGGTGGAATTTTGTTTTGCATAAGCCGAGATGAAGCTCTGTGGAATATGATGTTGTTAGAGAGAGAGCAGATTGTGTAGGACTTTGAACATTTGGGCGGGTACAAAAGTGAGCATGCATGGCCACTCTACGAGAACTTCTGTGATGACGAATGGAAGCAATAACGACTGTATTCTGTTGCCACAATTTTGACCTGTTGGCAACACGTTATGGCTGGCCCGGGTGGATGCAGGTCCTTGCAGGATACCAAACGTCAGGCTGTCCATGGCAAGCTACGGTCCCAGCATCATAGATGGTTGGAGATGGGAAGTACCGGTATATTCTCGGGACGTGAGTAGCTGCATGCAGTGTGTACGTACATACATATTTAGTATCTAGCTGCGAGTGTCAAATCAATATAAAGCAGAAGCCACTGGAACTCGAACTGTAGGTACTGAAATAAACTTTGCTGCTGTCGTCTGGCTACTGCTGGTGCTGATGGGTTGGAGCCTGTATAACCTGGGTGTTTCTGTATTCTGGACGCTTCTATAGTCTGGATGGTTCTGTAGTCTATATGGTGCTGATGGGTTGGGGCCTGTATAAGCTTGGGTGTTTCTGGAATCTGGACGCTTCTGTAGTCTAGATAGTTCTGTAGTCTATATGGTGCTGATCGAGCTGGATGGAGATGCTGATGGTACCGATGCATACAAGTCTCGCTCCAGTCTCGCTCCAGTCTCGCTCCAGCCTCGCTCGCTGGTGTTGCTTGCGATAGCTAGGCATCACCAATCAGCCAATCTCGTGACCTCTTCTCAGTCGACCACCGCACACCAGGATTATCGGAACCTCCCTAAGTCCAACCCCCTCCTTCATTCAACTGAAGTTTTGCAACTCACACTACCTTTAAGTCACTTCTTTGACCTTAGTCGGACGGGCACTCAACCGTCCCTAGTTCTCACCTGCAAGCAGCAAGTCCAGTAACCGATTCACTGCTACAGCTATCGCTGCGAAACTTTCTAGCATGGCTAGAATCCGTCAGATAAAACGAAGGAATCCCCAGGATACTGCTGAAATTCAGGATGGATCCCCGCCCTTTACTGCCCCCTTACCACCACCCCAGTGGGCACCTGAGGCATCTCAGTCTAGACCTAATAACCCAGCTGTTTCCCCTTTACCTCCACCGCAGTGGCCGCAGTATACATCTCGAATGACACCTTACAACCCGGCTACTGCCCCTTTAACCCCACCCTCACCTTGCCTGCCACTATATAGGCCTCGAACTGCATCTAACCAAAGTTACCAAACAGACCTAGTCCAAGCTGACTCCAAGCTTAAGCCTTACGCAGCGAGAAACATCATCAAAACTGTTGCGGCAGCATCTACCATACCCACTCCACATGCAATACTACAAGAGGGTACAAGTTTTGTCGACTTCTTCAATATAGATCTTACAAAGTCAGCAGAGTTATCAGAAGGCATTCCTTGGTTCTCTCAAGGAATAGGTTATGCGATGGGAAATGGTGAAGAGTGGGTGGATCCAGCTGTGATGTATACTTCACAATATATGGGAACCATGAAACAGAATTCTGTGGGCCCAGCAACACCTAAAAGGCCAACCTTGGCATCAGGATCAAAGGCGAAAGGAAATATGAAGGAGGTCTCATGGGCAGATGAGCTAGAGCATCGTTATAGCCCCAAGACAGATCCACAGACACCCAAGGCCACGATGAAGTCTGATATACCAACTACAGTGGAACGAAGGAGGGGCCCGAGGCATGTCTCCATTGACCCTCGCAACCTCCTAACTGTGGGATCTGCCTCGGCTCTGGATGATCCACAGCCAGCCTCCAGTCTAGAGGAGCATATTAAGATGGCACAGGAAACAAGGGTGCATACAGCCGCACAGGCAAGGTCAGGAACTTCTCACCTACCATATCCTGATCTCTTTAACTCCGTGCAACGATTGGAGGATGCAGGGCCGTTCTCCAAGCAATTCTACAGAGATAAAGATAAACATGACAAGCAAAACTTGCAACACTACAGAGAAGTCGAGAAGCGTATCGAAAGCCTTTATCTATGGAGCGGACGCCTCCTCGGGGGTGAGCCTAGGAAGCACGAGAAGTTTGGTATGTGTGGGCTAGATTGGAGAGAAACACTTGATTTCTTAAAAGCACCTTCTGTTGGGGGACGGCCTACAATACCCGTATCTAGAATGGTTCCAGGAGGAAGAATGAGCAGAATTCTGGTCAATGACTTGCTTCTTCAATACTCTGTTCCTGAAGCAGACTTTCTAGGAAATTACTCTGGAGGTTCGGTAGGGGTGCTTGGTGAACTTGGTATTCAGCCAATTTCCCATACGCTCTCGTCTGGTGCAAAAAGAATTACTATCGATAGGACCAGGCTTAATGGGTGTTTCTTCTTCGATTACAGGGGCGATGTTATTCCTACTGGTCATCAGTTTGATAGGATGAAACCGGCTTTAGACTTTGGACGCAAAAGACAGATTATGCCATTAAATAACGAGAGGAACTGGCAATGGCTTCTAGGAAATTTCTTCACCTTGCCCCCTTCGAAAACGCAGGGACCTGGGCTTCAGAGGGTGCCGTCACATGTTCAACTTCCGGTTCCTTTGGGACCAAAGCAAACAAACCACGGCCCGGCAGTCCTGACGAGTTATAGGCCACGGCAAGATTTGCTGCATGACATCGGGAATCTAGTGATTTCTGTTCCCGTGAATCAAGGAAGATTCGAATGTGCATGGGAGAGATTTTCTTCCATCAGGGCAAAGGAGAGGAGGGTCCCACCTGATGCCGGGCCTGGCCATTATAACCAAGCGAAATGGTATCTTTTGAATTGCCCCATCCATAGGATGAGGTGGATTAAGTGCGCCGTGAAGAACATTTATAAACCCCTGGCAGCACCTGAATGTAGAGGAAAGAGTAGTGAGGATGGCACTGCTGGAGGGACGATCACTCAACGCGAGGCTGTAAATTTCTCAAGGCTTCTTTGGCTAGATATATGCGAGGAACTGAGCACTGAGGTGGCTGAGTACCCTCATGAGGCGGAGGAAGTGAGAATAGCACGTATAGCAAGAAATCGCGCATCAGCAATTTCCAGGAACGACAAACCCTGCCAAGAGGTGAAGAAGGGCCCCCTTGACTTGCTGCAAAAGAGAAATCATGCAATTAATGAAGCTATTGAGAAGGTCCTGAGAGAATATGAAATTAAGGAGAGGAGCTCCTGGGACAAACTTGCCGCTGGATGGGTCACAAATGACCTCTTGGATGACCCTGATGCTGCCAAGGTGTGCGAACAGGAACGGAAGAGGTTGGAAAAGGACATGGAGTTAGGGCGGTGCTTGCCAACCGAAGAAGAGACAGAGGGGAAGATGAGCAGTACGAGCTCTCCCGAAGAAGGTGAAACATACCTTGTCATTCAGGGATGTACGCTCGCAGGCCAGGCTTTGTATGGGACTTTTGCCTGGAGTCTCTTCGAGGACCAAAGCGAGACTAAAAATTCGAACCAGAGCTGCAATCTGTCATCCTCAAACTTGGCAGTACGCCCCGAACCCATCGGTTTTGACTCTCGTTGTAACGATGTGATGAAACTAGGGATTACGAATGATGAGCCAGTGCCATTATCGATCAATGAGGCCGGTTACCGAATCAGACCTGTAAATTGTTATGCGAGTATACCGTGGACTGATCTTGGTGGTGTCCGAGAACTGTTTAGTACCGATGAGGATAATGGGAGTGTCAGATACGGAAACAAGATTGAACAGAAGTATATTGTTGTTCTAGCCTTAGTTACTGATGCAATCAGTGATGCTCAAGCCGAGGGCGCACCAAAATCTACCCACCCTGTGGAAGCAAGGGTAAAGGCAGGGCAAGGAAAGTCTACAAATGAAAAGAGAGTTAAGCCCAGTGTGTTATCGGCAGGGAAACAGCAAACTATTTCGAGCGAAGAAGAGCGTGCTTATCATCACGAATTAAGCCTCCAGCAACTCCAGCGTCAAAAACAGCTCCTTGGTGGGACACAAGAAGTGGAGTCAATGCGAAAAGGGGAGCAAGGAAAGCCTACGAATAGTAAGATAGTTCCATCAGTCAGGATGTCATCAATAAGGCAACAGCGAAGCATATCAACAATATCAAGCGAAGAAGAGCGTGCCTATCATGAGCAATTGAGTCACCAGCACCTCCAGCGGCAAATGCAACTCGTAGGTGGGAGACAAGCAGATATATTTAACCTACCACAATCAGCAGCACATCTACACCGTCAGAGCTTCCAGGGTTTTATACCCGACCCTCCACCACCGATCTGGCGTCAAAATGTCCCGGATTTCATACCCGACCCTCCGCCACCGATTGTGTCTACATCAGCCCCACCTCAGTCAGCGCATGTTCCTCAGCCAGCGCGTGTTCCTCGGCCAGCGCATGTTCCTCAGCCAGCACATATTCCTCAGCCAGCGCATGTTCTTCAGCCAGCGCATGTTTCTAAGCCGGCGCATG
This sequence comes from Tirmania nivea, assembly GCA_015179035.1. NCBI lineage: Eukaryota > Fungi > Ascomycota > Pezizomycetes > Pezizales > Pezizaceae > Tirmania > Tirmania nivea. Next base: position 53,848 of record WHUY01000070.1, on the reverse strand, counting down.
TTCCTCAGCCAGCGCATGTTTCTAAGCCAGCACATGTTCCTCAGCCAGCGCATGTTCTTCAGCCAGCGCATGTTTCTAAGCCGGCGCATGTTCTTCAGCCAGCGCATGTTTCTAAGCCAGCACATGTTCCTCAGCCAGCGCATGTTCCTTCGGAGCTTACTAACTTACTCGGCTCAGGTCAATATAAAGTCGTCGCAATTTATCCTTCCAACAAGAATTGCGCCTACTGTAATCGGGTCCTTGACCCAACCAGTCAGAGAACACCCGTCCGCTGCTGCCGCACCGAGAGATCAGGTGGCTTGATCTCGAGCATGTCCCAGCCAAGTCTCAAGGGTGGACAATTCGTGCACGCTAAAGATACCAACGCACTTAGTGACGGTTGTCGATGCAACGAGCCCAAGAACTTTCACGAGCTTGAGATGTGTTTTGGGCATTGTGGATTTTGCTCTGATGATTGCAAAGAGCGGCTTGATGAAGAGGAGCAACATCTTGGTAGTGTCTGGGCCAAGATGAACGGGTTCTTTGAGATGCAGCACGAAGAAAAAGCTAATCGTGCAATTGCTGAGAAGGCTACTGCGTGGAGGTGGTATGAAGACAATGATTCTGACAATGGCAATGTGGAGGCGAGAAGGAAGGGCACCGCCTTTGTCAACTCGACCACCGGAGACTCTTGTCATTCAGGAATTGATCCTAGGATTAGGGTTCAACCACATTTATGTTTGAATTGGCCTGGAGGGTGGACTGAGAGGGGTTCGTTGAAGAGGAAGAGGGATAATGAGGAGCGTAAGGCGGATACAGTGAAGGAGGATAAAAGGAGTAAGATGTCCAATGTGAAATTGGGATCGACGCTGGGAAGTGTTGAGTATAAGGTTAATGAGGTGTTTGGAGGGGGATGGGAGGGGAAACTGAAGAAGGAGGGATGGAAAGTGCCATGGTTTAGGAGTGGGGAGCAGAAGGAAAGTGTATATAATGGTGTGGTAGGAGAGAGGCAGGGGCTGATCGAGAGGTTGCATGGGGATGCTGTGACAAAGTGGTTGTAGAGGGAGCTTATCGTTTTTCTTCTGAATTTTTTGAGATACTTTGACATTTGTCGTGGTCGGAGATTAGCCATGCAATATGGTTGGTGGCCGAGAAAAGAGTTTGATTTATGAGCTGATTTGGGAATATCTTATCCTGAAACTATTCTCTCCTTTGCTAGAACAAAGTTTCAGTACCTCTTTTTTGTTTTCCTTCTTCTTAGCTGTGCAGTCATTTGCGTACTTCAACTATCCCTCAAAGCGGCATTACAACAGAACTTTGATCATGTGCCAAGACACTTCGTATCTGAGGGGTAACAGACCTCAACTATATGTAGTATTCTACCTGCTGGTGATATGATTCTCGCCTTGGCACTTACCTGGTTATAACACTTTTAAGTACCTTAAATGATCTCGTGTGGCAGCGGTACATAACCTACACCACACCTACCAACTCTACCACGACAGCAGACTACACAGGCGCCTCCCCTCCTCCAGTCCTACAGTCCTGCCAGAGTATCAGTAGCCTCCATAACAATGAACTTGGAGAATCATGCACTCGTAGTGAAGATTAAAATGGACCCTACTATTGAGGAAGCCTGTGAGTTTATACCAGCAGACCTACTCAACTACCTACACATATATAGATATCTAATATGTTGGGGACTCATGCTGATGGTGTTTGTTTGATTGCTTCTATAATACTATAGTGAGGAAGGGTAACCGCACTGCGTGGCTTGAGCTTGAGAACGCGCTAAGGGAAGGGGTTGAGGAACAGTTGAGGAGGATTGCTGAAGCAGCGGATGGGCCTGCTGACGGAGCTGCTGATGTGACTGTTGAGGGTGCAGCTGATGGGGTCGGGGCAGAAGAGAAGAAGAAGAAAAATAAAGGAAAGAAGAATAAAAAGAAGAAGAAGAGGAAGAAGAACAAGACGAAGGATGTGACGAATGTAAATGGAGAAGAAGGGGATCGGGGGGTGGGGGGCGGCGGCGAGAAGGACTAGGAGGACGGGCATGGATACAATGTATGATGAGGCAGAGCATGAGTGGATGCGGCTGGAGTAGATGGGCTTAGTGTGAAGCGAGAAAGTACTAAGGTGCCTCCAGCAGGATGCTGAGACGCAGGGGAAACTTATGTATTGGATTACAATAGTGGGACGAGAATTGGTTCGAAATGAGACAAGAAGAGTATTAAGAGGATAGAGTGCTAGTGTACCTTTGGGATTAAGTTTTACGACCTGTCTAAGGTGCTTTGAAGTACGACATATGTAGGTATTCCTGCCATGTAGGTGTGCGCCCAACTCAATGATCTTGACAGCCCAAGAACCTTGGAAATCAAACGCCTTGCGCGGCCATGAAACGAGAGGATCTCCTCCTATTCCTCTCTACGAGAGGCCGATGCCCGCCCGCCAGTCTACCTGCTCCCGGATCCAGGCTCCCATTATGCATCCCCCAACCAAAGATTTCCTTCTCTTTTTCGGTTGTTTTGGCACCTCTTATCGCCTCCCGGCACCATAGTACATTCCAGGACCCTCACTCTGGCGTACAACTGGCCTGCCACCTAACTCCTTCCACTACAACGCTGAATAGCCATACCTAGTCTTCGAGACTACGTACCCACATCCTTGATATGGATCTTGTTCCTGATCCATCACTCATCGTCTCTTGGCCCTTGCCCTCTACGAGAGTCTACCACGAGACTAGCCTCTTGCCACGTCTATATCTTGAGCATCCACTTTCTGGGTGGCTCGTCATGATAATGAGTTGAAAAAAAAAAAAAAAATCGAGCGTCTACTTAGGTAAAACAGCACTCCCTACAGTATTCAGGGTCCTTGCCGAGTATACGTCTACTTTGATAGTTAGCTAGGTGCTCAACCATTACCTTTGCCAACTCCCGCTACGTTTGCTGTTTACTTCAACGCCATTGCTAGCCAGGCAAGCAACACAACGACCATAGCTACCGGTACCTCTTCCTAACAGCGAAGGAGCACGGATTTGGTCCTCGAGGGAGGTTTTCCCGTGCTAAGGTAGTCAGTGAAGGTGCTGAGACTAGCCTCAAATGAGCCTTGGAAGTGGAGGTGGTGCGCTTGAGATACCCGCTGGCTCGTCATGGTCCCCTTATGCGACCGCACACGAGCACTGAGTAAAAACAAAAAAAGTACCTAGATGCTCCGAACGCCTGGATGAGGCGGCGACTGCACCAGTCTCGTGCTCAAACACTGGGATCCAAAGCTAGACCGAGGCGAAAACCTCCTGCTCGTGGCTGGTACTCGAGGCTGAAACACGCACCTAGAGACAGAGGTACGGGACACTGAAGGGAAAAGGCCGAGCCCAACCCATCACTGAACTAAACGGCCTGGAGGAGAGTGTGGAATTGTTCTCTCTAGAGCGCCGAACACCTTACAGTGCAGGTAGAGGGCTTGTTGGTAGAGCATCTTGCTGGCACCCACACTAGTCTAACGGCGGAGCTGGGCCGGTTTGTGCTAGCAATGTAGTCACTGAATCAAGTGCTTCAACAGTATTGAAATCTACATTTACTAATGGCAAAGGCCCAGCCAGGACATCAACACTGGCAGGCTTGGTCCTCTTGGAAGCCGTTTCTATATGCTGGTGAATGGCGAGCTTCGGGGACAAGAACAGGGTGTCGCCATCGGATCTAAATCAAACTGAACGATGACCACCCCGAAGCATGGCAAGTTGAGATCAACAAATTTATTCTATTTTATCCGGGGTTGGACAAGCCTTGCGCTCGGAGGGGCGGCCCTTTCATAAATCGTAGCTAGATTAAATGCGAATACGGAGGTGCACATTTAAAGTAAATGTTCACACCGATATGGAAGACGGAAGGAGAGGAGGAAGAATGGGACGCAGTGGAGGGCGTACTTCGCCTACCTCTACCGCCCCTTTGCTTGACGTTAAGGAAGACGACGGTTGCGCTTATTAATGTGGTTTTTTAGAGTCGCTCACTTCCAGATTGGTCCGAACTGACGGGAACAAAGAGACTTGTACAAGCGCACCGCCCCCCTCCCCTCCCCTCCCCCCCCACCACTAAGAGAAAAAAAATGAAGTATGGCAAATACATACTCGGGGCCAGAGCAACCTGGCAATTTGTATAGGGGGATAAAAGTCTAGCGGACTATTCCTTTGCTACACAGCCCACAAAGGCCTCAGCTGACACGGTAAAGAGGGGAAGTATCGAATGCTCTCTAGTTACGTTGTTTAAATCAAATATGTCTTGGCACCAAACCAACGTTCAGAGACTGGAAGCGAGGAAAAGGAGGGTGTTGTGTCAACCAGACTAAGGAAAGGTCCTGGGGTTTTGTTCCCTGTCAGGCCAAGTCCGACTGCGCCAAGTCTCAGCCTCATCATACAGATGGTCTAGCGGGCACCGCCCCTCCAACCGCGAGCATGCCTAAACCCTAAATTCGAAAAAGAGAAAAAGAGATTAGAAGTCTAAGCAGCTAACGCACAGCTCAAAAACAACAGCAAAAGCAATTGACCGATACGTGACTCGAACACGCAACCTTTTGATTACATCCTTAATTGGAATCAAACGCGCTACCATTGCGCCAATCAGTCATTTTATAGAATCTAATCAAGGTTAGAATTATCACTCGATGAACCCTTTAGAATGATCCATTAAAACAGACAACCTTGTATTGCACACTTCCTACAAAAGCAAGCCCCAAAATAAAGATAGCAATTTTGGGAGTATTTAGATTTGCGACACATCTACAGAACAGAAAAGCAATATTTAAGCAGGACAATCCTGTTCTGTCAAACTCCAATGCCCTTCCCCAGAGATAGATGCATAAACCCACCACAACGCGAACCAGAAAACTGTCCCGTCTCCCCCTGCCCCCCTAGACACCACCACCATCCCTCCCCTTATTCCCCACTCCCTTCTCATCTGGCTTATAATTATCCTCATCACCCACAGAACCTTCGTTCTCTCAATTCACTATCAGCCCCTACTACTACCTTCACTCTCAATATCACCTTGACTTTCACTTTCACGCCCCTTCTCTGGCGTCCTATAATCCCATGGATCCAAACTCCGGCTATCCCTCTCGTTCTTATACACCAACGGCGATCTATCTTCTACATCAATCACCTTGAACTCTCCCTCAGTCACTTTGCTGTTCATATACTCCTCCACATATAGGATCCACTCTTTCCAAAGCCTTAGCCTATGCTCCTCAATTTCTTCATCAGAAAGCACCTCTTTCTCCACCTTCTCAAAAGCGACATTCACCAACTCCATATCCGAGTCATAACTCACAGCCGTGCTATTTATTTCAAAATCCTGCCCTTCTATTTCACCCCCATCCGCCTCTTTCATACCACAACCCTCCTCGTCTCCTCTCACTTCCTCCACCAAGATTTCTACCAAACCACTCAACGCCCTATGAATCGTCGCAATCTCCCCATCCACCCGTATTCTTTCCTGTTCCCCCATTAATCGCTCCTCATACCCCCTACCCCGCTCTGCTACCTTTTTTTCGTCTGGACCCACAGCAATTGACCCCTCCAGCCTGTCCAATGACTCGAGAAGAATATCGACACCCCGCAACAGTTTACCGTGGTTGCCGTGGGTGGTACCGGTGCAGACCAAATTCTCGGCTCCAACGGCATAAATATTGGATCCCTTAGATTTCCACTGCTCTTCTACAGTTTGCACTAGAAACTCCAAATAATCATTGAATTGATCCACGCTAATCTCCTCCACTTGGGCATATTCCGAGTCCCCGGTGTTGAGCTTTGGGTGGTGTACATGTGGCCAATGTATCTCACAAGGTAGAAACTTGTGGAAGAGTTCCTTTTCATGCTGGGAAAACAGGTTAAAGTTGTTATCATTAACCAAGTTAAGATCCAAATCAGGTACCCTCATCATACTAATATTCAGATCTGCTTTGTCTAGGTCTGACGATGAAGCAGCCATTAATGTAGATGCAACTGAGGGTAATTGAGGAAGTGCTGGAGCCAACCCTCTTCCGGCAGATGTTGCTGCACCCTGACTTGGGGGAGTCGATTCCTGAAGTAGATATGCTTCTTGAGACTCCCATGTCTCTTGGGCTCCTTCATTAGCATTTTCCTGTGTATCCTCATTAACCTGCCGTGCTTCTGCTTCGCATCTTTCATTATCTCTCCTGGCTTTCCTGCATGCCTTCCTGGTGTTTTTGCCTGGAGTGTTGACATTTGGAGTTTCTTCCGTCTTAGGCACAGCTCGGAAATCAACAGGATCGCTATTGCGGATACCATCACTAACTTGATTTTGGGAATCAACGCGTGCTTCATGTGGGGTACAATAACTAGTATGAGAGACAGCGCTTTCTATAGGGACACGCATGTACCTTGGCTGAGGCCGAGATGGTAATCTGGTGTTTAATCGGGGAATATTAGGGGCAACATACGTTTGTTGGACATTGATCAATGGCGGTCGTGATACTCCTCTTGCAGGCTGTCCATGCGTATATGAAGGTGTCCTATTGTTACTGTCGTCATTGTCATTCACAAAGCTAACCCCGATATTTGGACCATTCTGTACAGATCTTTGAGAACTTCCTGCAGCGGGTGGTTGCGGAAGGTCTTCCCATCCTTTCTTGCTAGCCTCTTCAAAAATTCTATTCAGAGACTCCCCAGTATATACTAGAGTCCGTATGCCCCCGCCATCAAACCAAGATCTAGGCGTTCCATTTGATAACAGGTGTTCGACGAACTGTGCCTCATTCATCTCTTGGTAATTAACGAACTCTGGCTCGAATTCCGGAGATCCCGTCGCTTCAGATAGCATCGGTAGTGTGGTGTTTACTCCGGATGCTGCTGCAGCTCTGACGGCGGCTGCGCTATCCCTTCTCCCCCGAGACTTTCTGGGGTGCCAAGTCCACGGCGGTGCACCTCCCCTCATCTGTACCTTGGGAGGCTCGATTAAGGTCTTATCCGATTGCAATAACTCCCCAGCTGGTCTTAGCTCAGTTGGTGGCGAGGACCTAGAAAGTGGCGATTCTTCGCCAACTAGATTCCTATCATTAGCTAGCTTCATACCGTACCACCGTTGATACCGTGAATTATCTCTCACCTAAAACCTCGGTATCTGTAAGTACATCACCAACCTCATAATATTCACTCACGTCCTCGCCATCAATGGTAGCCAGTTGTCGTTCCATGTGCGCCTCTACCCGTGCAATTCGCCTTGCTTCGCATTCCCATAATATAGCTGCTTGAGCCTGGGTAGCCCGTGACCTATAGTTATAGTCTCGCATAACTCCCCTAAGCGCATAGAATGGCTGTCGAGACCACCGATCCATCGAAGCAAAGAAGTATTGTATGATACACCTCATGACATAAAGCGGCTGTCGAGACCACCCAGCCGCCCATGTCCGGCCCCCAGGAACTCCTGGCCCGCCACGAAAGATAAGAGGGCGCGGTTGACTGGCCTGAGTACCTTCCTCCCCAGAGCCAGCGGCCGACGGGGCCCCATTTGGAGACGGAGTGATACCATGTGGTGGAACCTCCGCTGGAGCTGGCGTCACCTCTGGCTCATCATACTCTCTCAGAGCCCATGGTGATTCTCTTCTAGCTACTAGCGGAGGTTTACTGTCATCGTTCCTCAGTTCTTTCCCAGCATCTGATTGATCTCTCAGCAGAGGTGCTAGCTGGCGCATGTTAGAGTTATGATGATCACCCAGGGGAGGGCTCAAAGATCTAGAGGTGCGAGCTGCTTGGCGAAATAGTCTTGCTGACCGCAGGGCAGATATCCCTATCCTTCTAGCTGGGCCTGATCGGCCCCAATACTCCAGTCGCCGTCCACGCTCTGCCATGCGCCTCCAAATCTCAATCGACTCCATTTGTAGGTCTCGCTCACGTTCAGCAATTTCCCAAGTAGCTAAAGGACGCCAATTTCGAGGCCAATTCCTCATAGCTCTAAGATCCGCAAGTTCGATTTCTCGTAGAGCAAGGCTTTGCTCATCTTGTAGCTGCTGAATTCTCTGTAGCGTGTAGGTTATGGTTCTTGCCGGAGTGCCAGGAAATGCTGAGGGCTCCGCTCTAATATTTCGTAAACCTCTAGTCCTGGGCATTTCCAATAAAAAAATGGTGCTAGAGCGAGGTTCTCTGAGCAATGTTTGATCAAAAGTGGGACCATTACTAGCGATACTCCATAGAGTAGGTGTAGCAGTTGCCCCCCGTAGACTGCGCTGCCTAAAATTATTATGCCGGACATGATTGTCCAAATCACTCAGCATTCTCCTTCGGCCTCTCCTCCTCTTAAACCAGTACGACTGTCTCCAGAATGCTCTTTCCACAGAGGCTCTAGTATGAGCCACACCAGGCCTCTGTTGGATGTTCACAGAAGCCCACATTTTGAGGCCATATTGACTCGGGAACTGATATAATTGACCATTTCGTACTGGAGCCAGTTGGGCAGCCCGAGGCAAGAAAGCTGTAGGCACCGCAGGCTGTTGTTCACATCTGAGCTGATGGACTCGAAAATTCTGACCATAAAGGTTCCCAATAACGGGTGCATGATACCCATTCATCATGGCCGGGGTTAGAATTCTTATAACTGGGCCTGGCATCATGGTAACCGGGGGTGCACCCTTCGTACTACTTTCCATCGGCACGCCATCCACATCCTCCCCACTACCTTCCAGCTCCTTGCCCTCCTCTGGCTTTTTACCACCGGTGGGATAAATTCTGGTATGATCGGCATCCTGTGCCGGGATCCTCATTGGGAGTCCCATCTTAACCTTCTGTATATCTGCCAGTCAGCTCCCACGCCAGTCAGACAGCAGGTGAGAGTTCTTAATCCATACCTAATTCAAAGTAGTATATATGCTATAAAGTGTAAGTAATATGAACCTAATATCCACAAAGGATTTAGAAATAGAGGTCTATAGTTGCTGATACCAAGTATAAGCAAAATGAGTGATGGTCTTGGGTGAAATGACATCTCGAGACTATTCAGAAAAACCGAGATTTCCTAATCAGGAAATTCGGTCTAGCGTCAACTCTATTGTATTCATGATATGCAGCCCGCTGTAGGGATTCGCTTCTTTTCTGATTGGAGATAGGTACTCCGTAGTAATTTATTTTCCGCGACTCGAAGAGAGGCTGCGCAACCATATTCCTACAAGTACTACTTTTTTTTGGTAAATCAGTACTCGTATTGAAGCTTCTCGCTTATGACGAGGCAGCGCATTCCCTCAGGTTAAGCCTGACGGGATTATCCAACCACCGGGCCGCTCCCTGCCCCAAGTACTACTTTTTCTAATCTGAAGTAGCTCCATTTACGAATAACAAAACTAGATCTAACAAGATCTTCGAAACTTCACTCCACATCACCAAGATATCCATCCTCGTCTGCCACTCCCACGTTTCTCCCTGGACTAAGCGAGGTCAATCCCCGTGCTGTCGTCGTCGACCTATCCGTCTCATACGCCGAATCAGCCGCCACAGCCGTGGTGCTCTCCTCATACTCCCCCGACCACTCGCCACTCTCGCCATATTCTTCACCATAATCCCCATCATGATACATCTGATCATATTCGTATTCCATTCTATCTCCCTCTCCATAAAATCTTTCTCCTTCTCCTTCATCCTGGTCATATACTTCCTCATTCCCCTGCCCATCATTATATTCTTCTCCACATTCCCTCAACTCTACATTCCCCTCTTCGCACTCCCCACACCCTACACAACCACCCTCTACCTCCGAAGTTTCAGCTGACATTTCATACTCACACTGGTTATAAACACTTATCAATACCCTATTCCAGGTTAGTCCCTGTTCAGTAGACGTGTGCCTATCTCCTCCGATGAATTTATCCAAATAGAAGCCATTTTCCAAAAGAAAGCGAGTTATGGTTAAGCACCGGTTGCATATGCAGAAAGGGCTTTTGGGTAATGGGTTTCCGGGTGGCTCGTCATACGACCCTTAAGGTTGTGCATACGAGTACTGAGTTAAAAAAAAAAAAAAAAAATGGGTAATGGGAGTTGTTTGTACCAAAGAGTAGGGTGGATGATCCGGGATGTTTGCTCTGCAGACATAGCCGGAGTTAGTGCTGTTCAACTGTTAGTGGGTATTAAATGCTCTGGTGCAGTTATAGTTCTGGATATGCATGTGGTGTTGTCTAGGCAAGGCCCTGGAATGTCTTTATAAATTTCCTAGAGGCCAACGAAGATGGCCATCCGAGATCAATGGACAGCTTTCTATCTCGAGTAGTCTCAAATACAATAAATTTTTCTAAAAGCCTCTAGTTCATCGCCATTATGATATGAAATTAGTCTTATACGCCATGGAGGAAAGAAAGCAGTATCTATGGAGAGTGGCGGTGATTGAAACAATTGGCATTATTCCATAGACCCAGGAATAATTAGCCAACTGCCATAATGATAACACTAGCTGGCATCGCATCAGGCGAGCCTATCGCATTCACACGAGCCGCAAGCAGATTGGATGAGATTGTCTGGCACTGAAGGGATTGGTCAGTCTGGGGATACTCTCGTCATAAGCTGGAATAGTATGGAACAGGTACTGAGTTTCCCTGTAAGTTATTTTCCTCCCTATACGCGCTCTTTCTGTGCTCACTCTCAAATGTTGAAATCGATGTATGTCCAAGTCTAATGATCCTCTTCAATACACCGTGCTCCTATCATGTACGGTAGTAACGCATAATGCTACATAAACTTGCACCCTTTTCGGGTTCGCCATATAGCATGGAATCGTCCACAGCTTTCCTTTCCCTCCAAATCACCAATCCTTACCCACTGAGACCTCAACCTCCAGGGTAGTGTCCACAATTGCAAAGGCACCTTGAACCTATGCAGCCTCTGTTCCCTAACCCACTTCCTAACTCTTGCAATTCGGCCTTCAGGTTTATCTAGCGTTTTCAGCTTTGACATTTCATGGAGATAGCTATCTAGAGCCCAGTAGCCTGCTGAGGAAAATTCCTGTTCAAGTTCCGTTGGGGTGATGGTTGGGCTCCATTGTGGTAGACACTGGCCCCAGGTTGGGTCTGGAATCGATATGGAGAAGTGTGGTGTTGATGGTGAGTGTGTTGATGAGGAAGGTGAAGAGAGGGACATTGGGGTAATTTTTGGATAGTGACGGTCCTAGGGGGAGTTCAAGCCTGCCTGAACTGAGCTGTGGTAGGTAAGTACTTAGAAGGGTGGTACCGATTGGGTCAGTGGTGATGAAATTTGAATTTGATGTCGTCTGATCAATCTGCGGGTATTATGAAGTTTGAGATGTTTCTCGATGAGGGGTTAGAGAGCAACAGCTAGAGCCTGATAGGGTCGAGCTGGTAGGAGTGCGTACACACTTTGACTGTGGTCGTGATCATATATAAAAAGTAATATGTAGTCGTGAAACACAGTCTCGATTGAAATGTGAAACGGGATTAGAAACGGGATAAACAGGTTGTCGACCGGGCTGTTGCAAAGATCTAAAGGTGAAACGTTAGTCTGGTTGCATGGCTCTAGGCACCGCCCCCAGCACGCACCTGTCGCTGCCTAAACTGCAAATCGCGAACGGCTAGTCTGGTTGGCACGCGAAGTGCGGTGCAACGTTAAGCCCGATACTGATCATTCCATTTTTTCCTGATCATCCAATTCCAGCCAAATTTTGGTGCCAACCAGACTACCAAATTTTGCTTTCTTGGTTTCTTCTCCAGAACGCCAGCTTGTGCTACTCCTGCTTCACCTACATATAATTCAACTATCTCGAGATTCGGCCACAAATTATCGCAGCTGTTTCCAAGTATAATACCAACTGAACCTGATCATGAGGAGGTGCAGATATTCCATGCATTAAGGTAATATATAAGTATCTATGGTACCCTCCTCTTAAATGTTACTTGTTGCTAATCCCCTGTCACCTCGGCCTGGCTGAACTCGCAGGCCCGCTTGGTACTATCGACCGAACTCCTTCTGCTCAGCACAGCATCCTGATCACTCATGTTGACATCACCTCCAGGCCCAATATGCGAGTTCCGTTTGCCAGCTTCCACCATGAACCTCTCAAACTCTTCTATATACCCATCCCGAGCTTCATACATCTTTATACGTTCCAATATCTTTCGCAAATGGTCCATGGAAGGACCAGCACAGTCCATAAGCTCCCATAATGCCTCAATAACAAAAAAGCCACCTTCATAGCCTTCAGGAGCAGCAGAGGGTGGCAATGATGACCCAGCAAATGGCATCTGTGGTGCTCCGTACATAGAAGCACCAGACTTCCATGAGCTTGATATCGATGCTCCGGTACGTCCAATCAGTCTGCCATACACACCGAGTTTCTGATTCTGGGGATGACTTCGACGTTTCTGGAGATCCATGGGCGTTGACAGTATGCCAGTTCCCGTGCCTTCTCTTTCCTCATACCCTCCTTTATCCGTTACTTCCCATAGTATCCTAACCAATGCCCGCATGGCCTGTTCTTTGGCCCCTCTTCCCAATGGTTGCCTCATTCCCAAGTGCCGTCGAATGGTGTTGACTCTTCTCTTCAATGCTGCTTCACACCACTTTGCATCCGGCAAGCACATCTCTTCATCCTCCGCTAGAGCCCGTCCGGGGCCAGATAACCCTTGACCCCTCCCAGTGAAGTCAAACAAGGATGCACCAGAAAATAGATAGTCAGAATGCCGTCGACATATGGCATATACCTGAGCTTCTATTCGTTTGAAGAAAGAAATAGCACAATACTCTGGGGGAACAGCCTCTCTGAGTGTCTGAAAGAACGAGGGATTGGAAACGGCGAGGCTATATATTGTGGCAGGTAGAGACGGCATCGTTGAAGAGTTGAGGATGGTTGAGAGGTGTAAATCTTCCAGTGGGTTTTGAAATTCCGAAACTGAATTCGAAAAGGACGAGGCTGTGTTGGAAGTGCTATCGAAAGTTGATAAGATATCTGCTACTTGATCCTCAAGCACAAACGTTGGTGTGGTTACTGGAGGCTGTTTATAAGTTGGTGGTGGCTGAAACCGGTATGGTACTTCTTTTCTCCTGATTCCTGGTACTGGCGCCTTGGGAAGCTCCTTCGGTTCCTCATTCCTCCTTCCATCTCCATCTGCGTCAAACCAGCTCCTTTCTTCCATACTCCTCTCGCCCATATTAGGTCTCTCTGTTCTTTGCATTTTCGATATTCGTCCATTTCCCTCAACTCTGCTATTCCCACTGCTCGACCTTCCCATTGCTGATGGTGTACGCCTTCGCGGTGAGGGTGAAGTTGGCGTCCTATACGACGGAAGATGGGTACTGGCATTCTGTGAAGTGCTCTTCGAGCTCTTCAGATACTCTCTATTATCGCCCCAACGTTCATGTGAGCTTGAGTATGTGGCAGGAAATTTCGTGAGGGTAGCATTGAGTGGAGGAAGTATGGGGTGCTGTTCCCCTAACATCGTCATTGTCGGTTGTGAAAGCCTGAAATGAGCTGTGCTTGTTGCCATTGATGGAAGTGGATATGATGATGAGCTTCCAGGACGTTGCTTTTCTTGTGGGTTGGGGGTGCTCGACTGAGATTGTGGTGGCTTTTTATCTCTCTTGAGTTCATTCTCAAGTTGGTGGAGTAGTGACGAGGCGTCACCAAATGAGAGGTTAGTCGCCATGAGCATTCCGTCGGAGTAACTAATTCAAGCTGTCTAGCAATTCACTGTTAGATTGCTGGCTCCTGGATTGGCTTCATGGAGTTCTGGACATTAATGTCAACTTACCTGTGGAGTTGCCGCAGCTAGTATATGATGTCCTAGTTCAGTGTCAAGTGATGCAGAGATTTTTGAGGGTAATTCCACTCTTCAGTGCAGCAACGCCGACAGTGGGTCAGCTGTCAATGGTCAGGAATATCTAGTAGTTAACCATTGTTCGAAAAGATCAAACTGCATAGCTAAAGAACGAATCGAAGCTGAGTAGATATCATAATTGCACATCCCTCGGGGCCTCCGGGGCTACCTACATTTACCCTAGACAAGTCGAAATCGGTGCTTTTTTCATGGCTTGACCCTGTTGGTCCTAACCTACATAGTTATCTCTAGGATTCAGCTCTCTAGATCTGTTATCAAGCTGTGAATTGATATTCTCACGTCCAGTATAGATACCAATGCTGCATAGTTGAATTAATCAATCTTGCAACATCGGAGTCGCCGATTTCATGCACGTTAGTTCACCCTACCTCGAATATTCTGTCATCAGATTCATTTGAACTAAGCTAACTTATGGATCTGATATGGTTCTTGTAGCTACTTCTTCCGCTCCAAAATTCAGTTCTCTCCTAATACCGGCACTATCTACCTGTGCCAGTGGGCAGATTACGTGGAGAGAATTTCGCGATCGCAGGGATACTAACACATAAATTGACATGGATGTTCCCCTTGCTTGATTCCCGAGCGAGAAAGGAACGGGATTGCCGAAACGTAGTTGGTGTCGGAGACGCCGACAACCGGCATGCTGCCCTACTGAGCTCAGACCACCATAGCATCCCATAGGCTAGAGCCTCTACTTTCTCCGGTAATTGCAGCATGAGATATTGGACAAGAGGGAAGTTGCCTGGAAGAGATTGACAGCTTATTTCTGATTAAATTTAAGAATCGCCTATATCTTCTAGTAGAGGACAGCACGTCTCGGTGGTGCCGATCTTTTGTTCATGGCTATGGTATGGCTAGAAATAGAGTATCGGCTACATATTGCCCTACACCCTAAATTCTCTCTAGGTCTTCGGGTATATCCGAAGCCATTGCGCACATAATCAAGTGGAAGATGGGTATGAGACTGCGGAAGGTCAGACACCACTGAAATCTGTATGTATCTCAAAGTGGTAGACTAAAACATGTTATGATCTCGCTCTCTACGAGGGTCTGGGCACGAGACTAGGGAGGAGCGAACCCTTTTTAAGGTTAGCTCGGTTACGCCAGACTAGCTCTGATAATCACAGGCTGACATATTTAAGTAGATTAACACGTGCCTATGCTCACTCGATATCGATAAGAAACAAATCTAAGTTGCTTATCACCCCGCTTGGAAGGAACGGTGATTCCCGTTTTTCTAAAATGTCATCGCGCTCTACGAGTGGCTTGTGCCAACCAGACTAATGTCATCGGAGGGTGCCTCAGTCCCAAAACAGATTGACATGATTGCGCTTTTCATTAGTGGGGCTGTTGTACCAACTTTTCATTATCCAACCCGAAAACTTTTAGCCCAGAAACAATTTCTCCAAACTTGCGCAGCGCTCGATCGCCAGCAGACGCCAGACTAGCCAGCAGAAGTCAGAAGGTCTACTTTTGCCTCATCTCATTATTCGGTTAGGTTTTGATTTGCTGTAAAAGTTGTTCTTTATCGTGGCTTGCAGTGGCGTTATGATGGTTTTGTCTCACATACTGACCTACGAGGGTTGCGCAACAGGTACCTACCTATTATGTACGAGACAAGTTTGAGGCCGAAGCTCTAATCTGGTGCTCAGACCCTCATCGGGACTACAAAGCTTGCTCTCCGTGGAGAAGCTGTATGGTGATGTAGTGGAAATATTTTTATATCTAAAAAAGATAATGCCCGGTTGGCTCAGTCGGTAGAGCGTGTGACTCTTAAGGTGGCTTTGGCCGCTGGCAGATATCTCAAGGTCGCGAGTTCGAGCCTCGCATTGGGCTTCCTTTTTGGGCAAGGTATTGATAGTGTGCCAAGCCTTATTTTGGGGGGGTGAGGTGTCACATTCACATTACCATATTCATGTCGTTCACGGACGCGATCCGGCACAGCCGGAACCTGACAGGTTATTTCAATTTTTTGACCGAACGGCTTACTGTATGTCTCATATGTATGGTATCTGCGGTATTCTGTTCTGAATATGGTTTACCGGTAAAAACCTAATCATCGAAAAGTAAATTCCTCCAACTCTCCCTTATAAAGTAATCGTGGGTCACTGAACCGAGACAGCTCATGACTACTCTCGGCATCCCCGCTGGTGCGTATTTCAATTCGTGGATGTACTCGGTACATACTGTACATATGCACCAAGGCGGCCGCGGGGTGTCCGTGATTGGTAGGTGGATGAAAACTCCGGGGGGAGGAGCTCATGCAGATGTACTAGGGGGTATCCAAAAGTTGATTCGACACACTAAAATATGTATGAATGGGTGCACAGACGACTCCATATAGAATATGTATTGCCTTCCTGTAGGTGTTAAGATTCTTTGAAATCCTACAAATAACCACAAGGTATTTTGCCCGTCAAAGCTTGGTTGCTATGGAGTTCGCCCCCCTGTCAGCGTCGAATCATCAACTAGTCTGGTTGAGGGTGTTGTGCCAAACTAGAACTATCCGTACGGTAATCATTAACCCAACACTTGAGTACGGAATGAGGAGTTGTCTATAGAAAGACACGGCGTCGTTGTAAATAGGGCCTGAAGGTCAGGAATAAACCATATGACACTTTCGAGCGGGAAAATTCTGGTAGAGTAACACTTGATGACAGATACCTAACCGAAGTCCACGTAACCGGTGGGCGCCGCGCTCGACCTCGTAGATCACAGTTTATCTATAGCTTTCTGGGGGATTAATGCCCGTGTGCCGTGGTGTGAGAACCTTGCGAAATTGCAAACTTCGGTTGCTTCATAGTTTATTGGGTGCTGAGCGAATTTCTACCCTATCAACATGAGACTGATCTGCAAATGTAAGGAGACTTACTTGCAGGGATTTATATCCATAAAGCAATTCGGCGACAGCAAGCACTTACAGTGCCTAAAAACTTATTTTAGAATTCACGAGACAAACCTGGCTGGTATTACCCTGACTTCACACATGCGAATTGTCGATGAGAGAACTTCTCGTAGAAAATAACTGTCTCACTGTGCTTGTATAATCCCCCCCCCCCTCTCAGAAGCAGGCGCTAGATCCCAAACAAATCGTTGTAAATATAAACGTATCCTCCATAGGAAGAGAACCAACCCAATCTAGCTCCGTCCATGCAATACAGATCTACAGTTAGCGGCGGCGCATGAAATAAATATAGTCGTGCTGAGGGGCAATATTGCACGACATGGTTTGATGTAGACTGGCGGGCACCGGCCTCTCGTAGAGAGGGTTTGACACTGTAGGGTCTGTGGTTATTCCACCATAGAATAAGTAAGGAAAGGTACAGCAAGCATCTACAAATAGGAAGCCTTTATAATTAGCGTCCCCTGTGGAGAAGTCGGGATGTAATATAAAACTAGACTCGTGCCAATAAAACCTTATAGATAGCGTACAGAAAACGGTTCAATCAGCTACTGACTAATGAAAGCACGAGACTAGTAATACATGAGGGTCTGGTTATAGTGAATACATAAGTAAGTATGCAATTTTACTAGTTGCTGGGAGATACTTCCGGGAACCATATCGAACAGTGATAACGGATATATTGACAACACCTAAGTCTGGTTGCATGACCCCTCCGTAGGACACCACCACCATAACCGCAAGCGAGAATATTAGCGAGAGAAACCCCTACCCGTAATATGTACAGTATATATTCAGTAATATAGGAACCCTATATTCTAGCATGCACTCTATGTATCTGAATGGGAACTACCGCATTACTGCCCGGTAGGTGTTCTGAAAACTAACGGCAGCGGTTTGTGTCGCGCTAAAGTGCAAGGACGAGCATCTGCCTACAAGTACTTATGTACTGTAGTAGAGCTGGATTAGTCCAGGGCACTTATGCGCGGGATATCGAGCTCACTGTATCAATATGCTCTCGTATCAAAAATTTCCAACTACCCCCACACTTTGTACCTCAGGAATACCAGATTTGCGTTTACCGTTATTTTTATATCGGCATCTCTGTGTTTTGATGAGATGGTCGGAAACTCTTGGTATGGTACAATATATAGAGCTAGGACTGTTCTCTTACGACTACCTAGACCATATCAACCAGACTAGACTATATTTAGGCCCTAGCCATGGCTATTGAGGGTCATCCTACACTCTCACGTCAATTGTAAAGTAGCATATATTTTCGCCACCTCCAGGTACCGCGCTACGTTACATCCTCTTGGCTATACGGTACATCCTCCGTATTCCAATTATGCTCAACTAAATCCTATCTCCGATACCGCCCCAGAGGTAAAGTTTAAGCGACTCTTCATTGTAAGCGACTCCGCTAACTTCCTGTCTAATCAAGCTTCTTCACCGGTCCTCACTCCATGCCATCTCGCCATCTGCATCGGAGCTAACGTATTGCCGGCCTGGAGCCCTCCATTTAGAGTAGACATGTAACGAAGGCTGCCTCGGCTCGGAAGCTACGTGACTGATCCAGGATCCCCTGCAGTAGATCCCCTAGCGCACGGCAAAACCAGTGGAGTAAGATTGTCTAAAAAATCGGAGTAGTGGCTCGTCAATTGAAAAAGATTTGATATCAGAGAGAGTATGTAGAGATAATGATAAATTCGAATTCCATATCGTTTAGGGTGTAACCACTGAAAGAATATAAAAAGGATAAGGAGAAAGATACTTAACAAAAACCAGCGGGAATATAACCGCTGCACACAATCCCTTTGAAACTCGTCGTTTTCCCTCTTCAGCTAAAATTTGCAGAGATTTAGTATTTGTAGACTCAGCTCGTTATCAAAGCTTTTGCCACTGTAGGGTCCCCTGGCTTTTGGCCAATAACAAAATGCCTATACGCCCGCACTCAAATTTAGCATACCTATATCCACAGGGAAGAGAAACTCACGTCACAAAATATCCATGCACCTTCTGCTCCACAATCTCCGTCCTTACCTGCCCCAAGAGAGCGTGCACCTCGATCGGCGACCACCCAAGCACCCTATGCAGCAGCGCCATCGTAAACCCCTCTAACCCTTCCATTATATTCACCGCATTCCACCTTCCCACCTCCTTCTCCCTCGGATCCGTACACCAGCTCCCACCAACTGGCGTCTTAACTTGCCTATCACTCGTCTGCCCAAAGCCCACGTCCACAAGCCACTTTTGTACACTCCTAGCAATTTCCATAGGTCGATTGTTTATGCTGCTTGCCTCAAAGATTAATCGCTCCCATTTCCACCAGGCGGTGGACTCATTCAGCGAGCCATCGTCGGACGTGCTGGGGATATGCATCTCAACAACTTCGATCCAGCCGCCAGGTTTGAGCGCTCTTTACGGATTGTCAGTTAAGGGATTGAAATGAGGAGGTAGCCTTACTTATAGGCTTGCGCGAAGAGCCGGGGCCAGTCACGTATTGACCCAAACATACACCGTATGTGAATAAAGTCAAATTGGTCTGGTTCGAATGTCCATTCTGATTCGGCATCATCAAGCTGAAACTGGGCATTGGGTGGAATCCTAGGAATGTGAACATTAGACAAGATGGCAATGGACTTGGTTCTTGGTTGGGTTTACTCACCATAAAGGTTGTATTGGAGAAAGATCTGTATTTACTATTAGCATGACTTTTTGAGTTACGACCTGGGCCTAGATTTGTCTGTACCTGTACCAATAATCTAGCACATTTGTAAGACTTTATTCAAGAACAGGCCACCTAATGGCAACATGCACCTACCTGGGAATTTGGGAATTGCTCCGCCATCTCGATAACCCATATACCAGTTCCGGTACCAATGTCTAAAATTCGCTGTATTTTGGTGTGGCCACTGTCGATATCATTCAGATGAGACATGCATGAAAACAAATCACAAACGTACCTCAGGGTCGAGACCGATTGGTGCCCGGAAGAGCTCGCCATTAAGTAGTAGTGTGTAAACATGGTGACTGCAGAAAAGTCAACCTCAGCTCAAATTCAGCCATGTAATTTTGGGGTGAAAACGCACAATATATCTAACTGACAGTTTTGTTGCTGTTCACATGTGCTTTTTGTAAGTAATCCCTCACCCAGTTGTGGGAAAGGAGTAATACCTCATCATTCGGGCACATATATGATCCTATGTGAGGGATGGGCTAATGTCAGTATTCCCGAACGTAACTTGACCTTCAGAATTCGAGCGCAATTGGCACTTCCATGACAGCCCGCATACCTTGTCTAAAGGCGTGATATCTCCGTCCATTTTCATATTGATAATCCAATACTGAGCTACTCAGAGTGACGGTATCCGCCGCAAGGTCATTCCCAAATTGTTGAACCTCATCACGAAGAACAGTCTGCGGAGAACTACTAAACCGCTCCTCAGACCATTTCTTAGCATTCAATCTCAGTCTTTCAGCGCAGGCGTTGAATTATGTTACTTTGTAAGCTCGGATTCATATCCGGACTCGTAGAAGCGAGCCTACTATTTATTAGCGTCAATTATCCTCGATCAAAGGTGCAAAAAGAAGATTATTAACCTCGCCCATCCCAGCAAGTCGAATGCAAAAAGCTGCTGCGTAAAGAAAGTTGAGAATAAAGAGTTGATTCCTCCCTTCAACGAAACGATAAATTCGATTTCTGTGGTTTTTTAGGTTTCACAATCAGGTGGCTGTTCCTGAGCTGGTTGCAGAGGGGGGGTGAGCAGCCTCGACATATGCACGGGCCAGATGGAGAGCAAGCTGCAGGGTAGGCAAACCAATTTGAGACGAGCATGAAAAAGGGCCAAGGAAATCATTCCCAAGAGTATGGATTCTTGTTGACTTTGTTCAACTGGGGAGAGAAAGCCTGAACGTTATTGCGGGTTGATTGCTGCGGTGGACAATCTGCACCAGGAGTTTGCACTCCGTGGAGTTGATAAACGTTCTAAACATGGGATCCGGTGAGATTCCTAACTACCGCACTCTCGGGTCTCGCTTAGAGCATGGGTCGGGGAATTTTGATTGGTCCGCTTTCGGCTATCTTGATCTGGGGTCTGGGCCTGTAGAGAACGTTGGTTGCCAGAACACATACTAGATTAAACAGCGGGAAGAGTCCACAATTCTGTGAAATTTCGCAATTGGCAGAAATCATTTTATATGAATTGGAAGTGGTGCCGACAGTCCAGCGCGGGGAACATCTCCCACCAGGACAGACTTGGCACACAGTCTTTCCATCACCAGAGAACCAGATTTGAAAGACCGGGGCCTGCCACTCAACATCACATCGGTGCCGTTAGCAGAATGCATGTGTCGTGCCAAGCTCGATGCCAGTGGAGAGTTGAGTTATCTTATGATGTCAATTGAGCTTCAGCTGGAGCGCTTCGGCTGCAGGAATTGCCGGATCGCCCCGTCCACCACATATGCACATCTACACATCTGCACATCCACCAAAATTGAACAATTCATTTACCTACCAGCCTCTTTTGCGTGATTTGCTCCACCTCTATATCTGCAGGGAGAGGTAATCGCCATCTCGTTCCCTTGGAGACAATTTTCACCTAACGGCGCTGCATGATCACGTCCCGGTCGTTATCATGCGGTGCCAAGCGAATTCATGTGTGTCACATACTCACAAATAATAGCATCCGGTACTATTAACACACCTTGCGTCTCCCAGGTCGTCAACTTGCCATGCCGTTGAGTTCCCGTAACTGCAAAGCACCAGTGGCGTGGCGCCTAGACGTGGAACGCTAAAGTGACAGTTACAATTTGCTAATGTATTTTGCTAATGTATTTGTCGACATTGCAAAGTCGACCGCTTATTTGCAGGTAAATCTACACGTGACGACTACTAATTTTGGTAGATAGAAGTTTGGTGAGGAGATCTACAACGAGATAATCTGGCCATGTGTTAGTCTATTGAACCGGGAACTAAAGACGGTACAAAATGTGTGAAATAGTCAAAGCGACAGGCTTGTCTTAATACCTGTCTGAAATTGTAAGTCAATCATTTGGTCCGCCAAAACTACTGCCATCACGAGGGCACACGTTGGCCAATACAAGACTGAGATGTTTGGTAATACTCTAGGTACTTCATGTACTGGAGGGGAATCTTTATTGATATCGAAGTCTGAGAAAAACAAATTCGTGCAACATGAATGAATTAATTCCGCAACGGAATCCACATGCCTAAGCGCGGAAAGGCACAAACTAGCAGCCATGAATGTGTTTTCGAATACGCCTCCGGATTTGCTAGGGGCAAGATCAACTTGGAGTCAAAGCACATGTAGTCGAATCCTGAGGATGCATAACCCTGACTGAGAAGGCACCTGTACTGGTGTCGCCCGAAAGTACTCAGGCCACGCCTGCCAGCAAGAAGCCGACTCGCACTGCATGTACTCATGTGACTGACTTGCTTCCGAAGCTGTTATTGTCCAGATGTTCCAGGTTAGGTTTTCTGGGGTTGAGCTGACCATGCTGAAGCCGACGTCAATTTCGAGATTCAACTGTCAATCAAACTGTGGACGGTGGCTGGTAACTACTGCGAGACTGAGTCCATGGTCAAGGATCTATAGCGTTATTTTAGTATCTGCTTGTGTAATCAAAGTGGAGTTCCGAGCCCAGGCTGCAAAACGGGCATGCTGGACTTCAGAACGGAGCTTAGCTCTACTAAAAATGTTGTCTGGGGCAGTGAGGAACCAGATCAGTTGTAATCGCGCAACTAAGAATCTGGAGCAGTAATCAGCAGGCTTATGGGTTCTTAAATAGCTAACGCATTGTGGTATGCTATAACGATAGTGTTGTGAATAAGATGTATTCAAGAAGACGAGAAGCTCCCCATGTTCCTGCCGCTGAAATGAACGCAATGGTACCAACCACATCACAGCTTTTTTTTTTTTTAAACTTATGACTCGTGTGCGGTCGCATCCAGAAGCTCGGGGGGATTCAGGGAACAGGCAAGTTAATAGCCAGCCCGGCGCGTCTATATACAGTATTAAAAGGAAGGAAAGAAGAGAAGGAAAAGGAAGGAAAAAAAGAAAGAAAAAAAAAGATAAGCGAAAAATCCGGATCCTAAGCCGTCGGTTGATTCTATCAGCGGCCGGTACAGGCAAAGAAAGCCTCAACCGTGTCCCATTCGTCCCCGCCCTCCCTTCCTTTCTCCAGATGGAGTGATCCAGATCCTCCCAGGTTGCTAGTCTGGTTGGCACAAGCCCCCCATTTGGCTACCAGGTTGCGGCCTGGTGCCCGATTAGCTCTTCTCGCTGTTGCTGGTGGTGAGGGCAGTCAAAGATGACATGGTATCCATCCTCCGTAGGGGTGGAGAATCCGCTTTGTCTATGGTGTGGAGCCAGCTGTTGAACGGCCCCGGTTTGTCCTGAGCTATGTGTAGGCGGAGATGGCGTGCTATGCCAGGATTTTTGGTGTATTCCGTACCCGGATGCGAGCGTTATGCGCCTTGTCTTGGATAATGTGCGAATGCCTCCCTCTTTTGCTCTGCGTGGGCTCCCGGCGATGCTCCCAATTGCTCCCAATAGTGGATTCCAATGTTGCTCTGGCATCTGCCCTCTAATTCCCTGGGATTCCTATGTGACTCCTGGCCCAAGAGGTCCGTTGTCGCGGTGTCGGCGTTTCTTGAGGAGAGATTTGATCCTCCGTTCGATACCTGATCTGAGAGGGGGACCCTGGGCAAGGTTCAGGAGTGTCTGCTTTTCAGCCATGGAATCAATGAGTAGGAGCAGCCTGCCGTCGTCTCTGTGGCTCTCTAGCGTTAGAGCGAGCTCCATGCATTCTGCGTCTGCTACTGTAGCTAGGTAGGCTCAAAGTGGCTTTTCGTGATCTCTGGAGCCCTCGGCGGTCCTGACTGCACATGGCTGCGGCGGTTTCCCTGTGCCGTCTGTGAAGCTCACTCTCCATGCCCCGTCCAAGAGTCCTCTGATCTTTGCTGCTCATACAGCAGTATGCTTAGAGAGAGGACTGTCTGGTGCGAGAAGGGTGACCCCAGAGTGTTATATTGTCGTAACCACAGCTTGACCAACCACAGAGGAGAAACTGACCTCATGACCTTTCCTAGTCTGGTTGAGACCTTCCTCCAGCTGATCATGAGCTCATGGGCTGGAGGATAGTTCAGACACTCGCCACAGTCTGTCAACCTGGCCGACGTCGACTGCTCCTCACACACCCACATCATCTAGGAACCTTTCCATAACATGTCCTAGGCCATTATCCGCCTTAGACTATTCATCTGAAGTATCCGGTATCAGTTCACTAGGCCGCCACTGATCTTGACGAAATATAGGGCTTTACTATCCCGGTTTGTGCCCCAGATCTACTAAGTGTATGGTCTGTGCGAAGCTTCATCGTCAGATTTCAATATCTTGCTTAATTACTAGAGTGCTTAAATGTAGTTGTAACATGATGCAGTTATCTGGGGCCCCGTGCTTCCACAGAATGACGAACAAAGCCAAATTTCCTGGGCTCATCTTGGTACCCAACAATTGATCGGTGCTTGAGCTCTCCACAACCCGCAAGGCCCCATAACAATTTTCAACTCAAACATATGAAGGACGTTGAATGGATCTAATGGAATGGAGAGAATGAACTTGTCTTGGCTACTGGCCTCCTGTACGAGTGCTATACATATTTTTTTCTTTTGAACTATGTACTCGTGTGCACAATCCTAAGGGTTGTATGACGAGCCACACCGGAATCCCGGGTGGATTTAAGGGTCAGTCAGGTTAATCTATCCGCCCTACGCGAGGTATGTACAAGACAATAATAAAAAAGAAAATCCAACAAAACACAACTGATAATATGCGCAACCTGTGTCTCCCTCAACGTCTAGTGAGGGGCGGTAGAGGTAGGCGAAGTACGCCTCAACCTCGTCCCACTCTTCCTCCTCTCCCTCTTCCTTCCTCCAAATCGGTCTCCGATGAGTTCCCGGCGTTGTTGGGCGTAGTGGGGGCAGCTGAAGGTGACGTGGTGTCCGTCTTCCTGTGGAGCGTCGCACTTTGGGAAGTCGACCTTGCGGATGGTGTACAACCGGCTGTTATATATTTCCTTAGGGTCTGCGAGTGTGTTGTGCCAACCAGACTATGCGAGTGTTTGGTATTTGATATGGAAACCTATTCTCGTGCCCAGAGCGATTTATTTATTTCTGGAACTGACACAGATATACATGTAGCGACGTCTCTCATGAAAGGATTGTTATAATGTCCTTGCTTGATTTGTAACTTAACTTGTTTCACAATTACCTGGAATCAGACATATAATTGCAAGAGAGCTTATGATACCTAACATGCAGCCTTCCCAGCTTATAAATCTATGTTCGAAGATGCTTTTGGTTTGGTTTCACATCAGGTACTTGGGCATGGTCGGCAGTCATCTGTATCTCGAGATTTCGTTTTGCATGTATTGCATACACGCCTCTACATGTGCAGTTGCAAATCTTAACGGAAACAATAACTGACAGTGGACCAGCAAGCTTGCGCTAGGAAGAACCCCTTAGATTTTATTGTGCGGATCACCACATCATAACTAATCGTCTTTGCATGACGCTTAACTTGCATGTATCAACCCATCTGCCTGGATACAACTGATATACCGAGACACGAATAGCTAATAATGCAGCATCTTGCAGCCATTTGCCAGGCTTTGTTCGCATAAATTAATGGCAGCGGATATGATTGGACATACCTATAACATTCACCAGAGCATTTCTTCTCGAGCTTGGTAACATCATTTTCCCTTAACCAGAGACTCGGAATTCACATCCTAGTACCTGCAGTACCGTGGATCCCACAAGTTTTTATTGTACAACATAACAAACATGTATAGAACGACATACATGCGGAGTCATGACAGATGAACCAAGCCTTTCGGGCTCTTAGCTTAATGCGTATACATATATCTTGCCGAAGGATGACAATCTTAAATCACCAAGGGCATAATATGTGTGGAGATAATAAATATTGGATTACAGACCTGGTTATCATCTACCTCAACGACGATACTAAGGAAGCAGTTCTCTTCCTCAACAGAACGATGCCAGTAAACCACTGGCGGCACATGATGGAAATCCAATTCTGGATGAATCTGTTGAGATATTGACAGGAGGAATAACGAATAATCTGTTGATGACTTAGCGGTTTAATGGGAGTGCAAAGGGACCTAGGAGATTCTACTTGTGGCTGATTACATGTGAATCCACGATCAAGGGACAGGGCTAAGGAAATTAGGTATTACTCTAGGTCAGTAGGATTCACCCCTACAAGGTATGGTCAGTCATATGCAAATATGAGATGCTAATAATTGACATATGTTATCGATATCCAATGACGTTGGCTCAAGCTTGGTGTGTCACAATTATTCTGGTTACATCGCCAATAAGTACGGTAACAGGGTTCTGAGACAAACGTGGCTGTAACCAACAAAAAGCGGAGACAGTCCTCAAGTTGCTGTCTCAGCCCCACCCTAGATTCCGGTAAGGGTATGCTCGACCAGGTTTGAAGAGGGGAAAATCCTTGCCTATCAATACCTATTCAATTCATGACCGGCACTCTCCATGATGGAGTGATCGACAAGGTTGGGACGCAGCTGCAACATGTCCCGTGATAAGTACACTTAGCAAGTGAGGGGAATTTGGTGCCTTAAGCTGAAGATGATTAGTTTCATTAAGTCAATCTCGCAACAGCTTAGCAACGCAAAGACTGACAACATCACTAGAAAGCTCATTGGTAACTACACTCAAAGGCTGACGCATCTCATGTTATCAATCATATGATCATGCATGGGTCACCATATCCTTGCAAGGATTACATGACTAGCGAGCCCAGTCGCGCGGGGGCTGAGTCCCCTGCACTCAACTGAGATGGAGGCATGTTGATCAAAGGTTACACAAAGCTTTTTGAGGGTGCAACCACGGCATCATCCATGTTACTTTGATGGCTGGCTGCTTCCCTGAGCATTGAGGAGTTTTCTCAGTTCATGTGGCGTTGGCGTATATTGAAGGAATTTTGGGTATTTGGGTTTTCTGCGGCTGAAGAGAACTTGATTCGCGGCGCCTGTGATGAGAAGGAATTGGGGAGCCCAGGGGCAGGCAGGTGGTTGGGTTTCCCCCAATGATTAGCTGGACTGACAGATTGCCGAATCTGCGAGACTGACGTAAAAGCCAAGCGGTGGCTATCAACGCGCACCGGCACTCTGAGAGCGGGAAAATAATCTTTGGGGTTCCTCTTCTGAGTAAACCCTTAATAATAGATATTTATTTACAGGCGCCAACTGCAGCAGTTGGAGGCGGTGCGCACAACAAGCCCCTGCTGGTGACAGGCGGCTTTCGGCTGCAGGCGTTTGCATGTAGTTAATGTAGAGTTACATATGGTGGGAACACAAGGAAATGGGGAATAGCGTAGTCTCCGTTCGCATTAACTGGCACGCAAGCCCCACCCGCTGGAATAAAGGGAAGCACGAATCCCACTCCGCTTCTCTCTCTACCCACATACCGTCTCGTCTCTACCCCCACCACCCATCGGCGTATCGAGCTGCTCTTCACCGAGCTCGAGAGTTGAAGGCAGTACCCGAGAAATATTGAATATTTCACCACATAACAAACAGCTCCAGTCAGCTTCTGTCTGACAATAGCATACAAACATGTCGACAGCACACATCGTCGCACTCCCCGGGTTCGTATCAATCATTAGGATCGTACAGCTCGTCCTAACGCTTGTGATCCTTGGGTTGATTGGGAATACGCTCAACGGATTTACCGGGGGAACTGGTATTACTCTGGGAGTTGAGCCGTTGGCGTTTATGATTTTCTGCGTATGTTTTATCCCCCAAGTCTCGCAAAGTAAGGGAACACCGAGCTGATGTTTATTTTTTTAGTGTGTATGGACACTCCTCGTCAACGCATATTTACTTGCTACTCCGATCTTCCTTCCCGCTGCATACAACATGTGGGCGCACCTCGGCCTCGAGGCCATTGCCTGGATCTTCTGGCTCAGTGGATGGGCAGCCACTGCTTCCTGGGCGTCGTTATGGTCTGCCTACTCCGAATACTCTGGAAAGATCTACTCGTACTGGGCTACCGCCGCCGCTGGAGCTGCTATGGGTGCGATCATGTGGTATGTACCTCTTCAACTAACCGTCCATAATTTTTTTCGATTTTTCTCTAATAGATTTTTAGGATCTTGTACACCGTCACCCTCGTCTTCTTCTGTCTCCGCCTCCATGCGCACCGGGCCGATCCCAACAACGCACATTTGAGTGGCCTTGGGCTTGCAGAGAAAGGTGGTGAGACTCATCCAATGGGCGCGGTACAGCAGCACCAGCAGCAGGTGGTGTATTCTCCATCGGAGTCGGCGCCCACCCCGGTGCAAACGTATGTGGCGACCCCACCGCCGCAGCAGTGGCAGCAAAGCCCCCCACCGCAGGGGCAGCAGGGGCAGTATTAGGGATATCTGGGCTGGAGACGGTGAGGGAGTGAGAGTAAAATGAGTTTTTATGCATTTAATGAGATCCTTGTTTGGATTGCTTTAATCAATGAGTACTTATGGGTACCGAATTAGTTTTCTTTCGGTCGCTTTTCTTGATTGCTTGTTGAGGTTTGTTTCTCAACGGAAAATTCTTGTGGGAAAATGGCCATGAGACTAGTTTGTGAGACAACGTTTTTATGATTGCATGGGTGAAGTTGGCTCTCTGCAGCTCATGTTTTTTGGAGCCCAGAGGATAGCATTACTATTGTTACGATACGGCATGTGCATATGTACGTATGGGAAATTGGATAGGAGACCTTTAATACTGTATTGCTTCTCTACGAGAGGCGGTGCCCGCCAGACTATGTATTGCGTTCTGGTATGGGAAACTACTGATCCATCTCCTTCAACTACATATTCTGCAATCAAGTGCACACACATGGGAAGATCATAATATCTGGGTCTAAGCATGCACACAGAGACTATTGCCAATGAAGCCTACGACTAAGCAACCGTAATTAATATTAACCATTGCATATTATATGCGCTCATCATACAGAGGTGCACGCCAAAAGTCCCTTTCTCCTTCCTACTTTTAAATCATGGGACTTAGCGCCAAGCCTACACTTTCAGGTGTGGCTTGGCGCAAAGACACGCGAAGGAACTTTTGGCGTGCACCTCCGCATAGCCCACACAATATACCCGCTGAATACCATTTCTGGCGGGCATAGTATCACGAAGTACGTACGAAATCTGAAGTGGAGATCATGAGATACGTCCACAACATGTAACTGCACGTACGTAAATCCAATGCTAGCTTCACCGGATGATCGGCACGACCACGTTGCTGGGTTCATGTACATGACACGTGATAAGCGCAGGCAGCTAGACGGCCATGAAGAGGTATGTGAATGTTGCGGGCTAACAACGTTGGAAAGTAACGTAGGAAGGTACGTGGGGCTAAAGTGGAGGATCTGGTTATATCTCCTACGTATAATGTGCTAGTGTATTTTGGTTATTGATGAACGAACTAAATGTATACATACTGCACGTATGTTCTCAAACTTTGCAACTGGGTATGTTTGTACATTCGCCAGACTAATGACCACAAAGCCTCAAAAAATTCACCCTAGCAACTCTACGGCATTGTTTTCATATCATCAGTACGCTTTATGGACTACTTTGGAGTTTTGAAATGACTTGGAGCAATAACTGCTGATGGATACAAACCAAATATCATCCCATGTACTGCTGTAAATTAGCGTCCAGGGACAACGAAAACGCCACAAAGCAAGACAATATATGACGATTCATATGATAGGACAGCGGGGAGAGAGTCCTCTGTTATGATGCCACAGCGTTCTACACGTGGGGTTAACTTACGATATATGTTAACATACCACTGGGATAGGTAGTTCTTGGAATTTATCATGAAGGCAGCTCTAGATATACTAAGGCTGAGGTGAATGGAAAAAAAAAACGTCATCTCAGAGTCGTCTGCAAGTCCTAGAAGTGTCATCAGTGGGGAGCATAGCAGCCCTAATTTTAGTAGGCTAGCTCCGCCTGAAGCAAGTACACTAGAAGTTTGTGCGCTCAGTTGCAAATGGGTATGATTATTCATGAGTCGTCAAGATCCATAAGGGTGTGCGCCTCTCAGAATGCACCAGTGATATCGGTACTTATATCATTCCAATCAAATTCGAGTCCCAATTGTGAACGCGTGTCTTCAGGCCCATATGTAATTCCCTACACTTACACCATCTGCATCTTCATCCAAACAATTGCGCGTTCTCATCCCTCTGCCAACTTTCTCATTCGCTTCGCACAGCCCATACCACGTACTATTCATGCCATGTGTTCAAGTACTCCTCCCTATATGCAGCATATATCCATCGGAATCAGGTTTACTTACATTTATCTGGTAGTACGCGGGAGCTAAAACTTTATTTGCGCGATTGGTGAGCTGCAATCTCCGAAATGGCCTGTAAACAAATCAGGTGACTTGAATGAAAAAATATCAACAGTGAATACCTGGTATCAGTAACGACAAAGGAAATTACGGTTGTTGTGTAACCAACACTCGAGGTAACTACTAGGGGGCTCCGTGTAACCCCGCCCCTACACACCGGTTTGAATCTTTCAATTTCCCATTTTCCCGCTCCTTCGATAATCAATCTCAATTGGTGAATTAGTTTGCGATAACTGCGACAAAAAAAAAAAAAGTAAGGATTCATATCTTAGCGCAACTGGGGAAGGGGTAAGCGAGTGGAAAATTAAGGCTGGGTCCTAAGAATAAGGACGTACTCTAGGGAGATCGGTCTACGAGCGCGTTGAAGAGGATGTAGAGTACTTACTGATGTGCAGTTAGGTAGGTATGTGCATTATGGGGTGGAGCGGAGAGGAAGAGCCTTCTTACCAGGCTGAATGTATCTTGAAAGGGTTAACATTGCAATTAACTTCTGCGCTCGTATATTGAGTTGTGACAAGGTACATACTTCTCCTCAAACCGTAAAAATGGTTCAATATGACATACATCTGTATTGAAAGTTGTAAATGCATGTAGATCCATCGAATGCAGCATGTGGAACAAAAATTCTGCGTCTACCCACCACACTAAAACTATCAACGCCGTGAGACCTGTATCGGCGGCGGTCTCCTTGTCTGCCATCTAGAGACAGTTGTGGCTTTATGCAATGAAAATCCATCATTTGTATGAGTGAACCGGGGCCCGTGCATGTCTCACGACCCTATGGGGTGCATGTTTTAAGAACTAACTTTTAAATGAAAAGGGGTTAAATCTAAGCTCTGATTGCGATAACTACGTGAAAAAATACTGGCGAGTAACAGTCCTGGTCAAATATCTTGAATCTTGACTTTTTGTAGCAGCAGCTTGACTAGTCGACGTTCGAATGTTGCCTTATTCCGCAGGTTTCACTTTTTGAGTAGGTTGGTAAGAAATCAAAGGCATTCTTTTTCTTGGTCGAATTCCAACTGTGTTTGTTGGTGCCGGTCGGATGGCAAGTTCAGGGTAAACAGAGAGCTGGACATACTGGCTATATAATATGAAGCAACGAAGAGTAATGCTGAACAAGTCCTCCTTGATGGTCCTTACTTAGAAAGATGATCATCTCATACCTTCTCAAAAGTCTTTGTCATAAGCTCCAATTCCCCTCCACCCTGTCCAACCCATTCTTAACCCCTCGTCTTGGGACCTCTCCGCCTCCCCCTTACCCTCCTAAAAGTGCCGCTTCAAGAGCAACAAATATCCTACCTCTCCTTTCAGAAATTTCCTCCACCAACTCCATCGGCCTGTGGATCTTCTCTCTAATCGCATCACATCCCACCGTGTGGCAAAAATGTGGGATTGGGGTAACAAGTCCTCCCTATGGCTAGGATACGATGCTAAATACGTGTATAATAACCCTGGTTTACACTATCCATGTCCCCATATCCGTTCTTCAATCTTCCCTATTTAGCCCCCCTCTCCCCTCTCCCTGTCGCCTGTCTCCTTCTCTATTCACCTCGTCTCAACAGTGTTTACACAACCCCTCTGAGGGATTACACACTCCGAAGTATAGCCATCTTTATATTCATCGGATCGTCAGTCCGAACTCACTATCTTCCATCCATATCCCTCTCCTCCTCTCCGCAACCTTTCCCTCCCTCCCCTCACCTTAGACAAATCTTATAGTTGTAGCATGTTCAATCCTAGGCAGCTATGGTAGATGAGGTTGGGGGATTGTGGGGAGATGGAGTAGCTATTATAGTAGATATGCCTTTTTTGCATGGTTTTCGTATTGCAATATTCTCTTGGTTTAATAGTGTTGACGAGGGCATTAATATGCCTGGGGAGCATGTAATACTAGTGCTTCTTAGCAATCAGCCTCATATAAGTTTCTCCTGACAACAAACTTGTTAACTTTCGTATAAAGTTACCATGGCAAACCGAAACATATAGTATACATTTGTTGAATAACTATCCCTTTGGGTATAAAAACTACCCTGCTCACTATCCTCGCATGAGTATCAGAACACGTCAAAATTCGGGATATGGCTTCTCATGACCGAGTTATTCTTGAAGGTGTAGTGTGCGTATTGACTCGTGCTCTAGAACGAGCACCATGTTATGTTATTTAAAGAATTCGTAGTGCACTTTCTTTCCTATTTTGAAATGTATGGGGTGTATGGGGCTTGGCACGTATGGAAAGAACCACCTCAATTCAAGAGACAACTAAGCCTATTTGATTTTAGTTTAGCATAAAGTTGTTAGTCTGTCGGCACAAAGAAGATGTAGTAGATACGTTGAAGTGCTTAGGTAAAAAAAGTTAAAAAAAAGGGGGATGAGAGATGAAGCGGGAAAATATATTGAGAGAGTCACGACCTAAGATGTAAGTCTGTTTAGCAACAGTGAGGCTGGAACAGAGTACCTAGAATCTGATAAGCGGCTGCCAAGGAATGATATCTCTGTAAGTCGCGCCTGAGGGTAACACTCTTGGTAATTTCAATTATAACAGAGGATTTTGTGAGGAAAGCATTCGGTGGAATACCTAAAAGTTGAGACCCCTGGCTGCACCGGGTTTCGGCTCAGGTGAAGATATCTCACACTAATACTGATATATACGTTAGGCCTCGGCCTTCAGCAAGCCAGTAAAAAGCTTACATTCTCAACATGGAGGATGTGCATTTTGAGGAGTAGTCTTCCAGCCCTCCAACCACTAGGCTAGAAAGGGCTTGTATACTTTGACTAGCCAGAACATATTCCACTCTCCATATAGTTAAGAAGACAAGCTGTGCAGGTAATTTTTAAGTCCCTAATGTCCGGTTCAAAGTCTGAGGCGGAATCTAGTGCAAAAACCTCGGACTGTTGTGGTGGAAGAAGAGATTTCTATCATAGCTGTTATGTACTGGAGATTGTTCGGTTTATGCACCCTGTAGGGTTTTTCCCTGCCAATTTCAATCCATAAATCCGGTGCAAAAACGTTAACTACTGGGATCTAAGAACCGGAACAAATTGCAACGTACTGATTGGTCAATTTGTATTATCACTCCTTGGTCTCCTTTCATGGTAAATCAGTACTCGTATTGAAGCTTCTCGCTTATGACGAGGCAGACCTAACCTGACGGGATTGTCCAACCGC
This sequence comes from Tirmania nivea, assembly GCA_015179035.1. Taxonomy (NCBI): domain Eukaryota; kingdom Fungi; phylum Ascomycota; class Pezizomycetes; order Pezizales; family Pezizaceae; genus Tirmania; species Tirmania nivea. The sequence continues at coordinate 20,483 of WHUY01000070.1, read as the reverse complement.
CGGGCCGCTCCCTGCCTCGTATCTACGTACATGACCAGATACCCCCCGATTCAAAGGAATATGCGCACCGCCCACTGCTCTCAGAACAAAAGGAATCACCCCTTCACTGCCTCCTCCAGCTTCCCATATCTCCTCCCACCTCCGCCCCTTCCCATCCGCCACCCCAGCGCAACTCAAGAGATGTGCAGCGTTCTGTGCTACAGCCATTTCGCATAGCCCACACCCGGGGTCCTCCGCTCTGCCCACCTTATGTAGCCACCAGCGCTGCGGCCCTCGGTCGGTGAACTATATAATCAACCCCTTCAGCACCTCCCGGCTCCACCTTGTCTGCTTGGAGGGTCGCCTGCCGGTGTTACAATATCAGGTCTTAGCATCCTCCTGCCCACCCACGCCACCTCCTTCGCCTTCCTGTCTGGCCTCTCATTTTCTTCCACTCCGCTGTGTCCCTTTACCCACATCACTGTCTTGTCCCCTTTCACCATCTCCGCTGCCGCCTCCTCCTCAATCCATGAGCGGGGTTGCTCGTGGAGGTTCCCCAGGCGCCCAATAGCACCCTGGCTGTCGAGCGTACTAGTCATGTTGCGCTACCTCCGTAGACTATCCTACTACTGGAGCCCTTGTTCACTTTAATAGCCTCGTAGTAGCCACGCAATTCACACAGATATACTCCGATAACCAATTCACAGCATTTTTCTTCCTACAAGGCATCCCACGCTTATACTGCACGCAGGTTGTCGTTTTTTGAAGTACCTTTTGCCCGCACTGTTGGCAGCGGTGGTAATTGAGCAGACACATCAGGTTTGGAATATTTTTATTTCGAGCTTAGAGGGGTTAAAAAGTTATGGAGGCTTGAATCATGAGATTAAATTAAATTGGTGTGTATTGTTTTTCAAGTAGTGTGGATGTAATGGGCCACTGTGGAAATTATGTAACGCTTCTCCCATCATGTAATTCATGGCCATGACTAGAGGTATAGCTTTGGCCCGGACTGAGGCATGGCTACACCGGAAGGTTATATAAATGTCCTCCTGATTTTCTCTACCTAGCATCAATTCACTCCATTAACTTACTTATCACCTCATCCAAACTTACAACTACTAGTTCTTCTCAGAGGCTTTCCCAACTAGCAACATCCACATACAAGCACAGAAATTATGACCTCCACCCCAGCCTCAACTGCCATTAACTCTGATGCCATGCCATCCACAGACCCCTTTCCCCGTGAGGACGCGATCTCGCTCCATGAGACTATCTTAACCATATTTGGTGGTCTCAATACTCTTGATGGTGTATTTAACACGATGCATACTATTCCAGAATTGTCGTCCACGAAATATTTTCTTACCTGCACTGAGGCGCAAGTGTTGGCAAAGCAGCTGTTAGAGTACTTTGAAAAAGAACGTTTACTTGAGCCGACAACGGTATGGACGGACTCGACATGGAGCTATATTGAGGGCAACATCCAGAAATTGGTTGGGTTGTATGAGCTTCCGGGCTTTGTAGCCTCAAGCGTGAGCATTAGCGAGGCAGAGTAAGTTTTTTGATACATATATACCAGTGTGGAGACGTGTCAAGCTTGATGCACCCGCTGAAGTTTAACAATATTTTTTTGCTTTGCGAAGCAGTAGGACTTAGCTACCCAAATCAATTGCGGGACAGCGAGTGAGGGTATGGAGGTTGGCAGTTGTTTACGCGAGAGAACTTTTGAATTAATAAAAAGCTTAAGTTTCGAGTTTTCAATTGGCCGGTCATCATTGTCGACGCCAATCTTAGTGTTAGAAATTAATAACCAATTATATAGGAAGCCCTTCCCAACCTACTGGTGCGGAGGTCGGACGAGCCAGTATTAAATCCATGCAATTACTAGTCATGATTGTAAGATATTGATCATGAGCTCTTTGAATAGTATCCTTGGGCTGGGACTTCGGGGGCTTGAGGCAGCATAGCACCCCGGACTTGTGTTTAAGAGGCTTATGATTTGGCATGCGGAGAATTTCCATTGCGCTGAAAGTTTTGTTGCAAGGGCATAATTGGGTTCTATTTCTGGTATCCATGAATCCCATGATCTAATTTTGGTTACTCTTGTTCTACCTTCGGTTTATACATATATGTGTTCTGGGCCTGGATTCTGCAACGGCCCAGGCCATTGCGGAATTAAAATTTTGGTCAAAGGTTTTCAATGCCACGGTGACTTCTACAATACCACAACGGTTCTACAATACTACAGCGACACTCCAATATTACACGTAGTAAATACAAAATAGTAGTGTGTCCAATATTACAGTTACTTTATAACAAGTTACTTAATTAAACAAGAATAAAGAGATAGAGCACAAGTAACTAAATAATATGAGGGGTATATAAAATTGCTTCGCTTGCTCAACCCTCTACTCAATCGATAATGGCGAACCCGGACTCGTTAGGAGACCTTATGCCTGACGAGGGTTGTGGTGAAGGCGATTCCCTGGCTGAGGTCTTGGTTGGGAGGGCGGCGGCAACGGCCGAAGGGGAGGATTGGGGGTTATCGTATGGGGGAAGGACCCCAGTTTGCCCGGTCTCGGTCATGGACCTTGGTCTGGACAAGAGCGATGGGGTTGAGAAGTGGGAAGAGGAAATCAGATTCCGGGGTGTGGGGAGAGAGGTGTGGTTTACTGATGGGAGCAGGGATGAACAGGGTGGGGTGGGTGGCGGCAGCTGTTGTGGGGACATTGAGAAGAGTGTGGGTTACGGGTGTGTTTCGACGGTGTGGGACGGCGAGATAGCGGGCATTCGGGGGGCCCTGGAGGGGATGAGAGGGGACAGGGAGGTTTTGATCCTCACGGATTCCGAGGCAGCCATTAAGTCCCTGGTGAAGGCTGGGAAGAGAGGCAGGGCGAGGACTCACGACTTGAAGCGGGTTATGGTTAAGTTGGAGGAGTCCTACAGTGCCAACACCCTTCCTACAACCACCATAGGCGGCATGACTACTAACCCCTTCGATACCTTCAATCAAGCTCGCCCTGGCAGGAGTACAACTCATTATCAACAGCTACACTCGGGTGGTTTACGGCGGAGGAGTAGAAGTATTGAACAACTAGTTATAGGGCTATGGACAGGAAGGAAAAGAAACAGGAAAACAGTGGGGCACTGGCCTCTATATATAGAGATCCAGTCCGCGGGAACTCACGCAGAAAACATGATAGCAAGGAGAATAGAGAAAGTGCGGGAATGCTTTCGAAAACAGAAAACACAGTCATAAACAAATGGATAGTGCGAAACTCAATGGAAACAGGGATAGAATCAAACGAGTTGCGGGAACATTCCAACAATAGCAGGGTTCAAGGGAAGCAACGTTTGATATAAGCCAGGAAACCATACAGCTTAGATCGGTGATAGCCACAACGAGGTTTGGATCTACATATGCCACTAGGGTACATACTAATAAATAATGTTTTGTGCCAACCAGACTATGTTGCTGATTGCCGACTCGCGCACCTGCCAGAACCACCAATCGCTGGGTATCAGGGTCTGGGCAAAATCAGTGCCACGAGAAGTAGGGGAATCAATGTTTTGAGGGCAGCGAGGTCTTGGATTTGAGGGAAGTAGGATCGGCAAATTAATATTTCTAGGGGTAGCGGGATTTTGATAGACTGCCTTGACTAGGATTTTGATACATTCTTGTTAAGGGCAGCGAAAATTCAATAATATGAACTCGAGGCTACTGGGGCTTTCACTTTGAGCCGGAGCATTAATGAATGGATACCGGTACCAGACAAACCTGCTTCCCAACTTTCCCCGGCTTACAATTAAAATTAAGGCAACTCACTTTTGCCTGCAGCTGGAGTAAAACTGCCTAGGGCCCTCAATTAATAGCCAAGGCTACAATGTAAAGAACCGTGTCTGTTTATGCATCGGACTGAATCACTTAGTTGAACGTTTCCGCAATACAGCAGATTGCGCCCGCTTGCCAATCGAACAAGATTGCTGAATCGGCAGCTACTTCTCTGAGGGTAACATTAGAACAAAATCTCCAGCCATGTAGACTCCACATTCCTAATTTTTAGGTTTCTTGGGTGCATCCAGGGTGCTTGATCAATTGAAAGTCGCTGTAGCTCTCAGGTTACAAAACTACATAGGCGCTCAAGGCGGATGAATTCGGTTGTCCGTGCGGAAGACCCCGTAATTATGCTGGTGTCTTCTGTTTTGCTCCCAGGCATTAATGTACACCTTGCAAAACGTGGTTTCAACATAAGTTCTCCGAAAAATGCATCCGTGACAGCATATCCTATTACACCTAACTAGTGCATACCCCACAGGCGCAAGTTTAAGAGTGCAAGACAATGAAAAAAATAATGTTTTGGAAAAAACATTTACCTAGCGCCCTTCAATAATGCAATCTACCAAGAAATGAAATAAAACATGAAGAAAAGAGAACGAAACCCTTTTCCCTCGTACCCTCCCATGATACAATCCACAAAGTAATAACATCCGAACTCCAAGCCACCAGAGAGATATCTCTTTTTATTCCCGAGTAGTATTGTACCATCACCCTACCTGTCCAGTTCCACTGGAGGTATCCAAAGATTCCCTAGATCTGAGGAATGCCCTCCCGGCGAATGGTCCGAAATAATTCTGATAGTTGTCCCTTTTTACAAAGAATGAGGTGCAGTGCTTTGAAGTATCAAGGTCCTCTGTGAGGTCAGCAGTGGTGTAGAGAACGAAGACGCCGCCCTCAGGAGTCACTTTTTTCACTTCACTCCACAAACTTGAGGAATTCAGATATGCCGTTTTTTTGCACTGGCCTGCTTCCAATACTTTGGTGCCTAAACCAGAAACCTCCAGCAGGTTGAAGATATCTCCGCCTCTGGCGTGGGCTCCATTGACCGCACAGTACCTAGAACTGGGAATATACGCCTCTATAGTCTCAGCCTCAGATTTACTAAACCTCATTGCTGTACACTTAACCTTCACCGGAGACTCCTCGAAAGAGCTTGTGCGAATTTCCTTGGTGCTGTGAACGTGCTGCATATAACGATTGATGAATTCCAAATCGGGTCCGGATCTAGTTGCTCCGTAGTGGATCTGGGAAAGCTTCACTTGCTGTCCTTCATCGATAGACAACGACTTTAACACGCGAAAACCTGCGGCAAAATTTTCGAACAATTGCCAACCTTGCATCTTCACAGGATCGTTTCGTAAAATACCAATCTGTTCATGGTAACGTAGGAAATTTGCTAGAAATCGACTCATGGGGTGGTTTTCTTTCTGACCATCGTAGAGAGATACAAAGGTCTTAATCCAGATAAATGGTACTGAAAAATAACCGGTATTCTGGCAATCCACCGCTGGCTCAAACCGAACCAACCCATTGCCTTCGGCCAACTCGACAGTTAAACCCGTTCCCGCAATGGCTGAAGTCCGCGTAAGCTGAGTCCTGGATAGTACTAACTTAAGTATCGCGATATACTCATGGGACTCTCGTTGGAACGCATCTCCGTATTGGTCTTTCAAATCGCTAATTACCAAACATACTAGATCATCATAGTTAGTTATGTTTTCAAGATTCTCGGTTTGATATGTTTGATAGAGAGCTTCGAGAGCCCTCCCATGACCCCCGCAGTCGCTCACAAGAAGATCGTTCACAAGACCTGTTGGAAAAGCCGGCTTGCCGCTTGCTTTGATGACCGGCGGATGAAGAGGAGGGAGCTCTAGAAAGACTCGACGCCGATTTGTATCAGCCAGATACTTTCTTGGGGATCCGGTTATTGTAGCAGTGCACAAAGGGATGATGAATGCACCCTGCAATGCGAGGTCTGCACAAGTGGTCAGGGCAGAATAGAAGGGAGAGCTTTGTTCTTCATGTCTTCAGGGGATGATAGAAGAGATCCCAAGCCATCAACAACTATAACAGCAGTGAAATCCTCGTAGGCTATACCCTCATTTGCAGCAAGCTGTCGGCACAGTGTATCCAGCGCTGGCAGATCGGGATAGCATAGTACTTCATCGAGGGGATATTCCAGCACTTGTGCAAGCATTCGGGCGCTTATGATGGACTTAACTCCTTTCGCAATCTCCGGTCCAAGGGGAGTTTTACCATTCTCCAAGGCGATGTGAAACACTTTTGCCTTCTCCAACCTATCTTTCACCTCCTGTGATTTGGCGAATTCCATCAACGTATCGTGGAATTCTTTCCCGCTCCTGGATTTCCCAGTTCCGGCACCACTAAGCATCAGAAACAATGGTGCATTATTTTTGCCAAGACATTGGATTTTAAAGGCCCTATGCTGAACTTCAAGTGCTTTTCCGATCAGCTCTCTCCAATTTTCCGGACGCTGATATTCCCAAGCGCATCCAGCACCGGAAAGAAGAGCGTTGCCTTTTGGCGGGTGGTACTTTAACCTTGTGAAAGGTTAGTGGAGGTATACTCAGAACTGGCTGTATTCCCATACGTTTTCTTGATGCCCTCATAAGATCCTAAAGTCGTTGGTGATAGTTAGCTGTGGAGTCCGCAATTAAAAACGACATAAGTGTCACTCACCAAATGGAAGGAAGAGGAAGAACCAAATCTTCTCAGTGTAAGAGGTAGTACATGTAAGTGAGGAATCCCGTCTCCCAAATCGCTCGAGCACTTCCTTAAGGTCTTCCTGGGGATCGAGCGGCACGGCATCTTTAGAGTCTTTGTCGCCGTATTTGACCATGATGGTGAGTTGAGCAGGATCATAACCTCCCAGCGTATGAGGCATTTTTCTTTGCATCGCCTCCCTGAGGTCGTCTACATCATCAAGCCCCACTAACGATACTTTAGTCCATGAACTTTCTGGGTTGGCGATTCGGAACCAAGCCTGGGTCTGCATGTTTGATTTGGCAAATAGGTTGTGATAGGGTGGGATGGTATGGGAGACGGAAGCGGGGAAGCAAGGAGGAAAAAGGGATGACTCAGTAAGATGGAACTAGGAACTGGAGAAGATAAAAAGAACTGCACTCAGAATGGATCTCAACAGAATGGATCTCAGCATTCTGTCTATCCGATGCTCATGAAGAAGAAGAAGAAGAAGAAGAAGAAGAAGAAGAAGAAGAAGAAGAGTAGACATCTAGCTGGCCTGGTTGGCATCTAGCTGCAAACGCCAGACTAAGAAACCTTATACATGTTCCCCGCGCTTTAGGCTTTGAATTTTCCGTGACCCACCTCCATCTTAAATGTTAGCCAACCAGACTACTTAAAAATAATCAATATATATCAGAGGGGCATAAGGGGAGGCCACGTGAACCAGGTTGGACGTCACTGCGATGATCTTTGGGAATTTCACGATCATGATCAATACCTACCTCGATGGAGAGATTCAGGCCAACCCCTTCCAACCAATCTACGCTACATTGGAGGAGGTTGAGCCTGAACTCGCAATCGATGAGCGAGTTTGGGAGGTGGCGAGGAGGTTTGGAATTAGAATCCATGGGAATTGAGGGAGCGGTCGCCTGTACCTCCGCGCTTGCTTGGCTTCATGAATAACTATGAACTTGAATTAGAGTCAAAAAAATATTCTCCGTAGTATGGTGTACCGTCGTGATGTATCAATTGAATAGTATTATAGTTGTGATCGAAAGTCTGCCATACACCAGTGGTGTACTGCATTCTCTGCTCCTCACGCCTTCCTAGGTCAAGATTTCAAGATTTCAAGATTTCAACAGATTGGGCATTCGCTTACTGGGATTAGGTGAGATACCAAACTTTTAGTTGAAAGTCACTAATATGTCACCGTGGATTGGGGGGGGGATTCATGTATGAAATTTAAGGGGCTAGGACGGCTCTGGGGTTGAATTAGGCCCATCACCCGGGGATGCGTCCTCTCATCATATACTAGATAGTATCAATGATTTACTATTAATAAAAAATGGGGGATTTCAATGGCACGAGACTACGAGCTTTAACGCTTCATGTTTTTCGGGATATTGTTTTGTGGGCTACATACGGTCTACTCTGGTTAGCCAGGGTCCCGGATCTCTCTCTGGCCGTTATTGGCGGTTCATTAGGAGTCCCATTTATTCAAAGGCATCTATGAATCTATGACCATAGACTGAAGAATACGAGGCATCCCGTCCGCCCTGCCATATTTAAGCTTCAGATCGCCAGGTTAGTACTCTGCCGCGGGAAAGCTCCCACCGCAGCACGCAATGGGTATTCAGAATTTTTGACTTCTTCTTTCGGTATCATTGGATGGTTGCCTTTTTGAGATAGTCCTTTTTTAGCCCATACCTTTTCCGGTATCTCCCAGTCTACCCTTTTGTGATTAAGCTAGTCCTATCTTGGCAGTCTCCCTACCGCACGGAAATATCACAGGCTGAATCTCTAACATTCGCAACCTTGATATATGTTCAGGAATTCATATTCTCGATCCGACCGCTCCAAGGGCCAAATCTAATTCGGGCCAAGACATTTAGCTCCTACTTGCGCCGTATCTAGAAGCTACTTAGTATTACATATGGCGTAACGATTGACAACCACGTGACGATCGACACGGCCATATACAGTAAAATTCTAAATATCTCCATCAATAAATGCAATATAGACGCAGTAAGATCAATGAATATAGAGTAAAAACACTCAAAAAACCCAAATTTAATATCACTAACCTACGTCGATCTACCGAAAACCTTTTATAGTACTAGAACCCTAAATACTCCTTACAACTACCCCTCTAGCATAAACACCTACTTTACCCTTTCCATACTGCCTATGACAACTACTACTAGCAGCCATATTCAGTACTCTTTAGTTAGTCTGGGTAGTACTAGTCTCTCCAAAGGAAAGTTTGGAACAAAACTTTTTTTTTTAAGGTGAGTGTCAGAGTAAATGATAACCAATAGTAGTAAAGTCTATAGTATTAGCTAGTCTAAAGTAAACTTATAGCAACCAAACACTTAAATCATAATAATCTATAGTCTAAACACCTATATATAACCTATCTACAACTCTATCTATTTAGTGAATACTACCAATTTTCTCTATATCTAATTCTTATCAAAATTAAATTATAAGTACTTGCAAAGCCTGTAGGAAAGTAGTAGCCTTAGCCACACTAGTAGCTCACAGCCTCAGAAATGAAAAAAGCAATATGTTAATTACCTCGATTACTGATCCAAATAAGGATGAAGCGCCAGAAATTTTTGAATTAGCTAAAACTTTAAAAACTCCTATAAGATTATCAGTAAAGAAGAAAACTGTAGTAGTCAAAGTTAAAACTCCTTATTTATTAAAAAAGATTTATAAGTTTTCTGATAAGGAAGAAGAGGTAGCTCCTTAAGCTAAATAATCTATATGTAAGGTACTGGCAAAATATTAGGTGGTTAGTACTATGAGGGGGCTAAATATCTAGCCAATTATCTGGCTAATATAGATACTAGCTTAAATGAAAATAGATATTCTAGGGCTTAATACTAAGCCAGATAATAACCAGACCAAAGCAGATATAAATACCTATGTTTAATAGTAAGTGAAGGTAATATTCTTGCAAAAGAGGAATATTATACTAGGAGATAGAGCTAAGATTACCATGGGTTTTAGTATTATAGAGGATTAAGCAAAGACTATAGAAGTAGAGAACTTGAAAGGGGCTGAATATCCTTTTAGTGTTCAAATTAGGATATAATTTAGAACTTACTAATATGGGCTCATAGTATAATTATAAGAGAACTTTGATTATCTTTTAAAAATATTTTAGAAGGTACCAGGATTATAGAATTTTATTAATGGCTAGCTAATAATCTTTAAGGTAATAAAGCAAGCTATAGCATTAAGGTAAAGTAATGAAGTGAAAATAAGAATGTGAGTACCCAATACTAATACCCCAATTATTGATAAAAATGAGGTCAATGAAAAGTTCTTGAAGTCAAACCTAAAGTTAGTAAGTGACATCTGGAATTGTATTTTGAATATGCTTGAAGAAAGTTTCCTGATGAAAAATGAGGTATAGGGTCAATATTTTATCAAAATTATATATGTTATCCTTAGTTAGTATATAATATTATTATTTTAACTTCTAAATCTAAAGCTTTTAATGATAAGTAAAGTACTAGGAATTAAGGTAGCTGACAAGACAAGTGTAATTTTGAAAGGGGATGTAGGGATTGTTGAATGGCTAGAGCTGAGGAGACTAGCAAAATGAGGGAATTGTAAGTATGTAGCTTAATATAGTGAGTTGATCAGGTCAAAGGGGATCAAGGAGAGGGTAAGAGAAGATATGGAGTATAATCTGGCTATCGAAGATATAAAGGTAATAGAAGAATGTCAAGACATATTAGGGATTCTACAAAATGGAATTGATAAAGAGGCAGAAAAAATATAAAAGTTACTAGTTTTGAGGGCCGAGTTACTAAAAGAGCTATCTAAAAAAATAATAGAGAAGATGAAGGAGGTAATAGAGAAGGGGATTAAATTATCTACATAGATGAAAGAAGTGAAAGTATTTTCTAAAAAAGTAGTTAAGGAATATATAGCTATAATAGTAATTGATTAATTTATTATAGTGGTAAATATAGTATATTAAAATATACAAAAGAAGGAAAAAGTTACATGTATAGATAGAGGAGATAGATCTAAAGTAATAGAAGTTATCTTAATACTAGATGTTCTAGAGATATTCAATATATGGCTTATGAAGCTAAAAGAGTCAGGAGTGCTGGGTGAATTAGGGGTTTAATATAAAGCTAATTAGGGGCAACAAATCAGTAAGTGTAATAGATGCTATAGATGCAACAGATGTAATAGATATAGCCAATGTAGCCAATACAAAACCAAGGGTAGTAAATACAACTACAAGGAGGGCAATAGGGTATGTGGACTGGTTAATAATTTATTCCAATAATGAATCAAATTATTGGTAGGCCCAGGTACCAAGATACCTAATTTGGGTTTATGGGTGCTCCTACTAGGAAAATTCTGGGTTCAGCTACTAATAAAGGTAGTTAATAGAATATGGAATACTTGTTGGAGGTTCCTATGGATAGTAGTAAGGGTGGGAGTAGTATTCTTAGTGGAAATTCCACCCCTAATACTAGATTGTCAATAACCACTACTGAAGAGCTAGAATTACTATTAGGTTAGGATCAGGATTTCCTAATAATTTAATTAGTAGGTAATAGGTTTTATACTATTATCATATATAGCTAGACTTAAGGATAAATTACTTTAGGTAGTTAGAGGATTTTCTGTAATAGGTCTAATATATAATTAAATTGCTGCTTTATATAATCTATAAGGCTATAAGTAATTATTATATATGAAGCTTCAGTATAGATGGATTTTTATAAGGAAGATCACTAATAAGCCTTCTTAATATAATAGAGACTTAAGTAGTCTGAATAATATTAATATCAGCTTCATAGATTCATATATAATATATCATAGAATTGGATTTTTCTAATATATACTAACTGATTAAGTTAAAGATAATATGAGTTTTAGTTGAGATTTATATTTACTTAAGTATTAGGTAATATGCTTATTATCTATCACCACTACAACAACTATAATAACAACAACTACTATAATAAATAAACTATAACAACTAATGAACAACTTAAGGAATAAAATAATAAATCCTAAATAAAATAGATAAAAACTAAAAAAAGGATAGTTTATATATCTTATTACTAGAACAAGAATAGGAAAGTACAGAAGTATATCAGAAAATCCAAGAAATACTAAAGCTTATTATATTAAATAAGATGAGGTTTATACCTAAGCTAGTATAACTTAGATTTACAATGGCCTTAATATATTAAAAAGATATATTATATATTATAGTTACTGGGTTTAGTAAAAGCCTTACTTTTTAGATTATAATTATGATAATAGTATCAAAGTTCGGATTAGTAGCCACTCCTCTTAATAGACTTGATAAAGACTAAGTAGAAAAGTGTTAAAAATTAGGCTCTATATAGTTTTACTAACTTTTAATAGTTAAAAAAGAAACTCTAAACTCATTAGTAAGATAGTGAATGGAGAATATGATTTAAGTATATAATACTATATATATATATTAAATTTGAAGATTTCATATAACTAAAAGACTATAGTATATTTGGCCCCCAAAAAGCTTTTACAGCTAAATTAACCATTTACATACCTATTAAAAGAGATTCGAAATAATAAGGTAATTAATAAAATTGGGTTTTTGATTATCAATAAATATCATCTAGTTGAAAATTAGTATATATTATTTTATTTACCTTTCTTTCTACTAGTTAGAGTTGGATTTTATAAAATCCAATATATTTATACTAGTATACTATTAGATTTTGTAAAATCTAATACTACTTGCACTAGTATACTATTAGATTTTATAAAATCTAATATACTTGTACTAGTATACCATTGGATTTTACAAAATCTAATACACTTATACTAGTATATCATTAGATTTTGTAAAATCCAATACTTCAATTGGCTACTCAGACTATGTAAAATATTCTTAGTATCTAACATATTGCTTAATATCTATTATAAGATCATAAACTAATATATTTATTATAAAGGAAAAGAATTCCAAATGGACTATATATATCTAGATACATTTAGAGAATATTTATTTAAGGTACCCTTTAGAGCATATACTACTATTGCTATACTAGAAAAATATGAGAAGATCTAGGTTGGCCTAAGATTCAATTTCTATGAATCAATATGAATACTCAAAAAAGTTAATCAGCCTAACTTATTTTATACAGTAAGAATAATTGAGGGAAGTGGAATGGGTAAGAGAGACCTGAACTTTCTTATCTCTAAGAACTTTACTATTAAATAGATTTAAGGTATACTAAAGATACTCATATATATAAATCATAAGAAAAAGGTACTTAAAATTACTATAGTTCTCTAGACTTTACTTCTCTTATTAATACAAATGTGTCTTCCGAAACCTAAAGTCTGAGATAGTAACTTCTGATCTCTAATAAAATAGTTAATAACCACTTATCATGCCACTCTGTCTAATACTATGAAAAAGATTATTGAATTGGATTAAAAAGTAGGTAGGGCTAGAATTATAATCTTCACTTTAGCATAAAGTATAGATATTGATGATCTAGATATCGAATGAGTAATATAGTGAGGAGTTAGGTATTTAAAGAATCTAAATACTATTATACAAAAGTTTAGGTGTATAAGCAGAATTGCTGATTTGTAGAGTACTTATATACTCTTTACTAAAAAGGAGTTTATAGGCCTATAAAGCTCTATAGAGAAAGTAGCTACTATGTATCAGAAGACAAATACTAGTAGTAGGTATACTATAGACAATTGCTAGAGCTGCCTTGAAAATAGACTATATAAGTTTATTAATATTCTAGGAATTATTAAATGTTATCAGAAAGTGATACTAGGTTATTATACTGACTCAGATTATTATATAGACCCTACATCTATAACTATTTTAGTTTACTTTTGCAGTGTCAGACACTTCTAATGACCTAAAGATAAATTGACAGTTAATGGTAGCCTATAAACCTTAATCGTTACTCAAACAACTCCTCCTAAAGATCTATGCTATAATACTATTACCTATAATATATGTTGTGGCATGACTGACAGGGTCATCCACTATAAGGCTATCCTTTCTGAGTCTGTATCATAGCTCTACTTATGGATGGTCAGTGTCTGCCTTTATAGCATTCATACTAGGATGCCAACTCTTCCTAGAGGGTATTACAACATCGCCCTATTCTTATTATATTCTGCTACTTATTTTTTTATATCATCTAGCACTTACCTACAAAGGCCTCTAAGTATGCGTCATAGAGCGACTAAGCTATCTTATTCACCTTAATACCTTCTAATATACCTACTACACTTCTTGGCATCTCGATGCTACTGGATAAGATTCCTGCTATCTTAGCGAACCTTATTAGATTTGCATATTAGTCTGCTTAAGGCCTAGTAGCTTATTTTATTTAACTATATGGTTTATTTATTACTTGACTTAATACTTTTCTGACCTGCTTCGGCTATTGCCAGCCTCTCGGTGTCCACACACTCTCTATGCACACAACTACTATTTCATACTCATATGTCCCTAGTATATTTCCTTTGGTTCTAACTCAAATACCTACACTTACTATCTAAATTCCTATATAACCTCTATTCTTCTCATTACTATCCTATTATGACTTCTATTTCCTAACTAATAATACCTTTAATACCTTCTCTAATGATAAATACATTCTTTATATCTGACTAAACAAAATATAACATGCACTGCTATCCCTATATTCTATAAAATATTCATTTTGAATCCTGACCTTCTGAGTCCTATAAATTACCCTGCTCATTTCTATATTCCCCTTCAAAAATATATAAAGTCCTATAAACTCTAACTTTCAAACAAACTATTCCTTCCAACTCTCTACTATCTATGTCCTACAACCTATCCTATGAATTCTTGTCTTCCGACTTATCGTTATTATTCTCCTTATCTTCCAAATTAGTATTCTCTCTAATATAATCTTCAGACTTATTCCCTTCATCTTCATCCTTATCTTCGATGGTTACACTACTAGTACCATCTATATCACTATTATCCCTTTTTATATTTTCTATATTCTCCCTTGAAAAGTCATATCTCTCACTTATTGGACTATGTACCATATTCTTAGTATACTTAGTTAGTATATCATCTATCTTACCTTCTATATCTGGCACCATTAGAGACCCTTCTTTGAAATACCTATATAGTATTAAATATGTTTGTTCTGCCCTTTTTAGATCTTCTACTAGCTCTTTAGCATATTCGTCCAGTTTATTATTGTCAATACTATAGAATTCAGCTTCTTTTCATTGAAGTACTTTTCCATATACCTGGTAGTACCTAAGAATTCCTAACCGAATTACCTTCAATAAACTTTGCTCCAGTATTGTCAGAAGACTCTCTTACTACTTTAACATTCGATTAAAAGCTACTGTGAGACTTTTAGTGTTTTACTCGTTACTCCCATAGTCCTATACTTACCAGAAGAATTCATATAGTTGAAATAGTTTCCATCTTTAAATACTCTTCTCTTATATATAAGTAGTGCATATCATAGTATTGCAAAAATTAGGCAGATAAATAGACTACTAATTCAGCTTATAAATGTCGGGTCTTGATTTTCTAGTTTCTTTACTCTATCAAAGAAATTCAAATGAATGAATTATGCTCCTTTAGTCACTTTAAACCTATGACCCTACCTCTGGAAATATCCTCAAGCTGTCAGTATCTGAGTCATACTAGTTTGTCTATCAATTCACTTACTACTCGTTTTTTACATTAGTATATCAAATAATCCTTATCCAATAACCAACTAACCCTCTTCCGAATATACTCCAAACTGCAATTTTAGTCAAATTCATATAGTTTCATAATATAATACTTAGCTTCATACATAAAATATAATTTAGTATGAGATTAAATACTCCATAGCTAGATAATGATTATTAGTATTATCTCTTACAATTACTACAACTTCACTTACATATACATCAATCTTACTTGTTCACTCTTTATCTACTCTGCACTCAATTTTGGCTTCCTTCTATACCTGTGCTAAAAGATATTCTATATGATCAGTATCTGGCAATAGCTCCTTAAAAAAGGTGATTTTCTCAATATAATTAGTAATGTTACATACAATAGCCTTTGTTATGCCCTCAAACTATATGAAACTCTGATTTCTTTATGAATTTACTTTGGTTCCTATCAGTTGCTTTTTAGGTCTATTCATTCTATTATCAATATCATAGATATTTAGTTCAATACTAAGTAATGGTGATGATTGTGCTTGGTTTATATCCGAACTGCCCTACTTGTAGCTTAACTGACAGGAGCTTTATATTTACACAATAGTGGAGCTCGAATTGCCTGGACTTTCTATATCTCTATATCGACCTCCAGCTGACCCAGATAATTTATTGCTGGATAGTAATTCCTGTCTCAGTACTATATAAGTACTATTATTCTCAATCTTATATAAATTTTTACCTCTGAAAAATTGATTGTAGTCTGAAAAGTTAATGAAACCTATATAATCTGCTTAATCAATTAGCTATAATTGACATAATTATTGAATACTTCTACTTATAGGACTACTTCATCAGGAAAGAATTGAATTTGCTTTTCGTGTCTCTAGTGACACTGGCACTGTAATAGGTAAACTGACAATCTGGAAAGCCCTAATCATGATCGCTGGCTTCTAGACACTATGGTTAATACTCTCGACATGAGGATGCCTTCTCTATCTCTGGATACCATGAATCCAACCTATGGCGTCCAGGCCAACTTATCTCGAGTTACCTATATCTTACATGATGCCTTAGCTATTGAGTACGGAAGAGATATGTCTTCAGCTTCTCCACAGTCGAGGTCTGCTATGGGTAATAAAACATGCCCAACATTGAGAGTGCACTGGCAACTAAGTATAAAATATATTCATAGTATTGTAACATATATATGTACATGAAAGATTGGCCTATAGTGGGCTGGAGCACCTAAAACCAAACCAACTTTCCACTGCCCCTGTTACTAGTCATCACAAGCCCATAGTGCCTGACCACGACCCAAATTTGGAACGATGCTTCCAAAACCACCTGCATAGCAACCGAGCTCCTGGGAAGCATATCCTGATCCTGAGAGGAGGCATAGCAGTATAGATATCAGGGGCATGATAGTGTCAACATTAGAAGTAAGGCAGTGTCGATATCGGAGGGAGGGTAGTGGCGATATCATAGGTAGGACAGTGTCGATATCGAAGGTATGGCAGTGTCGACGTCGGAGGTATAGCAGTGTCGATGTCAGAGGCATAGCAGTGTTGACGTCAGAGGCATGGCAGTATCAACGTCGGAGGAAGGGCAGTGTCAATATCGGAGGCAGGGCAGTATTAACGTCGGAGGCATAGTAGTGTCGACGTCGAAGGCATGGCAGTGTCGACATCGGAGGGATGGTAGTGTCGACGTCAGAGGTATAGAAGTGTCAACATTAGAGGTATAGTAGTGTCGATGTCAGAGGTATGGAAGTATCAATATCGGAGGCAGGGTAGTGTCGACGTCGGAGGCATGGCAGCGTCGACGTTGGAGGCATAGCAGTGTCGACATCGGAAGTATGGCAGTGTCGACGTCGGAGGCATGGCAGTGTCGACGTCGGAGGCATGGTAGTATCGACGTCGAAGGCATGGTAGTGTCGACGTCGGAGGTATGGCAGTATTAACGTCAGAGGTATGGCACTGTCGATGTCAGAGGCATGGTACCGTCGACCTCGGAGGTATAGCAGTGTCGACCTCGGAGGCATGGAAACTCTCTTCCCGCTTCTAGGATCACATGGATAATGTTGAAAGCGGTCAACAATACTTGTATTTGGCGGAGGCCTGGTAATGCTTTCAGCTTTGTTCGCTGAACTTACTTGGTTTCACAGAGGCATAGGACTGTCGATATTGAAACTATGGCAGTGCTCACACTGTAGGCATGGAAACTTTCCTCCCTCTGGCTGGATCGTATTCCTAATCCCAATAGCGGTCAGCTATACTTGCATATCTCAGGAGGCCTGGCCATACTCTCACCTCCGTCAGAGAAACTTGCTCGGTCTCACCCAAGTATGCCAGAATCGATATCTGAGGCACGGTAACTCTCCTCTCTCTTCCTAGAGTGCGTGGATAATTCTGAGAGCAGTCAGTAATGCTTGCATATACTGGAAGCCTAGTCATGCTCTCACCTCTATCAGAGGAACTTGCTTGGTTTTACGTATACATGACAAAGTCGATATCGGAAGCATGCCACTGTCGACATTGCAGGCATGCCACTATCGATTCGGAGGCATACTACTGTCGACATCAGAGCCATACCATGGTCAACATCATAGGCATAGAAACTCTTCTCCCTCTTTCTTGATCACGTGAATAATTCTGAGAGCTGTCAGCTATGCTTGCACATATCGGAGTCATGGCAATACTCTCACCTTTATTCGCTGAACTTGCCTGGTCTCACGGAGGCATGGCACTATAGATATCGAAAGTACGGCAGTGCTCACATCGCAGGCATGGAAACTCCCCTCCCTCTTATTGGATTGTGTACCTAATTTTGACAGCGGTCAGCTATACTTGCATATATCGGGAGGCCTGGCCATGCTTTCACACACATAAGCTGAAGTCTCTGAGATAGGTAAGTTCTACGTATAAATATCGCAACCTAACAGTGTTCATATTCGTCAAAAATCCTGTAACATAGGTTAGCTATGCATGCATATATTGGAGATCTGGCAATTCTCTCATCCATATGGCAGTTCATGAGTTTTATTGACTTGTGTTATGGATTGTATTGTAGATTGTGTTATAGATGAAATTCTGAATACCCTTGCGACATAAGAGCTGTGCCAGTAGCGGCTATATTATCTAGTGATTTGCGGTGGCAGGGAGGGAAATTAGGGGTGCGCCACTCCACCTGACTGGGTATGATCAACCCTGCTTGGCAGCTACCTTGCAGCCTGGCTCGGAAAAGCCTGCTTAGACTAGCAATACATACTAGTATGGCAGTAAAGCTAACGGTGCGCTATACCTATCGGGTAATAGTCATATTTGGCTAAATATCATGCCAACCTCCCTTTTGCATGGTCATAAGGTAGATCCGTAATGGAACTCCTCAATAAGTATGCAACCATGATATAGGCATATCTGGAATTCTCACCTTCATGTAGTGTCGGGCTTGCTAATATACATGGTAATTCAAGCATTCGATAGCTTGTTTATATACCCACAAACTATGCATTCGGTGGCTTGCCTAGATACCTGCAATTTATATATTCAGTGGCTTACTTAGATACTTGCAATTCATGTATTCGCTGGCTTCCTTAGATAAGTATGCACTTGCTAGTTTCTTGTGCTGATATGCAGGCAATTCATGCATTCCCGGCTTCTTATGTTGATATCCATACATTTCATACCTTTGCGGTTACTTTAGCTAATATTTATGATCTTTGTATATATGCATGCAATTCATGCCTTTCTGGCTCCTCTTCCTTTACAGCTTACAAGCCAGTGAATACATACTTGTTTAAGCAAGCCAGCGAATGCATGAATTACAAGTATGTAAGTAAGCCAGTGAATGTATGAATTTCAGGTATCTAAGCAAGCTGGCGATGCATGAATTGCAGGTACCTATCTAAGCAAGCCAGCGAATATATAGATTGCGGGTATATAAACGAGCCGGTGAATACTTGAATTGCTATATATATTAGCAAGCCTGGCCCTATATGAAGGTGAGAACTCCACATATGTCTATATCATGGTTACGTATGGAGGAGTTCCGTATCTACCTCACGACCAAGCAAAGGGGAGGTTAGTATGGTGTGTAGCTAAACATGACTATTACCTACAGAGGTATAGTGTACTGTTAGCTTTGCTGCCATACTAGTATGTATTGCTAGTCTAAGTAGGCTTTTCCGAGCAAGGCTGCAAGGCAGCTGCCAAGCAGGGTTGATTATACCCAGTCAGGTGGAGTGGCGTACCTCTAATTTCCCTCCCTGCCATCGCAAATTACTAGGCAATATGGCCGCCACTAGCATAGCTCTCATGTCGCAAGGGTATGTAGAATTTTATCTACAACACAATTCACAACACAATCTACAACAGAAGTCAACGAAACTCATGAACTGCTATTTGGGTGAGAGAATTGTCAGATCTCCAATATGAGCACATGTAGCTAACCTATATCACAGGATTTTTGATGAATGTGAATACTATTGGGGTGCGATAGTTACACGTAGAACTTACCTATCTTAGGGACTTCAGCTCATGTGTGTGAGAGCATGGGCAGGCTACCCGAGATATATAAGTATAGGTGACCGCTGTTAGAATTAGGCACACGATCTAGCAAGAGGGAGGGGAGTTTCCATGCCTGTAATATGAGTACTGCTATGCTTTGGATATCTACAGTGCCATACCTCCATGAGACCGGGCAAGTTCAGTAAATAAAGGTGAGAGCATTGCCAGGACTCCGATATATGCAAGCATAGCTGACAGCTCTCAGAATTATCTACATGATCAAGAAAGAGGGAGGAGAGTTTCCATGCATACGATATCGACAGTGGTATGCCTCCGATATCGACAGTGGTATACCTCCGATGTCGACTCTGGCATGCATGCGTGATACCAACCAAGTTCCTCTGACAGAAGTGAGAGCATAATGAGGACTCTGATATATGCAAGCATTGCGGACCACTCTTAGAATTATCCACGTATTCCAGGAAGAGGGAGGAGAGTTATTATACTTGCGATATCGACAGTGGCATACCTCCGATATCGACTCTGCTATACCTGCGTGAGACCGAGCAAGTTCCTCTGACAGAGGTGAGACCATGGCCAGGCCTCTCAATATATACAAGTATAGCTGACCGCTGTCAGAATTAGGCACATTGTAATAAGAGATGTTATTTCTTATTATTTTATTTATCTTGTATTTTCTATATTTATTATTATTCCATAACTGCCGAATC